>ML660774.1:10993381-11395488 GCA_007570785.1 Antilocapra americana
GTGTGTGTGTGTGTGTGTGTGTGTGTGTGTGTGTGTGTGTGTGTGTGTGTAAAGGTGACAGTAGATAACTGAGGACTTTATTGATGGGTGAGTGTGTGTGTCTATGAAAGGCTGATCATTTCTGAGCAATGATGAAAAGGTTTTATTACTATGGACCTTTATAACTGTGAAGGTTTCTACACTTGATCTGAGCTCAGAATTTAAAAAAAAAAATTCAATAGCAAAAACAACAAAAAAAAATTTTTTGATTGACAAACTGAATAGCTATTTCTCATTATATCAGCAGAAGAGGCCAGCATATCATAAGGCAATATGATGAGTCAGATATTACCAGTCATACAGAACTTTAGGGATTTTCATTCACTTTATTTTGGGGGAAGACACTAAGTTTTAAAATCTTAAATGAAAGAAAGATTTTAAAGTCCCCGGTGTAACAAGTAAAACTTTAACACAGCAAAAGGACTCAGCAGAAAGATCAGCAGCACAGATTAGACTAAATCACAGCCACATCCCAGCTCACCAAGAGTTATGCAGATGACAGAAAACTCAGTCCTCACTCCCTCAAATAAGAAATTAAATCAAACTCATGTTATTAGCACTTTGGTCACTGGATATGATAGATGATTAAATTCTTCCTACACCCAAAAGTCCCTCACACATTAATTCTTAAAAGTTCTGAGCAATAAATTCAAAGGCATTGAAGGCTAGCTTTTCTATTTTTTTTCTGCATTTCTTTTTTTTTTTTTAAATGTTACTGAGGTATAGTTGATTATACTTCAGCTATGATGTTTTTAAATTTTCTAATTATGGAGTAAAATCTTAAAATATTACTACTTGAGTAAAATACATTATATTTTTTTTCTTTAAAGCTAATTAAAAAAAACTGACAAAATCAATTATATCCCAGTAAATCTTTGAGACCAAAGGAAATTATTCTATTCCATATAGTTAGAATTTAGTCCTACTAAATCTACTAATAGAGTATACTAAAAGTATTTAATGTGATTGTCTTTGGGCAGTAAGATGATAAGTGATTCTGATTTCCTTTTCTATGTTTTTTTATTTTCTAGGTTTTCTTCACATTCTTGTTCTCGACTCCTTTTCGATTTGGCAAGGAATCAGTTTAATCTCAAGATTTAAGAATCCCTTTGCAGATAATCTTATAACTTACTTCTTCTTATGTTGTTTCATTTAGGGGAAAATGGCTTTACTGGCCTCCAATAGCTGTTTTATTAGATGCAATGAAGCAGGTGATATAGAAGCAAAAAGTAAAACGGCAGGAGAAGAAGAAATGATAAAGGTAATCATGAGAGTTTTCTATAGACTAATGCACATCACATATATGATGTGACTGTGTCTCTTTAAAATGTTGCAGTCTGATCCACAGTCACTGTGTGTAATGCATTAGTGAGGGCCATGGTGGAAGGCAGAAAGAAATGAGGGTAAAAAGGCTTTTTTAAAGCAGCCTAATTCTTATAAATAAAGCATAAAAATCCAGGTTACATTTTCTCTACTATCAGCATAACTTAAATGCATCTATCAAGTATATGTATACATTTTGTTTTAAATTCTGTGTCATATATTTGATTTTACTTTTTAAATATTCTCAGTTTTCATAATCTTCAGTTTTACAGTCTTACAGTATTCTTTTTCAACCTCAAAAAATATCGCTAATCTTTTGAAACAAGAATGTTAATACCAGTAACTCTTCATTTCATCATTTGGAGTTGATTGATGGAGAAAGAAATACCATTCTAGATAGCTCAAGAATTAGAAGTTTTAATATATCTTCCATAGTTTTCTCAAAAGCCATTTTCACTGCTAAAAATATCAAAAAATTTTAAATCTGAAACCTAGATTTTCTTTTGTTGTAATTTTTTAAAGTGTTAGTCTTAATATTTTTCAATTATTCAATACATAAAAGTAAAGCAAGTAGCTCCAGGCACATGATTGTCTTTAGTGTTCCCATAAGGTAGTTACTATTATCTTCTAACTGTCCAGGGGAGGAACAGCCTCTAACTCTCCTTAAATCCTCACTGTTTTGATCAGTCACTGCACGAAGTCACACAGCTCAAGTGGAGACAGAATGTGTACCCAGGCCCAACTGACCCTAGAAGTTACATTCCATTGCACATTGCTTCTCCGAAAACAAGTCACTAGAAAAATGCTGGTGGGACATTTTCTGGTGGTCCGGTGGTTAAGACTCCAAGCTTTCACTGCAGGGGCACGGGTTCTATCCCTGGTCAGGGAACTAAGATCCCACTCACCTATTTATTTCATGTTTAGTTATATTTAATTTTTTTGTATCATGTAAATTATTTATTTGGATTACATTATAAAAGTGTGATTATTGAAGACAAACAGTTCAGCTTTATGAGCAGTACTTTGCACATCTACAGAAGAAAAATAAATTACGCTCTATTATCAATAGTTGCAGCTGTTTTTATATGAAGTACCTGTCAGGTTTCCCTGGGTCTGTTTGGTTCGGCAGGTACCTGGAACCTCTGAGCAGCAATAATCCAGGACTCAGTTCACCCTGCCTTCCACATTGCAGGCTCTGCTTGTCTGTGTCAGCGTCCGCCTTTGTAGACTGGCCTTATCTACCAGAACACATCCCTTCCTGCCAAGGGCAGTATAGTGTCACAGACCTGGCCCAGAATATCCACGGTTCTTTGAGGACTCCTCCAGCCAGAGTGGTTGCACACATTTTAATTGCACATGCCTTACTATTGCCCACAACTTTGGAAGCAATCTTGGGACGTGCTCTAAGCCACAGAGATCACTTTCAAGATGCCGGTCCTTTGGGTTGCAGATTGCCAGTTCCGTGGCCCTTAATTCTATCCCCTTCCTGCCCCACTCCATTCTCCAGGCAAGAATACTGGAGTGGGTAGCCATTCCCTTCTCCAGGGGATCTTCCCCACCCAGGATCGAACCCCCGGCCGGCTCTTGCATTGCAGGCGGAGTCTTTTCCCTCTAAGCCACCAGGGAAGCCTTTGCCCTACTCAGTTGATCTTAGTTGCTATACCTGTGTCAGTTAATCTATTGCAGGTGATAGCATCTGTCAAAACTTAAAACTTATGAAGGTAAAAGGATGTAAAAGGGATAAACTCCAATTAGGTAAAAACATTGTTTTATGTTAAAAGCTTTAAAGCATTTGGTAAAAGCCTGTGCATAGTAAAACAGCTACTGTCTTAAACTTTCAGTGTCATAAACTGAACACTAAATAGCAGGATAATTTGATTCTACTGTATTTACTTTTGGAGCCAAAATTAAACTAATTAAATTATTGCCTAATTGGCGTAGTGATATCTGATCTGTAAAATGCTTTTCAAGTAATTTTTCTCTTTAGCTTTTCTAATAGACCGGCTCTAAGGAAACAGATAATAGCAATTATTTATATACATTACATATATATATATAAACATATCTAGAACTTGTTTTTTTCTGAATCTAACTGCCAAGTTGTTTTCTTCTTTTATATAAGAAATCATATAGAATGTTCTTTTATAATAAGTAAGGTGGGGCAGGGGAAGATAAATGTGTAACCTCTGTGTTCTCATCTCCAATGTATAGATCAGATCCTGTGCCGAAAGAGAAACCAAGAAAAAAGATGATATTCCAGAAGAAGACAAAGGAAATGTCAAACAGTGTGAAATCAATTATGTGTAGGTATTTTTTTTTCTTTTAGAACAATAGGTTTGGCAGTGACATGCTTCTCAAGGCACCTAAAATAAAAGACCTAAAAGACAAGAAGACAACATAATGTAGACTCTAGGACAGGGCACTGAGCTGAATGCCTCTCCTAAGGGTTCAGGTTTCAACATTCCCATCCCCTGGACTGGTCTGTTCTCCCTGCTCAAGGCTTCCCCAGTGGCTCAGTGGTAAAGAATCCGGCTGCCAAGCAGGAGATGCAGGTTCAGTCCCTGGGTCGGGAAGATCCCCTGGAGGAGGGTGTGGCAACCCACTCCAGTATTCTTGCCTGGAGAAATCCATGGAGAGAGGAGCCTGGCAGGCCACCATCCATGGGGTCAAAAAGAGTCAGACACAACTTAGCAACTAAAAAACAACAGTCCTGCTCTATAGATGGCTGTCACTGTCAGTAAATAAAGCCTGTCAAATGTTGCCAGGACACAGGAGACTCCAGCCAACACTCCCAACTGTTAAGTTTGTAGAGCTACCCAGACAACTGCCTTCTTGATGGTGGGGTAGAAAGGTCATTTTTATTGAAAAGTTGTAAGTTATTTGAGAAGAACAGTTTTTCTTAAGTAAATGAAAAGTATTTGTAAGCTTGTTAGTAAACATGTATAATGAAAGTTTGAGACATTTTTCAAGAAAGGCATTTTCTTAACAGAAAGAAATTCCAGAGCTTCCAAGACCACAAGCTTAAAATAAGTAAAGAAGACAGTAAAATTCTGAAAAAGGCCCGGAAAGATGGATTCTTGCATGAAACACTTCTGGACAGGTAAATTTTTATTCATTTCCAGCTATTTTCAGTAGCCAATAGAAGTGGTATGTAAACAAATGTTCTTTTCTTAATTACTGTAATTTAAAAATTTTGGTCTTTATTTCTCAGTTTTTAATGTGGTGCTATTACCTTAAAAGGGATATTGTAAGTCTGGGAAAAGATCACCAAGAAAAAATATTTGGAAATAGCCAGATTCCAAGTGCTTATATATTTTGTTACAAGCAATTCAAGTCTGACTGAAACTACTTCATAAATTCATTTACCATCAACTTTTTTATAACTGTTAAAACTAGGGCTAGAAAGAAGTAGTTTGACTAATTTTAAAATTCAGTGGGTTCTGTTAAAAGTAGTACAGGTTTCCAAAAATGAGATAAAAATCAGTTTAAAAATTTCCAAGTATACAATTGAAGCACTTCGTTACATAGCACATTATTAATATTTATTTATTAGTATTTCTATTTAAGAAAGTAGTATCCAAGATTTCCAACATTAATAAAATGGTTGGAGAGGCTTAGCTATGAGCTTACAAGTATAAATCAAGTAAGCACCAGATCAGAAGAAAATTTGGTAATCTGCCACTTTTCAAGTCTTATGTTGCAAAGTTAGCTTTAAGATATTTCTTTAGATTACTTGATAATAACAGTTCTTTATCAGGTGTTTCCTGTTAACCAGTTGATCAAGTGACTACTTGAAGACAGCAAATGATGTAATGATTATTTCCAGCTGAGAAAATTAACGTACCTATTTCTAGGAAATCAAGAATAGGCAATAAAAGTAATCAGGATATGGACTTAAACAGAATAAGGTCTGTGTCCTGTAACATTTATCACTTATGAAAATACAACATTCCCACCTTGTTAAATAGAAGTTTAGGGCATGTTTATATTCAGAGACAATTAAAATTGCTGTTGCCCCTAGACAACATGGGTTACAGATTAGAAAAAGGTTTTTTTGTAAGAATAAAATCCTATGTATTATGAAGCATAAAATTGAGAAGTAAGCATTTTAATTAAAATATTTAATATAAGCAGTGTGGTAAGATAATAACTAAAACTGAGGACACAATTACTGAACACAAGTTTATGATTTTAGTAGCAGTTGACTATTATGTGACATGTTTTTACATAGATTAATTTTTTTATTATTTGTTTTTTGTTTAAACAGGAGAGCCAAATTGAAAGCTGATAGATACTGCAAATGACCAGGATTTTTATCTCTGTCTTCTCCTTTTGTTCTTTTCTGAATAAAATCAGTGTTTTTACAGAATTATTGGGCTGTTTTATAATTATTGCTGAACCAGTAGCTAGATTTAACTAAGATTAATCAAGTTTAATTGAGCTTCTCCATGGAGATACTTTAGTTAACTGCTGTGTTTCACATGGAAATGAAACTTGGAAAGTGGCCCGGAATTTTTTTTTCTTTTCTGATTTCCTGTCAAGAGGATGAAGTTCTACTCTATGAAATTAATGTTTCTTGTGCAGTTTGTGGAAGCTGTCTTACTGCTTTACAGTCTTACTTTCCATTTCTTAATTCAATAGGTGTCTGATGAGTACCTTTAAAAGGAAACTCCAAGTCCATCAGCAAGGCTTTGATTCTACCTCTGAAACTTCCCAGATCATACACAAGCCAAGCAAATGTACGAGCTGGACAGACAGAAAGAAACTGTATTAAGCAGGGGGGTGAAAACAGGAAACATCACAAAAGAGCGAGTAGGTTCAGAACAGAGACTAAGAGTAAAACTGGGGAAATCCCATACTTCGGATCGTCTAGCCGTAACAGATATGTATATAATGCTTTCATCCTCACTTGTGGGATGGAAAGGGAGCTATTAAAGAGGTTCAGACACTAAGCATTGCTGAGGTCTGCTTTGCCCGGGCAGCTTTATGCCCAGTCTGTCTCCTTCTGGGCTGAAACGCTGGGCTAGATGAAGCACAAGCTGGAATCAAGATTGCAGGGAGAAATATCAACCTCAGATATGCAGATGACACCACCTTTAGGCAGAAGGCAAAGAAAAACTATAGAGCCTCTTGATGAAAATGAAAGAGAAGAGTGAAAAAGTTGGCTTCAAAGTTCAACATTCAGAAAACTAAGATCATGGTATCTGGTCCTATCACTTCATGGCAAATAGAAGGGGAAAAAATGGAAACAGTGACAGACTTTTTTTGGACTCCAAAATCACTGCAGATGGTGACTGCAGCTGTGAAATACTCCTTGGAAGAAAAGCTATGACCAACCTAGACAGCATATTAAAAAACAGAGACATTACTTTGTCAACAAAGGTCCGTCTAGTCAAAGCTATGGTTTTTCCAGTAGTCATGTATGGATGTGAGAGTTGGACTATAAAGAAAGCTAAGTGCCAAAGAACTGATGCTTTTGAACTGTGAAGTTAGAGAAGACTTGAGAGTCCTTGGACTGCAAGGAGATCCAACCAGTCCATTCTAAGGGAAATCAGTCCCGAATATTCATTGGAAGGACTGATGTTGAAGCTGAAACTCCAATACTTTGGCCACCTGAGGCGAAGAACTGACTCATTTGAAAAAACCTTGATGCTGGGAAAGATTGAAGGCAGGAGGAGGAGGGGACAACGGGATGAGTTGGTTGGACGGCATCACCGACTCAATGGACATGAGTTTGGGTAAACTCTAGGAGTTGGTGATGGACAGGGAGGCGTGGCGTGCTGCAGTCCATGGGGTCGCAAAGATCGGACATGACTGAGCAAATGAACTGAACTGTTTCCTTCTGAGTTCCTGAACACAGTACTCAGGATGTCATCTAACCCTGTGAGTGTTCCTGAATCCAGGTTGTGTACCAGGTACCTGGACTTCACTGGAAATTCTGCTTCAGTAGAGCTAAGGCTGGCTGATTCCTTTTTATATTTTTACAATTCCATGTTGATTCCAGTGCACAGCCATGACCAAGACCTGGTGTGACACCCTGTCTAGTTCTCAGCCTCTATATTCCACCTGTCACCAACTCTAGACTCCCATGGCCCTTCTACAAAAAGGTTGCTAAGCCTCTACACAACGAGCCTTGTAGAGGAACTCTTGTTGGAGTTCTCACCCTAACATGTCATCCTAGTTCCAATAGTTGGACATTCTCCAGTGTTGCTTTCTCCTCCTTCTGATCCCCCAAAGCAGTGGTTCTCAAGCAGGGCCAATTTTGCCGACAGGACATTCTGCAATGTCTGGAGACATTTTTGGTTGCCACAATTGGGAGAGGAGGGGGTAATCTGAGATCTAGACAGTTAGAAACTAGAGATACTGCTAAACATCCTCCAATACACAGGATAACACACACACACACACCCGCAAATAACAAAGAATTATCCAATCAAATTGCCAGTGGTACCAAGATTGTGAAACTTGCCCTAGGACTTAGTCTGTTCTTTGCTTTTGTCAGCTCCCCAACCCCTAAAAGTAAATTTATATATATAAGAATTGTCTAGTACACCTGTAGATTTCCAAGACCCATCCTTAGAGATGCAAGTTTAACAAATCTAAGATTATTCCTTCAATTTTTAACAATCACTCCAGGTAATTCTGAAGCAGGCCTCTGAATCACACTTGGAGAAACACTACCCTCAAGAGACTGAGATTCCCTGGTGGCTCAGCTGGTAAAGAATCCACCTGCAATGTGGAAGACCTAGGTTTGATCCCTGGGTTGGGAAGATGCCCTGGAGGAGGGCATGGCAATCCACTCCAGTGTTCTTGCCTGGAGAATCTCCATGGACAGAGGAGCCTATCGGGCTTCAGTCTGTGGGGTCGAAAAGAGTTGACATGACTAACTAAGCACACAAGAGACTTAAGTCTTATTTCCAACACTAGCTTAGCACCAGGGACCCACTGCCAGCTGGCTGATTTCCCTGAAACAAACATTCTGTTAACCTGAATTTCTGAATGTAATACATTCCTGGATTTCTTGTCACCATGCTCGTCTTCATGTTAACCCAGTTTCTGCCCTTGTTCAAGAGAGCGGGACTAATTTCAGGTCTTGGCAACTAGGAGGATACAGATAGGCATTTCCTGCCTTCATGGATTTTATATACTAGTGAAGGAGAATAGTAAAAAATCGCAGGTAACAGGTGAGTGTTCCTTCCCTGTTTCAAGCACTGCATTTCGAGCAGAACCCCCATTATAGCACTGAAGTCAGTCTAGGAGAGTGGCAGAGATCAAGAATGAATGTACAGAGGGCCATGTGGTCCACATTTTTCCTTCTTGTACATGAGCATATCTTGAGAAATTTTGTTTAAAGCACTGTCAAAATCAAGATACATTCTGGGCTTCCCTGGTAGCTCAGTGGTAAAGATCCACTTGCCAGCGCAGGAGACACAGGTTAAATCTCTGACCTGGGAAGATCCCACATGCAGCAGAGCAACTAAGCCCCTGCACTACAACCATTGAGTCTGTGCTCTAGAGCCTGGGAACTGCAACTACTGAGTCCATGTGCCCTAGAGCCTGTGCTCTGCGACAAGAGAAGCCACCACAATGAGAAGCCAGTGCATGGCAACTAGAATAGCCCCTGCTTGCTGCATCTAGAGGAAAGTCCACGCAGCAACGAAGACCCAGTGCAGACAAAAATAAACTTAAGATGCGTTCTCATCAAACATTCCCCTGACTTCCTAGTCTAAGTAAATTATGAAAAGGTAGGTTACATACAATAAAAGTAAAAATAAAGAAAAAGCTCCCCACACCCGATTTTGACTGCTCACACATTTTCAGGTTAGATCATCTTGAAGATGTTCCTATCTTCATGTTCACAGACTTACCCTTTTATCATCTCCAAACTGCTGTTAAACCCATCACTTTTTCATCTCAGACATTGACATTGTTCTTCACTTCTAGAATCCATTTGATCCTCCAGTGGCTTTTGCTTTGTTGTTAAAATTTCTTTTTCTCTGAAGTTTCTTATCCATTCATTAAAAGTCTTTTTTGGTGTTTTTGTTTTAGGCAGAGTTATAATAGCTCCCTTAAAAATCCTTGTCTATTAATACCAACATCTGGGTCAGTCACTGCTGCTTGCCTTTCCTTTTCAGTATGTTCTTCATATGTCTGATTTAATTAGACTGTATCCTGGATGTTGTGAATAATACACTGTAGAAACTGTGGATTCTGTTTTGCCCCTCTGAAGAATTTTTGTTGATATTATTTAGTAGTCGACTGTTGATATTGTTTAATTTGGTTGATCTCAAGCTCCAAATTCTGTCTCCCCACAGTGGGCCACAACTGAAATCTCCCTTTCATTCTTTTAGTTTTAGCTGGGCTGCTTGAAGTCTGCCCCAAGGATGTGGAGTTCTGAGATTAGTGAGAGATTTGGGCTGTGTGGTTACCCTCGGTAACTTTCTCCTTTTTTCAGGATTTCTGCCTCGTTTCTAGACTATTTAATTGCTCAGAACTCTACCCTCAGATTCCTGAAGTAAGATTTAAGTTTTAGTGACTGTAAAGTTTCTGTATGAGTATTAATGACTCTTAGTGGCACTGCCTGGGGCCTGCCCTAAGTTGAGAAAAATGTGAAGAATGTGATTTCCTTCTAGTAAGGAAAATCCATTACCTTTAGACAATTTTTACTATTTTGTCCAAAGTTTAATTTCTGTCGTGTGAGAGGGTTAATCTAGTCAAGCTGCTGCATCATGACTTACTCAACTCTTACTCCCTTCCCACTCTTCCCCAAATTAAGGACCTGCCTGGACTTCCCTAGATACAGATACAAAACTCAGCATCTTACAGAAAGAAGTTAATAGTTAAAATATTCAAATATCTTAAAATAGGACTGAAGTCCTAAAATGGACTCAGCGTACCAGATGGCCCAATACCCACCCAAATGCTGTGGAGTTTCTGGGTCAACTCTAGTGTAGATACTAAGCAGTCCGTAGCTTCAACTCTTTTTTGCAGAAATTATATTTACTCAGTTGCTCCAAACTCTTATGACGCAGAATTATTCAAATATGTTAGCTTAACATTGTATTTTATTAACTAAATTATTATGGCATGATAGCTTTTGTAACAGGTGAAAAACATCAAAATGACTTTTCAAGATACTGCCCTCTTATGGTATTATTATTATTATCAATATTAGTCTAAGGGGTTTAATGCAGGTAACCTCTGTGATAATTTTTTCAGACTCACTCATCTTGAAATCCATTTCATTTAATTAAAAGATTAGCAAGAAAGTGAGAAAAAGAATAATTTCATGCCTTTACTTCCTCTTTTTTCCTCATCCACCTATTAGTTTACCGTCAGTTTGTGTGGGTGTTGTTTTGGTTTTTGTTTTGTTTTGTTTTTATTTTTTTACTTCAACAAGACACATTTATTTATCACAGTTCCGGAGACTGATAAGTCCAAGAACAAGGTGTTGGCTGATTCAGTTCCTGGTGAGAGTCTGTTCATGGTTTGCTGGACAGCTTCTTGCTGTGTCCTCACACCGGAGAGAGAGGTGAAGAAAATCTATGAATAATTTTATATTTACAGAAAAGTTCCAAAAATAGTACAGAGTTCCTTTATACTCTTCACTACAGATCCCCTAATATTAACATCTTATACAGGTGTTTTTTAATTCATATTTCATTAAGGGAAATGGTGTTAAGGCAGGTTTTATTTTATTACATTTCCTATGCATTAATACTTCACCCCTAGGAAAATCTCTGGCACTATTTGATCTATTTCTATTTAATATTTTGCCACTGGGCTACTCTTAATTGGTTACTGAGGCATATTTTCCATGATGGAGAAACAATAAGCATTCTTCCCACTTGGCCTTGTGTTTCAACCCTGCCTTTGTATTGCATTTAAAAAAAAAACACCCTAGATTTTCTTTTCAGAGTGTACAGCGAAGACTTGTAAATTAAAATCTGTAGGCGTTCTTACAGTGTTCTGCAAACCTGATGAGGTTTTGCAATCCTGTTCTGAGTGCTGCTAGTAGAGAAAAAAAGAGTGTAGCACTACTAATTAGTGTTTATTTTTCCATCATGCTATTTTTTAATCCTGGTCCTCAGATACTGATTGGAATTGTAAGGAAGAGAATATAGCATGTCTCTTTATTCCTTTAAAAAGGTGGAAACAAAGAAAAGTAGATTCCAAAGCAAGGAATCAAGCCATGGTTTCTAACCTTAGTTCCCTAACTGTACCACTTGGAAATATAAGTTGTACATGTTGCTTCAGTCACTTCAGTTGTGTCTGACTCTTTATGACCCCATGGACTGTAGCCCACCAGGCTCCTCTGTCCATGGGATTTCCCAGGCAAGAATACTGGAGAAAGCTGCCATTTCCTAGTATAGGCCACCTTTAAAGCAGAGCAGCAGGAATTGTGCATGTGTATCTCTTCTTTCTATTGTTTGGGAAAATAATTTATTCCCCAATTCCTACAGAAACCTTCTTGTATGCCCCCTTGTTTTTCCTTTTTAGTCCAAAACTGCTCTCTAGGAGAGCAGGACATATAGAGTCTATATGCCCATCAGAGACTCATCAATCTCTCCCACCTGCCAACCTATGATTACCAACTTTTCTTTTTCCATGTTCCTTTTACTGCCTTTTTCATTCCTCACTGGTGTGTTCTTTCCATAATACAGAAAAATGGACAAAGACTTAAGCATTTAGCAGAGGTATAAACAAAAATTTCTAACAGACAAATTTCCTCTTGACTTTCCCAAGAAAATGCCCCTCCCAACTTTTCAAGCTAAATTCAGCTTGCATGCCTGTGCACCCAGAGTCAGAGAATCCTGCACCACAGCCCAAGTACCAGTTTTGAAGCTTCTCATTATCCCTACCCATCAACTCAGGCCTTGAAGCACATACCATCCACACCCATTACCCCTGCAGTTCCACACCGCTCTTCATCAGCATCCTCAACCCTCCAGGAACCTGGCTCTCAGTCTTTCTCTTCACGGAGCCTCCCATCCTCGGTTTCATCAACTTCAGTACTGACAATATCCTGACCATTCAAGCCTTAAAGGTTCCGTTAACTCAGCTCAGCTGATCTTTCACTCCACCTTAAATTAACTACAGGCCAGCGAGGTTAAGCATTGTGCTTTTGCTAGCTTCTTCCTAGATTGGAAACCCTTATCTCTAACACTGAATGACCCTTCAGGAGCATTACTGCTCATTCTTTTAACAAGAACACTTCTCATTTTTAAACATTTTGAAATATGCCTTCTCAGTTCCAAGCCCTCTCTGTTATTATTAGATTTAAGCCCAGTCATGTCCAACTCTTTGCAACCCCATTGACTGTGTTGCAGTCAATGGCTCTTCTGTCCATGGAATTTTCCAGCCCGCCAGGCTCTTCTGTCCATGGAATTTTCCAGGTAACAATACTGAGTAGGTTTCCGTTTCCTCCTCCAGGGAACATTCCCTATCCAGGGACTGAATCCACGTCTCTTTATATGTTTTAATCACTTTGACTGAATAGATGCATATCCTACAATTCACAGATACTTCTCCTTCAGATTTGAGATACAGGTGCATATTAACAACCAGGAATAGACCCCATCTTTTCCTACGTGATCCTGATAAAAATGAAGTACAGAATTGTGGTTGGTCATGCATCTTGTATCTTTAATACAACAATGACAGTGAGACAGTCCCTAAAATTTTATTTTAGAGTCTGGAGAACAGAAAGAAAGCTTATTTCAGAGATATTCTGAGATAAAAGCCCAATCCCCAAGGTGTATCTCCCCAGGTCCTTGATCCAGTCTTGCTTCAAGAATTCAGTTCTTCCAATGCCCACCACAAACTACAGACTTTCTACAAGAAGGTTGGAGACCATGAATACCACCGAGACAGAGAGTGAAAGAAGTGTGGTTGAGGGAACAGGAGAAAAGGACAGGCTTGTAGAACTCCAGTTAGAATTTGAAGTGTGCTCCCCACTAAGTTTGGTTACTTAGAGAAGTTAGGATTCTGAGTTCTTTAAATAATCAGTCACTTTATCATCATACATTTATTATACACCATCATTATGTCAAGCATTGAGCCAGATATTGCAGATACAATAATTACAACATAGACATGACCTGTCTTGAGAGGATCTATAGATTAAGGCAGGCAGACTTCAAACAAATAATAAATAACTGAATAATTATATGTACAAACAACTGAAGAGGAGAAGTACAGAATAGGTGAAAACTGAATAACAGGGACCAAACTTGGTTGAGACAGTTTTAAATCAGGGAAGGCTTCTCTAAGGAGGAAATAAGTTAAGCTGAACTCTCAGGAGTTATATATGTAAGGACAAGCATGATAAAGAACATTCCATGTATAGGAAGCCAGTTAGTAGGAACACTGAGGCAGAAAAAAACTGTGGTATTTTGGAGGAATTGCTTTAAAGGGAATGATTGAGGGGGTGTGATAAGCAATAATGCCTTCCAGAGAAAAAATCAGAAGCAATATGGCTTCTAAGCAGAGCCTTCTGAGCCATAGTTGAGAATTCTGACTTGATTGTAGGAATAACGGGAAATCACTGAAGAGATACTAAGCAGGGAAGTGAGAGCATAGGTAAAGAAAAAAAGAAATCTGAAGACCAGTTTCTGGGGCACCCCACAAATAGAGGTCAGTTGAAAAACAGAAACCAGGGAGGATATTGAATACACTTGTCCAGGGAGGAATATAAGAATCAAAAAAGAGTGGTATTCCAGAAATAAAATGTTGAAGACATGACAATGGAACTGGGCATTTGAGGTAAAAAAAGAGAAGAGGTCAAAAACCATGAAAAACTAGAATATTAGAAAAATTGTTTTTGTGGACATTACAATCAGCAAGAATATTGACAGTAATCATGTTTAAAAGAGTGATAGTGAGCCAGATGTGGAAAATCTTCAAAGGGTGAGGAAAAGCAGGAGCCATCAGGGTCTACAGATGATCTTGAGTGATGGTCCCAGCTTCCAAGTCAAGTCAAATAATTGTGAATGTCTGGGGTGTCAGTGATACAAGGCTGACCATATAAAAGTGTTGACAATCAACTACTCATTAACCTACAGACATTGCAGGCAGATTCTTTATAAATTGAGCTACCAGGGAAGCCCATGTAAAATTGCCAATTTTGCAATTTCATATGCTTCAATCCAATATAACTGAATATATATAATATACATGGTAGAATATACACGTGAATTGTGATTGACCTCATAAGATGACAGCTATTTATGTTAGCAGTATCTTCTTTTTCAGTTGTAAACTACCTTTGTTAGGAATTCCTATTTTATGGCATGTGTATCTTTTTCTTTTACTTGCAGGATAATTCCTTCACATTGTTGTGTTGGTTTCTGCCATATAACAACGTGAATCAGCCATAAATATACATATATCCCCTCCCTCTTGAGCCTCCCTCCCACTCTCAATCCCCATCCCATCTCTCCAGTTCATCACAGAGCACTGGACTAAGCGTCCTGTGTTACACAGCAACTTCCCACTGGGTATCTATTTTACACATGGTAATGTATATATTTCGATGCTACTCTCTCAGTTCATCCCACCCTCTCCTTCCCTCTCCTCTGTCCACAAGTCCATTCTCTACATCTATGCCTCTACTTCTGCCCTGCATGCATGTATATCTTTAACGACTCATCCTGATCTGCTCAGTACTTTTAGTAGGTCATTTAGTACTTATATATATGTTACTATAATTGCTACTGCTGACTTATGTTGTCATTTCAGGGTGAGAATCATTCTCCTCACCTTTGCTGGTTGGGAAATGATTGAGAAATACACACAGGCATCAGGTGGGAATCAACATCAGCTTTACTACTGATTAAGCTGGAAAAGAGAAAACGGTTGGGACCTGAGGCCAAGGTGGGGCATCAACTCCTTCTCCTCTAGAACGAAGTTATGCACTCAGTCATTTGACAAATGCAAACTGCTTCCCAGGGGCACAATTTCTAACATGACAGAGAGTAAACCAAGGGTAGGGTAGGCTAGGTTGGGGGGCAGAAGAGGCAAGTATGTACAAAAGCCTCCATTTTAAATTACTTTCTCTCAGTGTCTCCCAGAGCCACCCTTTCATGATGCTTTCTTCAGAGTCTTCACAGCCATTGTGTCAACACTACACTTTTAAAAATTTGTTGGGTAGGTACAAATTTTGGAAGACATAGTCAAAGGTAGCAACTTCTTTCCCTTCTGCTCTTGTCAGCAGGGCTGACCACTATGGGCACAGAGATCTGAATGAGAGAGCTACAGAAGCCAGGCCACACACATGCAGTGACCCATCCAGCTATCTACCAGTTAGGTAAGTTACCCTTCCCCTACGGAAACATGTTAAAGGGATGGAGGAGAAAGGTGAAAATTTTCTCTTCCAAAACATCTAATGGTTTTGTAAGACCTAAAGCTTATACAATTTGGACGGTCCTCTTTAAGGGAACATATCCAAAATTACAAGTGTAAAATTAGGTAGAAGGTTTGGAAGATGCCTGAACAAGTGGAGACCTTGAAACCTAAGTGTTAGAGCTTTATTAATATATGACATAAATATATATTAGTAGCTTCATAAATTTTCCTCTGCCCTTGAGAAGGTAGACAAACCTACTTCTATATGTACAGCAGTTAAGATGCTATCAGGTACCACAATTCAATTTGCAAGCAAACCAACCTGAACTGGCTTAAATGATAAACAAGAGTAGTGGCTCACAGTAAGAAAGAGTCCAGTTGTTGGGCAGGCTCTGTGGTTGGTTGATCCAGTCGCTTAACAATGTCATAATGACCCAGTTTCTTTCCATCTCTCCTCTGTGCTGGCCACAGTATCTATTCATCGGTAAACAGCTCATTTCAAGTTTAGAGCATGAATGCCAGTAGTAGTGAAGACTAATAGCTTACTCTTTCCTGTTAGAAGAAAAAAGACAATTGCCTCAATCATAGAGCAAAAGCCTTGATATTCAAACCATGGCCTACTGAATTCAGGAGTCTGAGTAACTCAGGCCAAAGCCAAGCATGGGGGCAAGAGGACTACGATAACCTTAAAACATCAGGCCAACAAGGGACTACCTCCAGAGATGGGACTAAGGACAAGGCTATGGCTCATCCAAGCCACACGGCTGCTGCATACTAGAGGAGTGAAACTGATGTTGGTGAAACAGCCACAGTATTCAATCAGAAGGTAGGGCATGGAATAAGCAAAATCTATTGTCTAACAAGACAGTCACTTGCTTTGCCTTTTCCCTTCCATCTTCATTTTTTCTCTCCCATAGGACTGAATTCTTCTCCCATAAGACAGGGCAGGAATCGTTTTTTTGCGAGTCACCCAGCACACAGAGTAAGTGCTTAGTGTTTATTGAGAGAAAAAATGAATTAATCACAAACTTATGAGAAACAACTCATTGGAAGCATTAAAAAGGAAATTAGAATGGTTTACTTTGGCCACCTGATGTGAAGAACAGACTCATTTGAAAAAATTCTGATGCTGGGAAAGACTGAAGACAGGAGGAAAAGGGGACGACAGAGGATGAGATGGTTGGATGGCATCACTGACTCAATGGACCTGAGTTTGAGTAAACTCTGGGAGTTGGTGATGGACAGGGAGGCCTGACATGCTGCAGTCCACGGGGTCGCAGAGTCGGACATGACTAACTGAACTGAACTGACGTAAAATGGAACTATGCAGGAATATGAAGTCAGAACAACAACAAAAGATGTATTTAGAGACTATTGATTTGAACTGAATTGACAATTTTCAGGTTACAAGGACTTTCCCTGTGTAAGAATCCGCCTTCCAGTGCAGGGGATGCAGGTTGGATCCCTGGTCTGGGAGCAAAGACCCTGCATGCCTCGGGGCAACTACGCCCCTGAGCCACAAATACTGACCCAGTGGAGTCCGGAGCGTGCAAGTTGCAACTAGAGGATCCCACATGCCACATCTAAGACATGACACAGCCAAATAAATAACTAAAAATGAGAATAATAATTCTCAGGTCAGAACCATATGTCTTATCAAAGAAAGTAGAAAGAGACAGAAGGACTTTTTTGTAAAGTGACTCTTCAGATTCTCACATTCCTGTGGTGTCAGGGGTTCAACAAGACATCAAAAACATTTCACAAAGAAACAGAAAGGTTAAGTGCAAAGTGAGGGATAATTAAGATAACTATTTGACTTTGACACTATATGTGGGGACAATTAGATTAAATGGGAGCACTTATAGTTTTGTAACAGAATATCATTATACCTTGAGTCAAAGATATTAATTTAACATGTTTTTCTATATAAAAGCAAAATATATAAAGCAAGTAATCTTATTTTCGTGTGATAAATAAAACTGCTGGAAGGAAGGAATCATGTAACATATTTGAAAGACAGAATTCTGATTTCCATGTTTCATCTTTAGATTTCTTCCTGAAAATATGGACAAAAATCAAAGCTTTGAAACTCAGATTACATTTTGGATATTCTGTCTTTTTTTTTAAATTAATTAAGCAACTCATTGGTAAATACTTCTGGTAAAAAAAATTTTTAATGGAACCTTATTTCCATATTTCTTGCTTTTTTAGTGTAAACCTTTGAATATTCAGCTTTATTAAATCAAGTCATACCTGTTCTGGGTAATATGTTATGTGCGATACATTTCATTCAGGGTTGGGTGGTTAAGCTGCAATGATTTTAAATCAAGTCTCCACCTCAGGAACCCAGGAATGTTAGGTGGGAGATGAGAAAAAGTTCACAGCTTGCCAAGAACTTCAGCTATTCTGATAAACAATTTGAGTACTGATGCTGACTCTTCATACTAAACAGGTTATCCAAGTCTTATTCTTGATGCTTGCTGTGTAGATAACATTTGAACCACCCTTTCCAACATAATCATTTGTACACTTAAATACCATTTCTATGAATATATCAGTATGCCATAAAGCACAGTGAAGTTTCATATGGCTGCACAATTTGCCTTGGTCTTCCTTCTGTACATTTCTAGTACCAAAAAATCGAGTAGGTTAAGAAAAAAAGATGTAGGTGTAATTAATAAAATGGCATAATCTTAGGGAACCTGATTTAAATTTTGTCTGAAAACAGAATCAAAAGTATATAATACTGAAAGTTAAATGCAAAGTTATATGAAAATTGTGTCTAAGAACACTATGCCAATTGACATATATTTTCTGTGTAAACATTCTGATTTTGCCAGACCATCTAACGAGCAATTAACATCCTCTTGTTAGGAAAAAAGAAATGTGTTTGGGGATGTGTTTTTTAAATATTTATTTATTTGGCTGTGCTGGGTCTTAGTTTCATCACGTGAGATCTTTCATTGTCACACAGTCTTAGTTGCTTCATGGCATGTGGGATATTAGTTCCCCACATTGTAGGGCAGATTCTTAACTACTGGACCACCAGGGAAGTCCCTAGTAACATGTTTTAAGTGCTCTCTGTAGTATTTAAGATAAATGATCTGAAGGATGTGGAGAAAAGGAAACCCTCCTACACTGTTGATGGGGATGTAAATTGTTGAAACCACTGTGAAAAACAGTATGGCAGTTTCTCCAAAAACTAAAAATAGAGTAGTTCTATTTTTAGGTCACTACTATATGACCTAGTTTTAAAGAGCCTCTTGATGAAAGTGAAAGAGGAGGGTGAAAAGGTTGGTTTAAAAGTCAACATTCCAAAAACTAAGATCATGGCATCTGGTCCCATCAATTCATGGCAAATAGATGGGAAAACAGTGGAATCAGTGAGCGACCTTATTTTCTTGGGCTCCAAAATCATTGCAGATGGTGACTGCAGCCATGAAATTAAAAGACGCTTGCTCCTTGGAAAAAAGCTGCAACCAACCTAGACAGCATATTAAAAAGCAGAGACATTACTTTGCCAACAAAGGTCCATCTAATCAAAGCTATGGTTTTTCCAGTAGTCATGTATGGATGTGAGAGCTACTATAAAGAAAGCTGAGCAGAGAAGAACTGATGTTTTTGAACTGTGGTGTTGGAGAAGACTCTCAAAGAGCCCCTTGGACTGCAAGGAGATCAACCAGTCCATCCTAAAGGAAATCAGTCCTGAATATTCATTGGAAGGACTGCTGTTGAAGCTGAAACTCCAATACTATGGCCACCTGATGAGAAGAACTGACTCATTTGAAAAGACCTTGATGCTGGGAAAGATGGAAGGCAGGAGGAGAAGGGGAAACAGAGGACGAGATGGTTGGATGGCATCACCGACTCAATGGACCTGAGTTTGGGTAAACTCTGGGAGTTGGCAATGGACAGGGAGGCCTGATGTGCTACAGTCCATGGGGTTGCAAAGAGATGGACACAACTGAGCAACTGAACTGAACTGATATAACTTAGAAATTCCACTTCTGGGTATATATCCAAAAACAGTAATGGAAAAGATATATGCACTCCTATCTTTATAACATCATCATTTATAACAACCAAGGTATGGAAGAAACCTAAGTGTTTATCAGGATGAATGGATAAAGAAGTAGTGGTATATAAATATATACAATGGAATACTACTGAGCCATATAAAAGAAGGAAATTTTGCCATTTGTAGTAAAATGGATGGACTTGGAAAGTATAATGCTTAGTGAAATAATATAGAGAAATACAAAATACTGTATGCTATCACTCATATTGTGGAATCTTAAAAATAAAACAAACCAGTTAATCAACAAAAAGGAAGTACACTCAAAGATATTGAAAACAAACTAGTGGTTACCATTTGGGGAGAAGTGAAAGGGGAGGGGCAATAATGCAATTATATTAAATCATGTGTGTGTAACTTTTGAAAATTATAAAGCACCACAGAATTTAAAGAAGCTTTTATTTGATAAAAATGTTTTTTAAAAAAGATGAATGATCAATGCCAGCACAGTGTGTGCTCGGGATGAGCATGTTCAGGGTGGGCATTTCTTGTTCTCGCCAATGTGCCACTGTAGCCAGGCCCTTGCTTGCTGTGTAACCCAACCATGGCTTCAATTAGGAAGAGCTACAGAAAAATCTAGAAGAGCTGAAGGTGCCGCTGGAAAAAGCCACCAGAAAAAGAGTATCTGATCCCCTCACAGCTGAAAAATCCAAGATTGAGACAGAAATCAAAAACAAGATGCAGCAGAAATCACAAGGGAAAGCAAAACTTTTAGAAAATGAAAAGCTAGCTGCTGTGGCTGCTCTTATTAAAACAGCATACATAGCGAAATTCAGTAATTATGGATGGGATCAGTCAGACAAGTGTATGAAAATTACATTAACTTCACTGGAGTTCATCAAGTGCCCACTGAGAATGTGCAGGTACGTTTCACAGAGAGGTCATTCGATCTTTTGGTAAAGAATTTAAATGGGAAGAGTTACTCCATGATTATGAACAATCTCTTGAAACCCATCTCTGTGGAAGGCAGTTCAAAAGAGGTCAAGACAGATACAGTTCTTATCTACATAAAGAAAGTAGAAAACACATAATGGAACTACCTGACTCAGATTGAAAAAATGCAAAGAGAAAGATTAGACCTCCTGTGACACTGAAACAGATCCTAGTGAGGAATTAATGAATGTTCTAAAGAAAATTTACAAAGATGGAGATGATATGAAGCGAACCATTAATAAAGCCTGAGTGGAATCAAGAGAGAAGTAAGCCAAAGGAGATACAGAATTCTGAAACCTGAGTCTTTTTGGGAACTGTGATGTGGAAATAAAATGTTTCCAATACAATGCTGGTGACATGTCACAAATAAATGTGACGTGTAACTACTTACACAGCCTTCTTCTAAGTAAAGGCAATGAATTCTCCATTTGCTACTGGAGGATTTATTTAAATAGTGGTTTAGTCACTAAGTTATGTCTGACTCTTGTGACCCCATGGACTATAGGCTGCCAGGCTCCTATGTCCATGGGATTCTCCAGGTGAGAACACACGTGTGGGTTGCCATTTCCTTCTCCAGAGGATCTTCCTGACCCAAGAATTGAGCCCAGGTCTCCTGCAATACAGACAGATTCTTTACCGACTGAGCTGAGGTAAGCCCCTGATTTAAATAAAATACGTTTATTAAACACTTTCTCCAAAGATGGTTTGTTCGGTAACTGGGTCATTTTATTCAAGAAAAGAGTAATGTATTCTAATGTGAAATGTAGAAAGTCTTGCCTAATGAAAATGCCACGTTATGTGTATTATTATTCGGCTAGGAGGTAGAAAACAAGTTACCACTGCTTGCCTTTCAGTTCCTAGCATCAGCTCCCACCAAGAATAAGTAAAAATAAAACCTGAATTTTTGCATAAAATGCAAAAAAAAAAAGATGATTTCAAATCAAACAGCCATTTATATATGATGGGGATCCTCTACTTTTTTTTTTTCTCTTTTTTTGCAGACTTATTCTAAGGTCCAAGATAAATCAACCTATTTACACATTTGCACAGAGTGAAGCCCAGGTCTTCACAATAGCTCCTTATGACCAATATAATCTGCCTTACCTCTCAGACTTCACCTACTTCTTTAACCCCTCTTCCTTCTGCTCCACCCACAGTGACTTCCTTGCTATAGCCAAACATACCAGGCACATTCTGTTAACCCTTTGCTCCGGCTGCTCCCTCTGCCTGAAATACTCTTCCCTAGCCATCCACAAAACTAACTCCTCATCTCCTTTAAATCTCTGTTCAAATATCACTTTCTCAATAATGCTTTTCTTGTCCCTGTATGCTAAGTCACTTCAGTCCTGTCAGACTCTGTGCAACCCTATGGACTGTAGACCACCAGGCTCCTATGTTTAGGCAATTTTCCAGGCACGAATACTGGAGTCAGCTGCCATTTCCTACTCCCAAGAGAGCTTCCTAACCCAGGGATCAAACCTGCGCCTCTTAAGGTCTCCTGCATTGGCAGGTGGATTCTTTACCACTAGCACCACCTGGGAAGCCCCTGTCCTGTCCATTCTACTTAAATTGTGACTCTTCCTACTCTCAAACCACTCCCTCCCCACCACTCTGCTTTTTCTCTGAAACGTTTATTACCCTCTAACATCCTATGTAGGGATTTCCCAGGCAGCTCAATGGTAAAGAATCCACCTGCCAATGCAGGAGAGGTGGGTTCAATCCCTGGGTCAGGAAGATCCCCTGGACAAGGAAATGGCAACTCACTCCAGTATTCTTGGCCGGAGAATTCCATGGACAGAGGAGCAAGGTGGGCTATAACCCATAGGGTTGCAAAGAGTTGGACATGACTTGGCAAGTGAACAAAAACAACATCCTATGTAAATTTCCTTGGGTTTGATGTTTATTGTCCATTTCTCATCTAGAATGTAAGCCTTATGAGGGAGGAGCCTTCTGTCTCTTTTGTTCTGTTTATCCTCAGTGTCTGGACAAATGATTGGCACACTGCAGGTGGACAGTAAATCTTGTTTGAATTAATGAACATTTCTATGATCTTCTTGCTCATTACAGAATCAGGAACTACTTTAATCATGTGATATGTTTCAAAACTCAAACTTTCCTCATCAGAGAGAGGAATCCTGTCATCTACCACAAAAAAAAAAAAGGAAAAGAAAAAATTGGAGTAAATGTTCCCACATAGCAAATTCTCATTTCCCAATCTCCAGCAAAAACATGGTAATACAAATGGGTAAAACTGCAATCTCAACCTTACATAAGAAAAAAATATATATATGAAGATTTTAGTGACAGTATTCTGATTTTACTGAAGCATTAAAAAAAACTGCCAGTTAGAAGTCAAAAAGGTTCTATCAGAAAGTGGAACCAAGAGCTCAGGATTTCCTATTGAACTTATATGGCTAAGATGGTAAAGAATCTGCCTGCAATGGGGGAGACCTGGGTTCCATTCCTGGGTCGGGAAGATCCCCTGGAGGAGGGCATGGCAATCCACTCCAGTATTCTTGCCTGGAAAATCCCACGGACAGAGGAGCGTCGCAGACTCTAGTACACAGGGTCGCAAAGAATCGGACACGGCTGAGCGACCGACACTCATGCTTTATCCGACTAGGGCAACAGTGTCCAAACGCCGCACGTATGCCAAGCTAATACACCTGTAAAGTTGTTTTCCAGGAGCAGGCTAAAACAGACTGCCTGCCTACCCTCCTCCTCCCAGGTTCACCTGGGCTTTGCCAACCTGCGTTCTCTCACTGCAGCGGGTGAAGGTACACAGGTGCTTCCCTCCACGGAAGGAAGGTTCTCGGTCCTACCTGGGCATTCCACCTGTTGCCTCAGTGCGAGTAAACCGAAGCCTAAATGCTGTGGCTTGTCAGTTCGGAGGCGAGAGCCTAAATGGGTAAATTCACAGCCGTTTGAGAATTAACTGCGCCCCGCTCCTGGCCCCTGACAGCCGTCGGGTGACCCCACGGTCAGGACCAACAACCTCACTCACTTCGGGCCCTGCTCTCCTCAGAGGGCAAAGATCAGTCGCTGTCGCGGGCTACGCCGCGTCTTGAGACTCGTGACTTGCGCCCGTCTCAGGGACATTCGGTACCGAGCGGCCCGAGTGCAGACCTCGCCCTAGGCCGCACGGGAACGGTGCGCGGCGGCACCGGCCGGGAGAGGGGAGGCGGCCCGCACCCCCGGCTCTGAGGCGGGCGCGGCCCTCCGCGAGGGACTCCGCGGGAGGAAAGTTCCACCGCCGCACCCGCCGGGGCGGGGCTTAGGGCGGGAGCTCGGGCTGGGCGCAACCACTGCCCGCGGCGCGGGGGGTGGGACGAACACCACCGTCCCAACTCGAGCGCTCACCCTCCATCCTGGGGGTTTGTTCTTCCTCTCGGAAGGCTTCCTCGTCCCGCAGTGTCACTGAAAAGCCGGGTCCTCTCCTTGCCGCCCTCACCCCGGTGCCCCTCTCCCCCCGCCCACTGCTCGAGTGGTGCGGGCCGGCTGTCGGGTCACGTGGCGGCGGGGGCGTGGCCTGCCCGGCGCTCAGGTGGTGCCTCGAGCGGCCTTCTCGGGAGTCCTTTGCAGCACGTTGGTGGCTGGGAGGATGCTAGGCTGGAGTCGTCTAACCTTCTTCATGCTGAGCGGGACCGTCACCTGCTTGGCGCAGCAGGTGCCGCCGGTGGGTGAGCTGAAGCCGAGGAGGCGGAGAGGGGCGCGCCGGAGCTGGTGGGGGGGACGCGCAGGTGCGGGGCAGGCGGGGCTTGAGCGTCCCCTGGCAGCATCTTTACGGGGATCCGTGTTTCTCTGAGCAGAGGCGTGGGTGCAGAGCCGGCTGGCGAGCCTCACCCCGGGTTGATTCGGTACAAGCTGGAACAAAGAAACTTTGAGGGGAAATCCTCATCTCAGCAGACTGGCCGTTGTGTTTGCACACCCTCACATCTGACTGAGTGCACTTTTTCCACGCGCCTATAGAACTACTGGAGGAAGAGTTCCAGTTGATCTGTGTACATAATTAAGTTACGAGCTGCTTGAGGACTTGAGGTGGTAACTGAGGATCTGAATGGCCGTCGGAAAGGACGACGCATCCCCGGTTAGGGTGATGGGAGTAGTCCAGGCCAACCCGAGTCAAGTGACCACCAGACCTGTGGCTCTTTCCCCCTCAGGGAAGTAACAGGAACGCAGACTTGATAATTGCAAGGGCAAATGTGGGGCCAGTTTCATTCTTTGCAAGGGAGGAAGTAGTCGCCAAGTGAGGCAATGACTAGCCAGAGATCACAGTGTTGTTTTCGGATGCGTGGCAACTCAAGCCTCTGGACACCCAGTCTGGTGCTTTTGCATAATTCCCTTCTCGAGAAACCCTAAGACTGCATTTTTCTTTGTCGACAGATCGGATAAATAGGAACTTGAGAACATGTGACTTAAGACTGAGTAGATAAGGCTGCTCTTGACAGCTTAAGTAAGATATTGATATTGCAAGCAAGGTATGCATTCTCCTCCTTTATTCCTGTATGGAGAATGCTTTAAGAATAAAATCATAGTGAGGTAGTATTCAGCCATTCAAAAGTGACACAAGATAAGTAAAAGCAGAAAACAAAATGGTATGCACAGTGATTTCAGTAAGAGAAAAATACACAGTGGGCATGGGTTGGAAGGATATAAGGAAAAATAAATTAGTCTGCTTTAAGGTGGGTAGGGAATTAACTTGCGGTAAAGTGGTGGGGAATATAAGAATTTTACAAGAATTTTATACTTTGATACTGTCAATGTTTTCAGACAAAGATCCCAGGAAACACACCTATAGTTGAAAAAAATAAGAATGCTCGCCATGGGCAACTCTGGGACCTTTCAGAAAAGGTGCATTAGGAGAAACCTGTTTTATAATTTGGACTTCGTGTGTTTCAGGGTCAGGTCTAAGGAATCAGGGGTTTGCTCTAGATCAGATGCGTTTAGAAAGTGCGGTGACACTATGAATGAGTGAAGAACATCATTTGTTTAGCAGTAGAAGAGGCTCTTTCCTGTTTTGTGAGTTGCAAGGTACCCTTGTTTTTTTTGTCTGAGCTTAGAGTCACGAAGTGGGCTTGCTTTGTATCATTTTATCATGACTCAGATTAACCTTCACTGAGGTAGGTATTGTGAGGTCGATTATGTCTAACAGGAGAACAGAAATGGCCTGGGTTTTGAGTGTCAGCTCAGCAAGTGCTATTACTGAGAGGTCTAGTTGTGGACCTCAAAACAGTTTCAAATGTCAGAGAATGCTTTTTATTTTCTTTCTCAGTACTTGAGCAAAAATACTTTAAAAGGTATTTTTAGAACAAGAAAATCAGTAGCCCCTCCATGAATCTGGGCTTCCCAGGTGGCTCACTAGTAAAGAATTCATCTGCCAATGCAAGAGACATGGATTTGATCCCTGGGTCGGGAAGGTCCCCTGGAGAAGGAAATAGCAACCCACTCCAGTACTCTTGCCTGGAAAATCCTATGGACAGAGGAGCCTGGTGGGCTGCAGTCAGTGGGGTGTCACAAAGAGTTGGACATGTTTGAGCATGCATGCATGCTCCATAAACTTAGTAGTTTTTATTTGAAACAGTGGTTATCAAAGTCTAGCCCAGCCTCTGGTGTCAGTTTTGGAAACTGCTTTCATAAATCTTTAATGAAATGAGAAAAAATTGCAGATGTTCAATTTTTGTTGTTAAATTGTTCTTTCTTTTATGTGTGTGAATTTTTTTTGTTTGTTTTAATATTTCCACTTTGGAGATACATTGGGACTCCCCTATGCTGGGCCCCTCTCAGTTTCTTAACTGATGTAGACAATCTGGGAGCCACTGGCTGAGAGGATTTGAGAAACTTTCACAAAAGTTCAGTGACTCATCTTTTGACAGGAATAAGCAGGTTTTCATTTTGAATCACTCTGTGATAAACTCTTGCCACAGAGTTACAAAATATATCTCAGAACTGCTTTTGATAAATATGATAGTGGGAACTACAAGTCAAAACAGAAATCAATGGGATTTGGAACATCTGTGCATTTTGTTCTGTTTTTTGAGGCTTTTCAGAGTATGGTGTATTTTAGGTCTTCTTGAGTTATTCTTTGATTCTATTAATAGAAAATGGTAGAGAAAAACATAAGCAGAACACTGTATGACATAAATCACAGTGAGATCGTCTATGACCCACCTCCTAGAATAATGGAAATAAAAACAAAAATAAATAAGTGGGACCTAATTAAACTTAAAAGCCACAGCAAAGGAAACCATAAACAAAGTGAAAAGACAACCCTCAGAATGGAGAAAATAGTAGCAAATGAAACAACTGATAAAGGATTAACTTCCAAAATATACAAGCAGCTTATGCATCTCAATACCAGAAAAAGAAATAACCCAATCCAAAAGTGGGCAAAAGACCTAAACAGATATTTCTCCAAAGAAGACATGCAGATGGCTAATAAACATATGAAAAGATGCTCAGCATCACTAATTAATTATGGTCCAACTCTCACATCCATACATAACTACTGGAAAAACCATTATTAGAGAAATGCAAATCAAAATTCACTCATTATTAGAGAAATGCAAATCAAAATTCACTCATTATTAGAGAAATGCAAATCAAAATTCACTCATTATTAGAGAAATGCAAATCAAAACTACAATGAAATATCACTTCACAACGGTCAGAATGGCCATCATAAAAAATTCCTCTAATGATTAATGCTGGAGAGGGTGTGGAGAAAAAGGAACTCTCTTACACTGTTGGTGGGAATGTAAATTGATAACAGCCACCATGGAAGACAGTATGGAGATTCCTTAAAAAACTAGAAATAAAACTACCGTATGATGCAACAATCCCAGTACCAGGCTTAGAGCCTGAGAAAACCATAATTGAAAAAGACACATGTACCCTAGTGTTCATTGCATCACTATTTACAATAGCTAGGTCATGGAAGCAGCCTAGATGTCCACTGACAGATGAATAAATAAAGAAGCTGTAGCGCATATATACAATGAAATATTAGTCAGCCATAAAAATGAACACACTTGAGTTAGTGCTAATGAGGTAAGTTAACCTAAAACCTATTATAGGGAGTGAAGGAATTTAGAAAGAGAAAGACAAGTATCGTATGTTAACACATATGTAAGGAATCTGGAAAGATAGTACTGTGAGCCTATTTGCAGGGCAGTAGTGGGGAGAAGGCAATGGCACCCCACTCCAGTACTCTTGCCTGGAAAATCCCATGGATGGAGGAGCCTGGTGGGCTACAGTCCATGGGGTTGCTCAGAGTCGGACACGACTGAGCGGCTTCCCTTTCACTTTTCACTTTTATGCATTGGAGAAGGAAAGGGCAACCCACTCCAGTGTTCTTGCCTGGAGAATCCCAGGGACGGCGGAGCCTGGTGGGCTGCTGTCTGTGGGGTCGCACAGAGTTGGACACGACTGAAGTGACTTAGCGGCAGCAGCAGCAGCAGCAGTAGTGGAGATGCTGACATAGAGAACTGACTTATGGACATGGCAGGTGTGGGTAGGAAGGAGAGGGTGGGATGAATGGAGAGAGTAGCATGGAAACATACTAACACGTGTAAAATCGCCAGTGGGAATTTGCTCTATGACTCAGGGAACTCAGACCTGGGCTCTGTGACAAGCTAGAGGGCTGGGGCCGGGTGGGAGGTAGGAGGGAGGTGCCAGAATGAGGGGACATACGTATGCCTATGGCTGATCCATGTTGATATATGGCAGAAACCAGAATATCGCAATTATCCTTCAATTAAAAATAAAGAAAAAACAGGAAGTCACAAAAAGTTAAAAAAAAAAAAAAAGACAGTGACAAGCTATCCCGTCTATGGGTATCTATCCAAAGAAAATGAAAACACTAACTTGAAAAGATAGCTGCGCTCCCATGTTCATTGAAGCATTATTTACAATGCCAAGATACAGAAACAACTTAAGTGCATATTAATGGATGAATGGATAAAGTCTCTCTCTCTCTCTCACACACACACACTTGTGCACGCGCGTGCACACACACACACACACACACACACACACGGTGGAATACTACTCAGCCATGAAAAGATTAAATCCTGCCATGTGTGATAATGTGTATGAATCTTGAAGGTATTATGCTGAATGAAATAAATCACAGGACAGATACCATAGGATTAATTCACATATGGAATATAAAAACAAACAAAATAAATGAACAAACCAAACAAAAATAAGCGTGTGGATACAGAGAACAGAGTAGTGGTTACCAGAGGAGAAAAAGGGCAGAGGGAAGGTGACCTGGATAAAGGGGATCAACCCTATGGTGATGGATTGAAACTAAAATTTTGGTGATATATACAGAAGTAGGGGCTTCCCTCGTGGCTCAGTGGTAAAGAATCTGCCTGCCAGTGCCAGAGACGTGGGTTCTATCCCTGGGTCGGGAAGATCCCCTGGAAAAGCAAATGGCAACTCACTCTAGGATTCTTGCCTAGGAAATTCCATGGACAGAGGAGCCTGGTGGGGCTACAGTCCATGAGGTCACAAAGAGTCAGACACGACTTAATGACTCAACAACAACATTCAGAAATAGATATATAATGTTACACACTGGTAACTTACATAATTTTATAAACCAATATTATCTTAATAAAAATTTTAAAAAAGAGATAGTGGTGACAGAAATGGTGCAAGAAAAGTCTAGAGGGGGAGATGGAGATGATATCATCAGGGCTTTGTAGACCTTACTAAGGATTTTGAAATTTATCCTAAGAAGCACAGGAAGCTGTTGACTGGTTTTAAACAAGATGTGATAAATTTCTTACCTTTGAAAGATCAGTTTGGCTTGGAAGGGAGTAAGTAGGGTAGCTATGAGGAGACTGAGGGAGAAAACTGGGTGACTTGCAGGAGGGTTGTGCCAGTGGAAAAAGAAAGAAATGGATGGTTCCAGGAAGATTTCGGAGGTAGAATGAGCAGAAGGAAGGGTCGGATGTGGTGAGGAACAGGCACCTTTCCGGTGCTCAGCTGGGTGAACAGTGGCATCACTACCAGGGAACAGGAGGAGGGAAGAATGAAGATCATTTTCACTCTGGTTACGTCGAATTTCAGATGACACTGAACTTTCCAGCAGGCGTTTGGGACTGGAGCTCAGGAGAGGGTGTTGGGGGTCATAGCCATATTATTTGAAACCCACTAAAGCAGGTGAACATTGAGCAGAGAGGAGAGAAGAAAAGAAGAGGCTCAGGGACATGCATATGTCAGGCAGGGGAGAACAGGCAAAGTGAGAGCAGGGGCCAGAACTGAAGAGCAAGTGTTAGGGAGGAGAGCTGGACAGACCACCTGTGTTGAAGGCCAGGAACATGCCCCGTGTCTGTTGTGCTTGGCGCTGAGAGGTCGTTGGTCACCTTGGCCGGAGCAGTGTTGGGAGCCGAAAATACATTGCGGTAGCCTATGGAGTAATCAGAAGGAAAGGAATCAGGCTGTGCGTGTGTGCTAAGTCACTTTAGTTGGTCCAACTCTTTGTGATCCCAGGGACTGCAACCCACCAGGCTCCTGTCCATGGGATTCTCCAGGCAGGGATACTGGAGTGTGGATGGCCATGCCCTCCTCCAGGGGACCTTCCCGACCCAGGGATTGAACCCCCTGTCTCATGTCTCCTGCATTGGCAGGCAGGTTCTCTGCAATAAATCTAAGCAGATTCCTAAAACTGTGTGAAAATTAATCACACTGGCTCCACAGTGAATCACTGAGTCGAGCTTGCTTTTATGCGTCAGCTTCTGAAGTGAGGAACATATATTGTTGATGTTAGCCACTGTATCAGCTCTTAGCATTGATTTTCAGAGTCTCCCCAAATCACATAAACCCACTCTGGTCCGGCCAGCTTTGTTGTACTGCATTTACCTTTACCCCAGTACTTTAAAGGAGGGGATACACAGGTCCTTCTGTTTGCTGAGTCAACAGATACTACACACCTACTCTGTGCCAGATTGTGTTCCGGTCACTCGAGGTCTCTGCCCTTATGGAGAGTTTGTTCACATTCTTTTTATCTAAATAGCCACAGTTTAATAAGGTACCATCCCATTAAAGGTCAGAAAGCAAGTGAAAAAATTTGCATGCTCATTTGAGTTTGTTATACATGCAAGAAACAGGCCTTTTCTTGTTCAAGAATGTCTTGAATGTGGCTGCACTGTCGTACGTAGAGAACATCTTAAGAGACAGATCTTATTTAGAAAATAGTTGGTGAATTAAAGAATTGAATTGAAATTGCCTTGCTGGAATTGTTCAGCTTCTATTCCTAAGGTAAGAACTCTGGTGTGTGCTATATAATTTCTTTCATTGCCTTTTCCTGATGATGTGAATAAGACAAGCAATTGAGGGCTTTCTGGATTCTTTAGTACAATCTTAGAAGCACACATTTCATTGAGGTTCTCATCTCGCAGGACTCTTATTTTAGGGAGTTGGACAAGGTGTCATTTCTTTTAGGCATGGGGCAGTTGGGTTACTAATGGAAGAGTTTTCGGTTTATATGTTATCTTCCTAAATATAGTTATGTTAAGTAGCTCTATAAGTTAGTTTTTTTTTCTTTCCTTTTTTTTTTTTTAGTGAGTGGGAAGGACATTACAACTAATTTCGAAGAGTCTCAAGTTCTTATCAAATAAACAGAATAATTAGAGAATTTGATGACGCAGGAGGTATTTACAAAATATTTTACAGACATTTTCACCACTTTCTTTGGCTTTAAGAAGCAAAAGGAGAGAGAGAACACACAGGTGAGAGAGACTGAGGTTTTAAATGAGGTTTGTTTTTTAACCCTTTGACAAAGTAGCACAGTATACCACACAGACTACCTAGTATCACTCCCTAACATCTGGTTACATTCTTTACCTATCATCTGTTTAAGTTCTTGCCTACCTTAATAAAGTTGTCTGTTGTTAAAATCTTGTATAGTTAAATTTGGAGATAGTAAGAATCTGTAAATAACAAATAAGCTCACTGTAATTTCATTTCAGCTCTACACATAGATTTTTGAAGCCGTCTTTCTTTGTAGAAGTTTCCCTGGACAGTGAGAATGTAACTTCATTCTACCCCAAATCTAATTTTTTTGTTTAAAATGAGTGTTGTTAGTTGGTATTATCCTTAGTGAAATAGGTCAGAGAGAGAGATACCATAGATGATTGCTTACATGAAGAATCTAAAAAATAAATGAATATAGCAAGACAGAAACAGGCTCACAGATACAGAGAGCAAACTAGTGGTTGCCAGTGGAGAGAAAGAAAGAGGTGGGGAAATTGGAGGTAGAAGATTAAGACATACAGACTCCTATATGTAAATTAAATAAGCTACAAGGACATAGTGTGGAGTTCAAGGAATAAAGTGAATATTTTATAATTTTAAATGGATAAAAATTTGAATCATTATGCTGTATACCTCAAACTAATATAATAATGTAAAATCAACTCTGCTTCAATAAAAGAAAATGAATTAAAAATTTAAAAATGACTGGTGACAGCACTTGATGTCCACCTGAAATACCCTGATCTGGTGGCTGTTACCTTTAAAACTTACAGTCAATTTACCCTTTACTCTTAAGAGCTGTGTGCCATGCAGATTTCATGTCTGTATATTTCAATGTTTGTTTATCACTACTAGGGTTATCACAGTACAGTGGCTTATCAGCCTCAGGTTCCTGCATGTGTGATGACTGGGTTAATTACTCTCTTACCTCTGGGGCAGGTTGAACTCTTTGATAATATTTGACAGAGAACCATTGCCTTCTCGTTTATTGGCTTTGGAACCCATGTCATGCAGATATAATTACTAGGAAAGATGAGCCTCCTTACATTTCATTTACTCACTGAGTTGAAAAAGCCCTGACGGAAATACAGATTGTTCCCTATTAGGAAATAAATTGAGTGTTTATTCTTATCTCTTTGGGAAGCTAGGAGAGTAAGCAGGGAAAGCCTGGGCTGGGACTGTCCCTGGGACTTCATTGGTCCCTGACCAAGCTGGGCCTTGCATTCAGAACATGACCCTAAAGTTCCTGAAAACTTGAAATGTTGTGAAAAGGCCATAAATTTGATTTCTGTGAATCAGATCACATTTTATATTCACATGAAGGTCTGATATTTAGAAGAATCTTATGAGTAAGTTAGGATGAGGTAAGAGTTGCATTTCTGAAGTTAATACCTGCCCTCCTTTTTAAGTGATGTGTTTGAAAAGTTTGTAGTTTGAGTTCTTAAATAGAGTGCTGCTTTTCGGTCTCCATGTTCAAGGACACTAAACATTTCACTAAACAAGTATTTGGAGTACCCTGCCCTCCATTGCAGTCATCACTATTTTAAAATAATTTTAGATAATGACAGTTAAAAATACTTAAAATCATGTTGGGGAATGAGTCTCTGAAAATCCTCCACATAATATAGCTGAAAGTGTGCAGGTTTTTAATTTGATACTTTAAAATGTGTATCCTAGTTAAAGGAAATCAAATAATACAGAGAGCTTTATGATGAAAAGCAGCTGTCTCCAGCTTGTTCCTTCTACCCCACCCCTCTTCTCTGGAAGCAAACTCTTTTTGTTGTTGTGTTTTTTGTTTTTTTGAAGTATGATTGATTTACAGTATTATGTTTTTAGGTGTACAGCAAAGTAATTCAGTTATACATGTATTTTTTTCACATTATTTTCCATTATAAGTTATTATAAGATATTGAATATAATTCTCTATATTATGTAATAAATCCTTGTTGCTTATCTATTTTAAATATAGTAGCTTGTGTCTGTTAATCCTGTACTCCTAACTTATCCTTCCCTATACTCCTCCCTTTTCTCTTTTGTAACTATAATTTGTTTTCTATGTCTATGAGTCTGTTTTGTAAGTAGATTCATTTGTATTATTTTTTATATTCTACATATAAGTGATACCATGATATTTGTCTTTGTCTTTCTGACTTCACTTAGTATGATTATTTCTGGGTCCATCAATGTTGCTGCAGATGGAAGTAATTTCATTCCTTTTTATAGCTGAGTAATATTCCATATCTTATCCTCTTTATCCTTTTAATGGACACTTAGGTTGCTTCCATGTCTTGCCTGTTGTAATGTGCTGCTGTCAACCTTAAGGCACATGTATCTTTTTGAATTAGAATTTCCATCTCAGAAGCAAACACTTTTTTTTTTTTAGAAGCAAACACTTCTGTGAGATCTTTCGTTGCTGTGCCCAGACTCTCTAGTTGTGGCTCGCAGGCTCAGCAGTTGTGGCCTGTGGGATCTTTGTTCCCCAACCAGGGATGGAACCCATGTCCCCAGTATTGCAATGAGGATTTTTAACCATTGGACCACCAGGGAAGTCCCAATATCCTTTACATTTTGAAATATCTCAGTGATGTGTCTGACTGAAGGCCCTTATATTCAGTCATTATTTCAAATAATCAGTAGGTCTTTTCAGAACTCATTTCCTTTTAGCTGTAGACATTTTTCTTACATTATTTCTTTCATCACTTTCTCCTCTTTATTATCTCTGCTTTCTTTCTGGAAATCCAGTTAATCAATGTTGGACTCCATGCACTGATTCTCTAAATCTCTCTTTTTTTTCCCTCCTGTGTTTTCTATATAGTTTTTTCTCTCTATTCTGGGAGAAAGTTTCTCACCTTTATTTTCCTATCCTTTTTATTTCCGCAGTTATTTTTTATTGAAGTATAGTTAATGTACAATATTATTTAAGTTATAGGTGTGTAATATCGTGACTTACAATTTTTAAGGGTTATACTCCTTTTATAGTTATTATAAAATATTATCTGCCTCCTATTGTATAGTATATCATTGTGGCTTATTTTATGCCTAATAGTTTGTAACTCTTAATCTCCTACCCTTATCTTGCCCTCCTACCTTCCCTCCCCACTGGTGGCCACTAGTTTATTCTCACGGCTGAGTAAGTATTCCATTCTGTATATATACCAAGGAAAACCCTTGGAGGAGTTTTGACTGATGAAAAAAGTGGACAGAGTTGTTTTGAGGAAAGGAGATCCCAGAGAGGTTCTGGCCCAGAGTAGCATTTATTCTAGAGAGTAAGAATAACAAATGAAGATGAAAGGAGTTCATTTGAGGGGCCAGTAAACAGACGACAACCCCCATCCCAACCTCTGCATCCAGACTTGCATATGGTGCTGCAGCTGAGCAAATCACTAAACCCGTACTCTGCCTTTCCCTCTTCTGTCTCTTTTTCATACGTACATCATACGTACATGCCACCTTCCCTGGTGGCTCAGATGGTGAATCATCAGCCTGCAATGGGGGAGACCCAGGTTTGATCCTTGGGTCTGGAAGATCCCCTGGAGAAGGGCTGGCAACCCACTCCAGTATTCTTGCCTGGAGAACTCCATGGACAGAGGAGCCTGGAGAGCTATAGTCCCTGGGGTTGCAAAGAGTCAGACATAACTGAGCAATTAACACTTTCGCTTTCATACCACCTCAGAGGGTTTGCCTTGACAGAAACCGAGGAAATCATCTAGCAGGAGCAGCTTGTTTGGATGTCAGAACCCTGAGTGGCGGCCGGCAGACTACAGCCTGGCACCTGTTTTTGTAAGGTCTGCGAACTGGGGATAGTTTTTATGTCCTTCAAAAGCTATGGGGAGGGTGAAAGGGAAAGTGTGAGTCGCTCAGTCGTGTCCGACTCTTCGCAACCCCACAAATTGTAGCCCACCAGACTCCTCTGTCCATGGGATTCTCCAGGCAAGAATACTGGAGTGGGTAGCCATTCCCTTCTCCAGGGGATCTTCCCAACCGAGGGATTGAACCCAGGTCTCCTACATTGCCAGCATTTTTTTTTTTTTTTTACCATCTGAGCCACCAGGAAAGCTCTAGGGGAAAATGGATGCATGTATATGTATGGATGAGTCCCTTTGCGGTCCACCTGAAACTATCACAGTGTTGTTCATCGGCTATACTCCAATATAAATTAAGTTAAATAACAAAATAAAATTTAAAGGGGTACAAATGGAAAAAAAGTTGGGAGGGAATCAAAAGATTCATATTTCATGATGTGTCAAAATTGCAATAAGTTCACACGTCAGGGTCCATAAACTGAGCTGTACTGGCCAGAGTTGCTCTTGTTTGCGTTTGGCTGTGGCTGCTTCAGCACAGGAGCAGTTGGCTCATTCCTGAAGAGCCTGAGTGCAGTGGGCTCCCGGCTTTCAGTGCTGTTCCCTGAATTTCGAATGATGCTTATGCAGTTACAACTCAGCTGCATGTAAGTGCCACATGTATTGATGCATCACATTATTTTAATCTTTAAGAAAATTCCGAGGCTAAGCTTATCACATCATAACGAGAAAAATGGACTTCAGCTGTGCTCTTGAGGCCAAGCACAGGAGGGATTTTCTTGATAATTAGCTGGCAGAGCATTGTGTTTATTACACAGTTTTGCTAGAGTTGTATCCAAAGAATACAGTGTATGTTGACATTGCTAGACCACGCAGACATCACAGTGTCCCCAGTTCCTAGGGAAAAAAGTGATCAGAAAAACAACACGTAGAGTATCTCATCACTGCAGAATTTATTGACAAATTTTAAAAAGTAAAATGAGGCTGCAACCGAAGTAAGTCTCCAGGTAGCTTATTTATAAGCAAAGCAAGGAAAGCTGTTTACTCAAGGTGAGTTGATGAAATCACGTTTGATGGCAGAAGTAGAAGAAATGTGTCCTGAGAAAATTTGTTTCACACTATTTTAGCCTTCAGCTGAAGACTGCTGCCGCCTGGGGCTTCAGCAGCAGCGTCAAAGTCAACTACAGAACAAGCCAAATGATCCCCAGTTATCTTCTTGACTCTTGACACTGATCGCTTATCAGTATTTATTAGAGGATCTGACGCCAAGTTTGAGACTAAAGAATTAGTCTATATGAATAGTCTGCATAAAGCAACAGCAGGCCAAGGGTGTTTTTAGAGAATTTGGTAGTTCACTAAAACCTGAAGCGGAATCTGCTGTGATATGTAGCAATTAATAGTGGTGGAGCAGAAAAAAGGCTTAGTTGGACAAATGTACAAAACTTCTGAAAATGCCAGATGTTTCAAGCTTGTGGTTATTAATTTTATTGTTGATTGGCAGGTACTTTGTGGAACATACTTAAATCTATCACGTTGTTGTTATTCAACCATGAACTTCTTTTGCTCTCACAGGTTTTTCACTTGTGTGAATTTTTATAAGAAATAGATGCTGTGTATCCTGACTGTCCCTGCCCCTGATAGTAGCAGTGCAGTTTTACTACAACTTCTGAACTCAGGACTGAGTGACTTCACTTTCACTTTTCACTTTCATGCATTGGGGAAGGAAATGACAACCCACTCCAGTATTCTTGCCTGGAGAATCCCAGAGACTAGAGAGCCTGGTGGGCTGCCATCTATGGGGTCGCACAGAGTTGGACATGACTGAAGCGACTTAGCAGCAGCAGCTGAAATCAGGACTGAGACTGAAATTTTTTTGAATAAGAAGAACCACCCTCAGTCCATCTTATTGAACACGGATTCGCTTTGAAAATTAGCTTGTGCTAATTTGATTTTGAACTGCCAAATCGATACTATTTAATGTCTAATATTTTATATTCCAATCATGTAGAAATGGAACTTAAGTTCTAATGATAGCCTTTGATAATTTAAGTTTACACTTAATGCTATTTTTCATTGAGTTCCACCGAAAATTATAAACAAAATGGTACTTGTATGAGAAACATACTGTGGTATTTTGACAATGTTTGAATATCAGGTAACGTCAGACTACCTTATACACTTCCTAGGTGATCAAAAGTTAAAACAGAATGTGATATCTCCTTTTCCACACAAATTTGCTGCAGATACATTTTCTGACGTCAAACTACAGTGCTAGTAGTTTCCTTTCCAACTTTACCTTCCTCTTACTGTGAATTTATGTTTCTTTAAAACAATTTCTTTTTTCTCTTACAATATTGGTTCTCCAGCAAAAAGAAGATGAACGCACCTTGGCATCTTGAGACTAGTAATAAAAGAATGATAGATCGGTGTGGATTTTTTAAAAATCATTTTATACTGAGAACCATTCCTGTTTTGCTGCTTAGACTAAACCGTGTTCCCTAAAAACAGTCTCATTCCTTCATTACCTCAGTGGTGGCCTCCGCGCAGGGGCTCTGCACACGCCTCAAGAACACAGTCTGGTCGTGAAGAGACGCACAGAGGGTCACAGTGCACATCAGAAGGGTAGCAAGGGAAATGTGTGTGTGTGCTGTGGGAGTAGAGAGGAGAGGTAGCTATTCTCCCAGGGCAAGTAGACGTCTGAGCTGGGTCTTAGAAGTTGGAGCCAAGAGTTTACAAGGTGGAGAGCAGGCCTTGCGGGCAGAGGGCAAAGCGAGTGCTTGCAGAGGCATGAACGGTGAGAGAGCACAGCGTGTGGTTGCATGTGGCCGGACACGGAGGCTGGGGTGATGAAGGGCCAGAGTATGACAGGCCTGGCCCTGTGCCCTGAAAGTCTGGTTTAGGATGCAGATTTCTTGCAGCAGAGTTACCTCATAAGTAATATCAGATCCTGGCAAGTGATAAATCAACCAAGTTGTCATAAACGTTTTTCTACAGTTTCTTCTTCCTTTGGCTGCACCACGGGGCATTTGGGATCTCAGTTCCCCCACCAGGGATTGAACCTGGGCCACAGCACTGAAAGCCTGAAATCGTAACCACTAGGCCGCCAGGGAACTCCCTCCATCTGCTTTTTTTTTTTTTTTAATTTTTAAAAATTGAAATGCGATTGACTTACAATGCTGTGTTAGATGTATAGCAGAGTGACTCAGCTCTACATCCAACCAGGGCTTGGCATTGAAACATGTTAATTATCATATGTGAAATCAATCGCCAGCCCAGGATTGATGCTCGGGGCTGGTGCACTGAGATTTCCCAGGGGGAGGGAGTCGGGAGGGAGGAGGGAGGGGGGTTCTGGAGGGGGAGCATATGTAAACCCATGGCGGTTTCATGTCATTGTATGGCAAAACCAATAAAAAAAAAATGGGAAAAAAAAATTGAAATGCAGTTGACTTACAATGTTGTGTTAGATGTATAGCAGAGTGACTCAGCTCTACATCCAACCAGGGCTTGAACCCACTCTCCCAGCATTGGAAGCGCAGAGTCTTAACTGCTGGACCACCAAGGAAGTCTCAATCTATATTCTTATATTTCCTCTTAACTCAATATATTTGCAGTAGAAAGGCCAAGTTAGAATACCTGGCAAATAGTGCAAACTGAAGAGACTGAAAACACTGAAGTTTGAGATTTTAAAGTTTTCATGGGAGGAAAAGACTTTTAAGAGGCATTGAAATGGTCTAAAATGACAAATCATACTTGATTTTGTCTTCACTAGCTGTCTTTGCAGATCGCCTACTCTGTTTTTCTGGAACTTTTGTCTTTGTTTTTTTAGTGGACTGAAGACTGCAGAAAATCAACCTATCCTCCTTCGGGACCCACGTGAGTAAACGTCAGACGAGCAGGATTCACTCTGACCTTGGAGATTTCTCTCCATGTTAAGTATGATCTCATAGAAGTAACAAGATCATGTTACTTAAGTCATGTCTTCTATCCTGAGATGATTCTGTTTCCCCTCAGGTTTGTGTGGTATGTATTTGGCTAAGACTTTGAACAAATGTGAAAATACCCCATGATGAAATGTCCCATTTCAAGTCCATCAAAATCAGGGGGAGAAAAAAAGGATTAGCACTCTCCACCAAATTCTTCTGTCTACCCCTAAGTATTTTTCTCATCCTGACAAATGCAGAGGTGACCTGTGATTTTCCATAATGCCTGAGTATAAACCATCCCATCATGCTGAAACCAAAGAGTACAGCATCTTACATGAAACATTCAAAAAAAAAAATAAACCCTACCCATGATAATCAAAACTATTGATGCCAAAACAGGATTGGAAAACATAGGAAGAGCCAATATCATGTTTTAGTGTGTTGAACATTGATATTTTTAGTTTAGGAGTTTTGGCCTTTTCAAATCCTACGTGGCTAACCAGGGAAAAACCTAAGAATGGCTCACCACCCCAGAGGGTACAGAATGTGAAAAAGAAGGAAGAGGTGTCAGGAATGGTCATCGTTTTCTCCCTGCTCTTCCCTTGCACTGAAAGTGGCCTGCAGCAGGGAAAGGAAGACAGAATGCATCCTGCTTTAACCAAAGAATTATTGGTGACTACAGAAGTATAAATAGGACCCCAATTCTGTGACTTGTAGGAACTAACACATCCCCTCCTAACCCACCCAACTATAGAAGTCAGTCTGGATTTATGTCTGTATATTTAAGAGCCTGGTAACATTGTAGCACCCACCAGAGTGCACCTTTTGCTTTTCTGGAGCAGAGCAGTAAAGGAGCAAATACTGGCTATTTTTAGGCAGCTTTAAGCTTATCAGTCACTGAATGGCACATGCTTCAGTAACAGGCGCCAACAAGATGATGTTTCTGTGGTGACAGAGAATAGTTTCAGAGTTCATCCATCAGGATTTCAGTCCTGGCTCCACTGATCAGGGAGTGGATGTTGCTACCATCCTCGCAGTAGAAATGGCTGTGGGTGAATTGAAGAGTAGGACTTCAGGGAATGGATATGATCAAACAGTGACTTGGCTTGGACTTGCAAGAATGAGGAGAGAGAATGTGGGGACTCCCCTGGTAGTCCAGTGGTAAGACGCTGTGCTTTCAGGCAAGGGGTCTGGGTTTGATCCCTGGTTGGGGAATTAAGATCCCATGTGCCGCACAGCGTAGCAGAAAAGAAGACAGAAACGGAGAAGAGAGGAGGTATAGTAGGAAGAGTCACATGGCTGAGCCAGTAGCGAAGGTTCTTGAAGTCAGTGCTGGGAAGCTCATATACTATGTTGTCATTCTGGAAGCCAGCTCTAAAGTCAGTGCTTTGACAACAAATGTTGAGACTGTCTAAGAGGGAATTCTGAGACTGTGAAACCAATTGGAGAAGTGCCCAGAGCCTAGATTAAATCTTCGTAGAGATTTAGGATAGGGAAAAAAGGCATGTATTTTCCAGCAGTGATATTCAGGTTACATACAGCTATTGAGCCAAAATTGATTATTTTACCTATCACCATTATGCGTTAACCTTCTTATAATGCTGTGATTCCATTTTAGGATTTCTAAAATGGCCTTGTATAAATGACCCAGGACAGAAGCACTGAGTGGAAAATGAGCTTTTTTGCAAATTTTGGTTTGAGTACCAACTTCTCTGTTGTTATTAAGAAGATGTCTCTAACATACCTATAATGATGTAACTGTCTAACCATCATCAAGAAACTGCTTTTAAATATTTCAAGATGATACACCTCTCATTGCAGTTACCGGGGTCCAGTTCCGTGGTACACCATAAATCTCGATTTACCACCGTACAAAAGATGGCATGAATTGATGGTGGTCAAAGCACCAGCGGTAGGGTGTGATTCTTAAATCTTTTATTTCTGACTTGACTGAATATAATTGTACTTAAAAGAGCATATCATGATCCTGTGTACCATGTATTTTAAGAATCTGCTTTCCATGGTTCTCTGCCATTTATAATAAATGATAGTAGAGAAAAGAGGATGTCATTTCTCTGTAGCTTCTCTATTTTTACTAGCTTCTGCTTTTGTTTCTTTATTTCATATCATATATTATCATCTGAAGTTAATCACATGTCGTATTAAAGATATGTCTTGTTTACGTATGTTTCTAAATAGTACTCTTTTATTTAGCTACATATAGATAAGTCAAAAGTCTCTATCTGTTTTTTGTTACACCAAAATTAATCTTTTTTAACAATTAAAAAGCATTCAGTTTTTTTTATTAGTATATATATTCATTGCACACATAGTCGAAATAAAACCTTCTATAATTCATTGTGTGATTCCTGATTAAAATACAGATGATAGGCTTTCAGGAAATTTTTATCGGGGTATGGTATACATACAGTAAAGAGCACAGATCTTAGGTATACAGATCAGTGTGACATAATGACAATTATGATGACTGTGATTTAGAAAACAGGGCTAAACATTTAGTAAACATGGATGTACATTAATTACAAGCCTTTTCTGAAATGGTCTTCAAATACTTTTCTATATCAAGATTAATGTTAAATGTCAACACTTCCTTATGTCTCTTATCACTTTTTAAATTTATTTTTCAGCTGAAAGTTATAGTGAATTCCATGAAGAACATAATAAATGCATTTGTGCCAAGTGGAAAAATTGTACAGTTAGTGGATCAAAAGTTGGTAAGAGCTGTTATTTCCTACAGTAAATGTTAAAAGACACACATGGCCACTTATACACACGTTTCAGCGAAGGCTCTGTACTTATTTAAAGGCATAATCTGACAGCCTCTTCTAAGGAGCTCGGACAGATTTGCTTTTATTTCAGACTACTGTTAAAACCTCAGAGGGACTTGAAATTCTGGTGCTTGGTAATATTACAAGAGGTAAAATAGCATGGTACATTTCGGCAGTTAGTTGCTCGTTAATGCATTTATAAAAGAAATGGTTTGTGGATGAACAGGCCGTGGGGCAGCTAAGCCTGCAGGCCACAGCTGCTCCAACTACTCCTCCATCTACTGCTCCATCTACTTACTACTGCCGCCCTCGCACCTTCTGAGGGGATCTTCCGAGGCCATGCTCGAAACAAGAGAAGCCACCGCAAGGAGAAACCCTCACACCCCACCCGGAGAGCAACCCTGCTTGCCGCAACTAGGGAAAAGCCCAAGGGCAGCAAGGAAGACCCAGCAAAGCCAAAAATTAATTAATCAGTTAGTTTTTTAAAACACAGGGGTTTTAACCCCTTAGGCACACAAAAAAGAAATAAGCTTTGATCACCTGTTGTGGCAGCAGTGGCCAGTACAGAGTATATGTAAAAGAACCAGATCTCAAAGCCACACTTCAGGTTGAGTGATTGTCGGTATGTTTGTTTTTCAGCCTGGTCTGCTTGGCAACTTCCCTGGCCCTTTCGAGGAGGAAATGAAGGGGATTGCAGCTGTTACTGAAATCCCTTTAGGTAAAGTTCACTTTGCAGTTTTACAAAATTTAATAAAGTACCCCCAAATTTTTATTGGGGTATGGTAATGCATACAGTGAAGTACACAGATCTTAGGAATACAGATCAATAGAATTTTTAAAATCCAGGAGTATGTGTGTCTCAGTCGTATCCAACTCTTTGTGACCCCATGGACTGTAGCCTGCTAGGCTCCTCTGTCCACGGCGTTTTCCAGGCAAGAAGACTGGAGTGGGTTGCCATTTCATACTCCAGGGGAGCTTCCTAACCCAGAGATCAAACCCATATTGCCTGCGTTGGCAGGCCGATTCTTTACCACTGCACCACCTGGGACTCCCCATGCATACATGCATTTAATCACAACTCAGAACAAGATAGAGAAACAAATCATAGCAATCAGCCTGCTCCACTCTGCACAGTTCCGAACCTCTTGGTAACCACTATTTGAACTTCGCCTAAGGTTAGTTTTGCCTCTTAAATGTTGTACAAATGGAACCAAACAATATGAGCTGTTGGCCAGTTTCTTGCACCTACCATTATAGGTAGTAGGCTATGGGATGACTAGGATGTCTGTCATTTCCACACTTGAGTCATGAACATTCTTGTTCATGTTCTTTGATCGGCATGTACACTCATTTCTCTGGGATATGACCTGGGTTATAGGGTAGCTGAGTATTTAGCCTTGGAGTCTTTGCCAGACGGTTTTTCAAACTGATTGTCACCGTTGACAGCATAGTATTGATACAAGACTTTTTTCCACTTGCTGATTCTCCATGTGATAGTGTCACTCTCTTTTATTTGGACATTTTGTTCAGTGTGTTATATTCACTCATTATGATTTAATTGGGGCTTCCCTGATAGCTCAGTTGGTAAAGAAAGTGAAAGTTGCTCAGTTGTGTCTGACTCTTTGCGACCCCATGGACTATACAGTCCATGAACTTCTCTAGGCTGGAATACTGGAGTGGATAGCCTTTCCCTTCTCCAGGGCATCTTCCCAACCCAGGGATTGAACTCAGGTCTCCCACATTGCAGGTGGATTCTTTACCAGCCGAGCCACACTGCGTTTGGTAAAGAATCCACCTGCAATGCAGGAGACCCCAGTTGATTCAATTCCTGGGTTGCTTCAATCTGCTGGAGAAGGGATGGGCTACCCACTCTAGTATTCTTGGGCTACCCTTGTGGCTCAGCTGGTAAAGAATCTGCCTGCAATGTGGGAGACCTGGGTTTGATCCCTGGGTTAGGAAGATCCCCTGGAGAAGGGATAAGCTACCCACTCCAGTATTCTTGCCTGGAGAATTCCAGAGACAGAGGAGTTTGGCGGGCTGTAGTCCATTGGGTCACAAAGGGTCAGACATGACTGAGCGAATAACATAAGTGATCTTTGCCTACCCCCGAGACATAATTCTTGTGTGTTTTCGTCTCTATAACTTTTGTTTACTTTTTACATATAAGTCCATGGTGTATCTTGAATTAACTTGCATATGGTATGGGTTAGGGATCAAAGTTCAAGTTCTTTCCAATTTACAATACTGTTTACTAAAAAGGCTGTCCTTCCCTCAGTGAATTCCCGTAGTGCCTTTGACAGAAGGAGAGACCCCTTCCCCACCAGCCATGCAGACTCACTCAGATTATCTGCAGACACTTAACGTTTGACCAAGCAAAAACTCACATGATGGCGATAGTTACACCTTTTCTTAGAATTTTCTAACAATGTCACGATTCTGTGTATTGATCAGAAAATTTCCTTTTTTTCCCTCATAGGAGAGATTATTTTATTCAATGTTTTCTATGAATTTTTTACCATTTGTACTTCAATAATAACAGAAGACAAAGAAGGTAAATGTATGTGTGCCGGGTGAGGGTGGGTGGCACAAAGCACAAAGTAGAAGAAAAATATTGAAATAAATGAAATTAGAACTTGTAAAATACAGGTTTTATATGCATGTTGCATAGCATTTTATAGATCTTGATTAAGTTTTTTAAAGTGAATTAAAAACTATTCTTATTTTAAGATCACTGTAACGGCTATTAAAGTTTAAGTTAGGCATGCAGACCTCATGCACGAATTGTTTCAGGCCTGAAAACATTCTTACTTTCCCTCATAGGCTGCTTTTACCCCTATTTGTGATTTGATCTAAGTACTCATAGGGGCAGAACAGAGTTTCTCCCAACATTTTCCGGCCAAGGGACCCTGTGTAGACCAGCTTCACTTTGCCATATTTTTCCTGACAAGTCCTTCGATTACAAGGCCCAGGGTGATGTACCCTGATTCACTGTTATTTTCTGACCTGTACCCTGGGTATAGCTGTAGGTGACAATCCCTGAAGGGAAGTGTGTTGATAAGTCACATTAGGTGAGGCCGAGCAAGATAGCTTCGTCTGAGGAGGACCGTGTCACCCTGAACCAAAAACCCATGGCTGCTGATCTTTTCCCCAGCTTCTAATCTTACCTAGAGCCCTGTGCTCTCAGGGACTGAGGGGGAATCCGGCCAGCATGACAGGGACAGCCTTTTCATCTTGTTCAGGCTTGTGGTGTTAGGTGCTACTTAGTTCTTACTATTGAAGTGAATAGTTAGGAATATCACTTAAACAAAATTAAGTGTCCACCTTTGGTTTAGAATCAAATCGTCCTGTCATAATTGCTGTTACATATCTCGTCTGCTTACTTTCATTTTAGGTCATCTGCTACACGGGCGAAACATGGATTTTGGAGTATTTCTTGGGTAAGTAAAGAACAATTTTCTGTGTCTCAATCCTTAAGAAGAGTAGGTGGTATTACATTGATGAAAAAGTTAAGTACCAAGTCATTTCCAGAATATGACCAGAAAGGAAGACCCTAGAGTCTTTAGTTTTGAGACCAGATTAAGCACGCTCCTGTTCAGTTGAGAGTTTATGCCTGAGTTGTACCCAGTAAACAGAAATGTGGAGTGTGCGTGAAGGTCCTAGGTCTACATCTAGTTTATTTTATTGCTTAGAAGGATAGCATTCTGTTTCATGTGTCTTCTTTACCTTCCAGAAAAAAAAATATGACAGTGCTTTGTAATTAGAGACCTAAATATTAACTAGGATTTGCCATCTATAGGCTGTGTCCTGTTGGGGGATTTACTTAACATCTCTGATCCTCAGTTTTATCTTATGGAAAATGGAAGATAAAACTTACCTATATTGGAAAATCCTTGTGAAGATTGATCATTGTGGATTAGGTCGATAAAGCACCTGGTACAATGCCTCACCAGGCTTCCTTGGTGGCTCAGATGGTAAAGAATCCACCTTCAATGGAATCCACCTGCAATGTGGGAGACCTGGGATCGATCCCTGGATTGGGAAGATCCCCTGGAAGAGGGCGTGGCAACCCACTCCAGTTTTCTTGCCTGGAGAATCGCCGTGGACAGAGGAGCCTGGCGGTCGCAGAGAGTCCGACATGACTGAGTGACTAAGCACAGCACACAGCACAGCGTAATGCCCGACCGTCGTCATCATACTCATCCTTACTGTCACTGTTAATGAATGTCACTGAAATTTGTCTTTTGTAGGTGGAATATAAATAATGATACTTGGGTCATAACTGAGGAACTGAAACCTTTAACAGTGAATTTGGACTTCCAAAGAAACAATAAAACTCTCTTCAAGGCGACAACCTTTGCTGGCTACGTGGGCATCTTAACAGGATTCAAACCAGTAAGGAATCTGTTGTTACCAGATTTTACAGGGAGCTCTAGTCCATGGGGTCACTAAGAGTCAGACACCACTGAGCAACTTCACTTTCACTTCTCACTTTCATGCATTGGAGAAGGAAATGGCAGCCCACTCCAGTGTTCTTGCCTGGAGAATCCCAGGGACGGGGGAGCCTGGTGGGCTGCCGTCTATGGGGTCGCACAGAGGCGGACATGACTGAGGTGACTTAGCAGCAGCAGCAGTGTGAATGATGGAGTCTAAGGAAATGAGAACCTGAAAGGAATATGAAGCCCCAGTTCGTCCCATTGTACTTCTTGTTACCTTTACCTCACAAGGTAGAGAAGAGTAGGGAGAAGTGAAGATTTCTGAGCCTTTTATGCAGATAAAGCCCATGGTGGGTCTCTAGGGCTGTGAGTGTAAACTTGGAATCTGGCCACAGCTCTGCCCCTCAGGCAAGTTAGTCATTAAGTCCCTGTGCTTCAATTTCATTGTTGAAAACGTTTGGCAACCACATCCATCTACTTATCTCACACACTAGACATGAGAAATGCTTTGAACTTCTAAAAAAGCTGTTAGCAGAAGGCGATGGCATCATGCCTTGATTTAGGCCGTGATATATAACACTACAAAAACAGCGCAGTGAGGGGGCCTTAAACAGGACAATGGAGGTTTCTGACTTAACTGCTTTGTTTTCTTTTCAGGGACTGTTTAGTGTTACGCTTAATGAACGCTTCAGTATTGATGGTGGTTTTATGGGTGAGTAGAGAGTTCTTAAATGGGAATTTCATAGCTGTTTTAAGAAGGCTAGGCTGTGCTTTCTGATTAATAGTTTAAATGTCTTCTAGGTCCTATGACACTGTATGTGTTTCATCTCTTCCAGGTGTCATGGAATGGATTTGGGGAAAAAAGGATGCCCAGTGGATAGGGTTTATCATTAGATCAGTTCTAGAAAATAGCACAAGGTAATCTGTTTGGTTTCTTTATTATCAGATTTTTTATTTTTTTAATTTTTTCTTGAGGTATACTTGATATTATAAGAAGCGTACTACAAAATGTTTAGATATTTGTATATATGGCATAATGATAACAGTGTCTAGTTAACATCTGTCACCACACAATTATAATTTTTTTCCTTGTGATGAGAACTTTTAAGATTTATTCTCTATGAAACTTTCAAATATTCAGTACAGTATTATTGACTGTAGTCACTATGATGTACATGACATCCTCAGGACTTAGCTTATTTTATAACTGGAAGTTTGTACCTTTTGACCCCCTCCACCCATTTTACCCACCTCTCACCACCCTGCCCCCACCTCTGTCAGCCACGTTTTTTCACTGTACCTGTGAGTTTTTTTGGTTTGTTTTTAAATTCCACTTCTAAGTATGATCACATAGTGTTTGTCTTTGTCTAATTTATTTCATTTAGCAAAGTGCTCTCAAGGCCCATCCCTGCTGTCACAAATGGCAGGATTTCATTCTCTTTTATGGCTAAACAATATTCTGTTGTATATGTACTGCATTTTCGTTATCCATTCATCCTTAGATACTTAAGTTGTTTCCATAACTTGGCTTACTGTAAATGATGCTGCAGTCAGTGTGGGGGTGCAAATATCTTTTTGAGTTAGTGTTGTCATGTCCTCAGATTACTACCTAGAAGTGGGGTTGCTAGGCCGTATGGTAGTTTTAGTTTTTTGAGGAACCTCCATACTGGTGGTTCTGAAGTCACTGCACCAGTTTACGTTCCACCAAAGTCCACAGGGTTCCCTTTTGTCCACCTCTTGGCCAGCACTTACCTCTTGGCTTTTTGATAACAGCCAGTCTCACGGGTGTGAGATGATCCTTATCGCTGCTTTGGTTCGCATTTGAACCTTCTGGTGCACCTGTAAGCCACCTGCATCTCATCTTTGGAAAAACGTCTCTTCAGATCCTCTGTCCATTTTTAAATCAGATTGTCTGCTTTTTGCTATTGAGTTGTGTCAGTTCTATATATATTTTGGATATTAAATCCTTATCAGATGTATGATTTACAAATATCTTACCCAGTTCAGTAGGTTGCCTTTTCATTTTGTTGAAGGTTTTAGTTGTTGTTTAGAAGTTTTTTAGTTTGACATTGTCCTACTTGTTTTTGTCTTTGTTACCTTTGTCTCGGTGTCAGATCTAAAACTGATTGCCAAGTCGTGTCAAGGAGCGTATTACCTGTTTTCCTTTAAGAGTTTTATGATTTCAGGTCTTACATTTAAATCTTTAATACATTTTGAATTTTGTGTATGGTGTGAGGTAGTGGTTTGGTTTCATCCTCTTGCATATAGCTGTTCAGTTTCCCAGACACCATCTTTTGAAGAGATTGTTCTTCCCCAGTGTGTATTCTTGGTTCCTTTTTCATAAATTAATTATGGGGTGTTTATTCTCTTTCACTGATCAATGTGTTTTTATGCCAGCAACATGGTTTTGATTACTGTAGCTTTGTAATACAGTTTGAAATATAGATGTTCTTCTTTTTCAAGATTGCTTTGGCTACTCATGGCTTTTGTTATTCCATACAGATTTTAGGATTGTTTGTTCTATTTCTATGAAAAATGACTAGAATTTTGATAGAGATTGCAGTGAATCTGTGTAAATTTCTTTGGGGTAGTATGGACATTTTAACATTAATTCTTCAAATCCATGACCATGGAATATCTTTGTTTATTTGTGTCTTCTACTTCTTTCATCAGTGTCTTATAGTTTTCAGTGTATAGGTCTTTCACCTCTTTGGTTAAATTTATTCTCATGTGTTTTTTTTCTTTTGGATATGATTGTAAGTGGGACTGTTTTCTTAATTTCTCTTTCTGATCATGTTACTAGTGTATGGAACCACAACTGATATTTGTATACTGATTTCATGTCCTGAAACTTTACTGAACTTATTACTCCTAAAAGTTTTTTTTGGTGAAGAGTCTTTATTATAGTATTATGTCATCTGCAAATAGTGACAGTTTCCCTTCTTCCTTTCTGATTTGGATACCTTTTCTTTCTTTTTCTTGCCTTATTATTCTGGCTAATACTGCCAATACTATATTGAATAAAAATGGTGAGAGTGGACAAGTTTGTCTTGTTCTTAATCTCAGAGGAAAAACTTTTAAATTAACTTTTCACTATTGAGTATAATGTTAACTATGGGCTTCTCTTATATGGCCTTTAATTATGTGAAGGTATGTTCCCTCTGCACACACTTGAGATGTTGAATTTTGTCAAATGCATTTGTTAAGACCATATTTGTATCCTTCATTTTTTTAATTCTTTAATTGGAACAAAATTGCTTTAGAGTGTGTTGTCTTCTGCCATATGACAGTGCAGGTCAGCCTTAATTATACATGTATGATCTCCCTCTTGAACCTCTCTCCTCCCCCTATCACAGAGCACCACGCTGGGCTCCCTGTGTTACACAGCAGCTTCTCCCCAGCTTCTGCTTTACAGGTGGTAGTGTGTATCTGCTGATGCTACTTTCTCCCCCTGCCCTGCTTTCTCCTTCCCTCACTGTGTCCACAGGTTCATTCCCTGCATCTGTGTCTCCCTTCCTTTCCTGCAGATGGCTTCATCAGTGCCGTCTTTCTAGATTCCATATATGTGTGTTAATATGCAATGTTCTTCTCTTTCTGACCTACTTCACTCAGTATAACAGGCTCTAGATTCATCCACCTCACTATAACTGACTCAAATTCATCCTTTTTTATGGCTGAATAATATTCCATTGTATATATGTACCGCAATTTCATCCATTCATCTATCCTTCACTGTTTAATTGGTATATCTAGTTGATTAGTTTGTGGATGTTGAAACCATCTTTGCATCATGGTACATGAACCTTTTAATGTAGTTTCTTTTAAATTACTGATATTAAAATACTTCTGAACTTTATCTTCCACTGAGAAACTATTTCAGAATTTCTTAGGTGAACCTTTGACACTCACATGGAATTCTTCATGTTTGTGTGTGTGTTTACAAAAAGAAAATTACTTATTTAAAACATGCTAGGGATAGTGTATCTGTGAAGGGCATCTGTGACATTTTCTTGGTATGCAAACAATCCCCCACCCATACAGAAGAGAATTTTGTATAATAAAATCTTCATGAAAATTATAGTATCTGTTAACCTAGAAGTTATATTCTGTGCTGGTACAGAAATCTGGTAGTAGCCAAACTGCCTTTAGCCAGTACTGCCATCCAAATGACCTAGAATAAATGGGCATCAGTCCTATTTTTAATGATTTCCAGGGCATACAATTTATTTGAAAATCCATTTCCATTTTTGATAGCTCTGATTTTCAAGTAATAAAATAATTTATATTATTTTCCCTAGTTCTGTTGTTGAGTGAAAGGAATAGACTGTAAAGGTAGATGTTGTTCTCCTGAGGACGTTTCGTTTGTCCGTCACATTTGAGGGAATATTTCAGATCTTACTGTTCCACTGCATAGGAATGAGGGGCTGTTTCTCCCTGAGCCATTGTTCACTATCCTTTTTAGAAAAACATATTCCTCAGATGTTTTCCCTTAGTTTCCACAGCTAAAAATTTGCATTTCAAGTCAACTAAAAGTGTTGCCTTTGTTCTAAATGTTTCTTTGTAGTTATGAAGAAACCAAGAATATATTGACCAAAACCAAGATATTGGCCCCAGCATACTTTATCCTGGGAGGCAACCAGTCTGGAGAGGGTTGTGTGATTACACGAGACAGAAAACAGTCTCTGGATGTATATGAGTAAGTACATTTGCTCAAGCAAAACAACCAGAAACTAAAGCATAGACAGACATATGTGTGGGCTTAAGGCGTGAAGCCTAGAAGAAATCTCTCTCTTTGTATCTAGACTCAACGCCAAGCAGGGTAGATGGTATGTGGTACAAACAAATTATGACCGATGGAAAAATCCCTTCTTCCTTGATGATCGCAGAACACCTGCGAAAATGTGTCTGAACCGGATAACCCAAGAGGTACATTCCCAATGTCATATAGAGAGAGAAGTGATGACTACTAAAGATTATCTCCATTCTAACATTTTTCATTGGCCTTTAAAGAATTTATAAACCTCCTAACAGTCGTTGTCTCTGGACAGTTTCCACTGAGATTTTGTTTTGTTTTTAACGTAAAAGAGCAAAATTTCGTCATACTTTTCCCTTGTTAATGGTGGACACCACTCTGTGGAGTTGAATGTCAGGAATTCAGGAGGGGAGAAAGAGAAAGAAAGCATGCTATATTAGAAGTATCGCCTGCAACTTCTAATCAAGTGTCCCCAGGGAAATTCTTTTATGGGGGCTGGGAGAGGTTGATGGAAGAATATCTTGGTCTGATGACCCATTTGTGTAGCTAAAGCTGCCAACATCTGTATTTAATGTACTGAAAATAATTCTCCTTGTGTTTTAGAATATCTCATTTGCAACCATATATGATGTCTTGTCAACAAAACCTGTCCTCAACAAGGTATTTTTTTAAATATATGTACATATGTGTGTGAGTGTATATATATTTGATTTTAGGAAAATAATTTGATCCCATGTTTTATCTTTCCCCTTTGTCTTGGATCAGTCAGAGCTAGAATTCCAAGTCATGTTCAGCTTAAGGCTGCTTTTTAAAAACTTTTTGTGTGACCAAAACCATAACTCTTGGGGTGTGACAAAGAAGTTGGTCACTGCAGCTTGATACCCAGTTTGGTCAAAGTATTATTTCCAGCTTTACTTTGGCATTTGGATTGAATTTAGTATGTTATTAGTGACTTCTCTGTGCATGAGGAATTGAATGCTGTATGCTGCAACTAACATCTAATACTAGACAAAATGAAGTCTGAAGTCCATTTTCAGACAGCTTTCTGTCTTAGTGGATTAGTTTTCTTGAACGTTATTGTATAGCCTTTCCCCTTTTCCCTACTCTTTAGCTAAAATATGCAAAAGTCTTCTGACCATCCAGCTTGTTAATAGTTCCCCTCTTGCATGTTTCTGATTCCTCTGATTTTTCCCATTTGTTCCTTGCCTTCTTTTGCTAAGCCCTAAGATCAGTGTGCCTCCATGTGTCCTGCCCATTAGCATTTTGATGAGAACCTGGCTTCTGAGGGAAGCTTTCCCTCTGCCCACTGACCCAACATCTCATTTTGCCCACGCCATCTTTGCTTGAGGTCACAGTTGGGTTCCTTACAGATTCTTGTGAGTTGGGGGTGTACCTTCTAACGTGCGTTATCTGCATAGTTTCCCTCACTGCATGAGAACTGCTTCCAGGATAAGGAAAGCCAAAGCTACGCTTTTTATACTTCATAGTACACCACTGGTCTTTGCACAGTATGCATTGAGGAGCGTTAAGTGAGCCTTAAAGCGCTGTCTGTGAAGCATTGTACTGCACAGAATTAAGACCTTGTAAAGAACTGAACATTCTCTCCCACATGTTTATATTTATGATGTGGTAATGGTTCTGTTGAAGTCAGTTGTTTTCATTGACTTATTATGTGGATCATTGTATTTGTTTTGCATCTTTACACACACACACACACTCTCTCTCTCTCTCTCTCTCTCTATTACGGGAAGCCTGGTATGTTGCAGTCCATGGGGTTGCAAAGAGTCAGGCACAACTCAGCAAATGGACAACAACAAATTTAATGTTAAGAAACTTTATAAGCAGTTCCATAAGAAATGCTGATAAAAGTAGGGTAATCTTAGAACTGAAAACATCCTTAAAGTAAAAGTTGACTTTTCTTTCAGCTGACGGTGTACACAGTCTTGATAGATGTTACCAAAGGTCAGTTTGAGACGTACCTGCGGGACTGCCCAGACCCCTGCATAGGGTGGTGAGCACACACCTGGCCACAGGACGCGCCCTGCGTGACGTCGGGACGGGAGCTCACGTGGGGCTGAGTGGAGTGGCCATCCCATCTCCTTCCAGAGACTCAGGGCAGTTTCTCTTTGAGGCGTGAGCTTATCCTGCTGAGTATGTTAGGTCACAGGCTGTTTTTGCCATAATGGTAGATGACTGCTATGTAACGTAACTGCTTTCAGTGAAGTACAGCAGTCATCCAGAATTTACTGTGATTCATTTTGGTCTGACATTTGGGGGTGGGGATAGGCAACTAAAAGTGTGGTGGGACCCTCCTCCATGGGATAAAGCCACGATTCTCTGTGAGCACTGAATCCTGTACCTCCATGTGAGTAACAGTTAAATAGCCCCCATTACTCAGTTTTTCACTTTTATCTACGTATTTGTTGTATGTTTTTGTCTTTTCCTCCTGGCTCTAACTACTATTAAAGTCGATGCACCATTGCCTCTGCTGTGACAGCTGTGTATTTCACTAGTTTTGGTTGGATGGGGATGAGACAGGCGTTCAGCTGTGTGTTTCTCTTCATGAACGTCACATTGGTTCTGAACAGAAGGTGCCACTAGTAGTAAAGAACCCACCTGCCAATGCAGGAGACGCTGAGATGCGGGTTCAGTCCCTGGTTGGGAAGATCCCCTCAAGGAGGGCATGGCAACCCATTCCAGTATTCCTGCCTGGAGAATCCCATGGACAGAGGAGCCTGGCAGGTTAGGGTCCATAGGGTCAGAGAGTCAAACAACTGAAAAGACTTATCTAGCATGCACCATAGTACCTTTTGGGGTTCTTGAAGTAACCAGTATGCAAGGCAGGCTTTTATACTCAGAATTGAGGTGTTTTCTTTTTCATAATTAGCCTCCAACTAACCCCAGGAAGTTATTAAATTTCAAAAGCAGTCCCAGGTTCTGTGAATCAATAGTAAATAAGCAGGTCAAAGACAAATGGAAAATAGGAGATGAACCATTACTTAACTCTTCATAAGTATCATTGAATACATTTTTAATTTGTCCTTGTGCTCAGTATGTATATTTTAAAATGTAAATTACTAAAAGTGTTTTACAAAAATCAGTCTATTTATAAGTGCTAATAGAACTTGTTAACCTTTCATATTTTCACAGTCAATTTTGAAATGTATGCCAGCGGGGCAAGACTAGCCACTTTATTTCTGTATAACGTCAGTTGTCTTCATGACATTCAGTAGTCATTGGAAGAGGTGTCAGTCAGCAGTCATGTACGCTGACTGAGTGTATGTGTATGTGTTGGTTTGAGGGTGGCGTTTATGGAGAATTCCAAGCTGAGTATATCTGAATTAACATAGGGTTATGTAAGTGGGTTATTGAACTCATGACTAAGTGATCACAGTCTTCATGACTCATTGTAATTTCAGTGGTCATCGATCTAGCATGTAGGTGTCCAAAGCAGCTTCTCCCCAACACAGGAGGTGCTTCCACCAAACTGCGGTGATGCTAGTATTACCTTAGTGAAGCAAGGAGAATTACAAGAGATTGTGTGTTAAAAACAGGATTTGATTTCTAAAAATTCTCTGTAATTTACACATTTCGTAGTTTTTTAATATAAAATGTCATGAATTTTTCGTGAAGTCCCATGTCCCCTGCAGTTTACCTCAGCGTGTCTTAAGACAATGTCCTTTTGTCTGTGTGCCACGACATGAGAAAAGGTGGGAAAGCAGCGCCACAGCGCTCTGGATGGAAACCTGGAGGCCTGGCTCTGACTCGATCACCCAGTGGTGCGCCCTGGGACAAGCCACCAAGCCTCTCTGCCCCCTCGGGCCTGCCTTTGTCAGGTGAGGGTTTAAACCCAGTTTTCCCCAAAGGTTTCTTCTGGCTTTATGAATCCAGACTTAAAACTGCATCTCAGGTTAGCAGGCAGTTAGGGAGCAGTTGATATCCAGGTGCTGTTGAAGATGTCAGAACCGCTGTAGTTTTCTTTTATTCACAGACATAAGTGGATGAATCTAATCAAACATTTTCTTAATACTTCAAAATAATGATGACACTTGATTTGCAGGAAGCACGTGCATTGTTAAAAGCAATTATGGCAGTAGCTCAGATGCCTCCAAACAGCCTATCAGTTGCAAATGGTTGTTATACACAGACAACACCTGGATAACATGTTTCTTACACACAGGCAGTAAATGTTTTGAAAACATGAACTCTTAAGTTCAATACCAACACTATCTCAATCTCAGGAAAACACAGTTAATTCAAGTTACGCAGTACAGTAGTACACTGGGCTAAATAATTTCAGCTCCCACATATAGATAAGATATGAAATGGGGTTGATAGCATTATTTCAAAGGATAATGACAAGAGATAGGAACTCTAACAAGTCAAGCGCAAGGCCATGTATGCCCAGGTGTTTGTGGGTTAAGTGCAACCTCATTACTTGCAGGATCAGTGACCAAGAACAAAAACCTTGATGCTGATAACAGTTTCTGTTTTTCATGTACTCAAGCTACAACAGACCATATCGCCAAATGGAATAAGTAAGACTTTTCATTTTAGTTACTGAGAATTAAGTATTTCATTGTGTAACTACCAATCATTGGCTCGCCCTGTCATTATCAGCAGAGAATTAAGTTTATTGTCTGAACTACAGAAAATAGATTATATATATATATTTTTTTCCCTGTTAATTTAGTTGCTAGATGGAATGAGTAGAATTCTCACTGCTGTTTGCCTTTAAGGATACTGAGTTTTTATTATATATGTAATAGTTTCAATATTGAAACTATTGCAAATGAGAGTTGGCAATTACTCTCATTGCCAGTGAGTGATAATGTCATGTAGGGGAAGGGGCACCCCTGGGCATTATGAGACTCAGGTTCTAGTCTTCATTCTGCCACTTACTTTCCCTGTATTTAAAATAGGAAGAAATCAAGGCCTAATGCAAGATCTTTGATATTTGCAAAATTTTTAGGGCTACCACAGACCAAGGAATGAGGTTTGGCTGTTTTATAACTAAAAGAATAAGGGAATCTATAAACAAATAAGTACTGAACAAGACTGTTGTCTTGGAAACCAATAAAATTTTCTATTTTTCAAATCATTTCCATGTAGAAAATCTGCCAGGGCCAAAGCAATCTGATACGGAAAATATTTTTCTATCATCTCCTTAAGCTCTCAATATGCCAGGATTTTTTTAATCATAGGTGGTTGTTTAGAAGAGATTATAGCTCCTATTTTCTTTTCTCTTTTTAAATCACAAAATTGATAGACTAGCTAGCTAGATCCTAGATTTCAAGGGTTGAATAGAAGTGCTTTTAATTTTTTTAACTCAGCTACTTAAAACAGTAATAAATTTGCCATTAAAAACAGAAGAGCTAATAAAATTTTCAGGTCATTAATAGGAATTTTAACCAAAGCAATTATCCTTTGTTGTATTATTCTGTGTAAAATACCATGAAATAAAATTAAAAAAAAAAAACCTGCAGCTTTGCTAAGGTAGTCAGAAAGCAGAAGTGTATGTTTTACTGAAGTATTTTTTGTAATTTTATTTTTGACAGTTCCATTAGTTTATAGGCAGTTACTTTTTCCCTCTTAAAATTAAAACATTTAAAACTTGCAGCACTGTGAACAACAGTATTTTACAGAGTTAATATTTTAAGAGTTTAGCTTAAAAAACTAGGTGCAATTTTTTATCATGACAGCAACAAATTTATTTAGAAAGAATGTTTTCTCTTTTCATAGTCTGCTTTAAATATGGCCACATGATTTATCTGATAGTAATTTTAAATTTTTATTAATAAGGTTATGTAACCCAGATACAGTAAAATAAAAGATCTGTCTGTGTGACAATACCACATTAAGTTTCTCAGACCTACTTTTTTTCAGTTACACGGCTGAACTGCTTGATGGCTTCTATACAAGAAGCCACTAGGTTATGTTATCTTACTATTTTTATAAATATACAAACAATATAGTAATTTATTCCTTTTGGTAAAAATGTTTATTTTCTTTAGTGAAACAAAAAAATCTCTTTATTTTACTCTAATTCTGCTTCTCTCCCAGGAGGTAACACCTACAAACTCTGCTATGTCTATGTCCTATGCTCATTTTTGTTATTCCTTTAGCAGTATGAATTCCTTTCCCTGTCACTGTCAATTTTCATCATATTTTAAAATTCTTTGTAGGACTCTAAAATATGATTTGTGGATATTTGTTTTCATGGCTTTGCAATTATAAGTAATGCTGTAGTGAACATACTTGGAATGAAAGCGTACAAAGCAGGTAACAGATAAAGATGTGTTTAGGTGCACACTTATTTTGTATGACACTACTGAAGTCCCTTCCAGAATGTCTGAATCTTTATGCACTTCCACCAGCAGTGGGCAGAATCTTTAAATGACATCAGTGAACAGATTTGTAAGGGTGAGACTCCAGTTCCTCTATTTCTACTACCAGATTCATTTTCAGAGAATTCCTGGCACATCCTGCAAAGACATCCCTGGGGAGATGGGGTCAGGTGGCCTACAACTCTCAACTTGGTGAGGGGTCCACCAGGAGTACCAGTAACAGGTGCCTGTATTGGAGCAACTGAAAAAGGGAGAAGGAAGGCCCAACAAAAGACCTCTAAACCTAAAAAAATCTGAAAGGGTGGGAGGGAATCAAGAATTATGACTCCTGCCTGTAGCCCTATGTTCCAAAACAGTATTTTCTGATCTGAAAGGGTGGGAAGAAATCAAGAATTATGACTCCTGCCTGTAGCCCTATGTTCCAAAACAGTATTTTCTGATCTGAAAGGGTGGGAAGAAATCAAGAATTATGACTCCTGCCTGTAGCCCAATGTGCCAAAACAGTATTTTCCACCTAGATAGAATATAAACAGCTTGTGACCAACTCACTTCACATTATAAGTCAACAAGTTCAATGCTGAGTGGTATTACCGTTCATAAATTAAGTCATTTTGGAAACACCAACTACCTAATTCAACCCTTTTGGCTATTGAGTCATTGAATTTCAGATCACTCAGGAAAGCCTGTTTGCTTAGCAACAAAACCGTGCAACAGAAGCAGGGGACATGCCCCCAAACAGTAAACAATCGTGGCATAAGAGCCCACATCCCTGCCCAGTGAGCTCAGTAAGTGCCTAGGATAACTCCTCTGTGCACACTAAAAAACTAAAATATAAGGAAAAGGCGACATTACACTAAAACCTGAGATGATTTACCATTTTTAGCACGTTACTGCCTTTTTGTGCATTCCCACTGCGCCATGACAGTTGCAGCTTGACTAGGCATGGATAAGAAAACTGGAGAACCAGAGCCCCTCAAACCGCCCCAGACGCCACCTAGTGGTTTCAGTTTGTCCATACGATGTAATATTCAGCAATTTGAACTATTGATATATGCTACATGAATCTCAGATATGCAGATGGCACCACCTTAATGGCAGAAAGTGAAGAGGAACTAAAGAGCCTCCTGATGGTGAAAGAGGAGAATGAAAAAGCTACCTTAAAACTGAACGTTCAAAAAACTAAGATCATGGCATATATATATAGTCCCATCACTTCACTGGCAAATAGATAGTGAAAAAAATAAAAGTGACAAACTTTATTTCCTTGGGCTCCAAAATCACCGCAGATGGTGACTGCAGCCATGAAATTAAAAGACGTTTACTGTTTGGAAGAAAAGCTGTGACAAACCTAGACAGTTTATTAAAAAACAGAGATATCACTTTGCTGACAAAGTCCATATAATCAAAGCTATGGTTTTTCCAGTAGTCATGTGCGGAGATCACACCACTCAATTCTAAAGAAAATCAGTCCTGAATATTCATTGGAAGGACTTATGCTGAAGCTGAAGTTCCGACACTTTGGCCTCCTGATGCAAAGAGCCAACTCTGATGCTGGGAAAGATTGAGAGCAGGAGGAGAAGGGGCCAACAGAACATGAGATAGTTGGATGGCACCACCAACTCAATGACAGTTTACCCAAGCTCCGGGAGATTAGCAAAGGACAGGGAAGCCTGGTGTGCTGCAGTCATGGGGTCACAAAGAGTTGGACATGACTGAGTGACTGAACAACATGAATCTCTAATACCCTGAAGTGAAGAAAGCCAGACAAACTCATATACTGTATAGTTGTATTTATATAAGTTTCTAGAAAATGCAAGCTAATCAATAGTGTCAGCAAATCAGTGGTTGCCTGGAGGTGAAGTCAGGTGGGGCAGAGGCTACACGGAAGGATTCTTAAGGGGCCTCAGGAACCTTTGGGGGACAATTGATATGTTTATTATCTTTGATTGTGGTAAGGGTCTCACTGGTGTACACCTATGTAAAAACTTAGAAAGTTGCACAAAGTTCACAATAATCCCTCAAATAAGGTTGTTTAAAAACATGCTTGGGAGCACATTCAACAACATGGGTGGTCTGCTAGGTATTGTGGATACCACGTTGAGCAAAAAAGAAAAGGCAAAGTCTTTGTAGATCTTAAAGGACACTGAAGAATCCTGTCCCATTTTCTTCCTCAGCTCCAGCTCCCTGCTACACACACACTCCCTCTCAGTGACTACTGTGTCACAGGAGGAAGTTGTTAGCATCAAAGAGGATTTACTGGATCACTGCTTCAGGCAAGGGCTGCTAGAGTTAGTCATCCTAGAGCCTGAAGCTAGACTTGGCCGCGGGACAGAATTCTCAGGCCTCTGTTTGTAAAGATGGTGACATCTATTTTTGTGCTGTTAGGAAAGCTGCCTAGCTGTCCTCAGAAGAGCCAGTGCTGGTTTAAAATTGTGGGCTTGCTGTGGTACATATACACAATGGAATACTACTCAGCATTAAAAAAAAATTCATTTGAAGCAATTCTACTCAGATGGACGAAACTGGAGCCCATTATCCAGAGTGAAGTAAGCCAGAAGCAAAAACAACAATACAGTATATTAACACATATATATGGAATTTAGAAAGACAGTAATGAGAACCCAACATGGGAGACAACAAAAGGAACGCAGATGTATAGAATAGACTTGTGGACTTTGTAGATGAGGGTAAGGGTGGGATGATGTGGGAGAAGGGCATTGAAGCATGTTAATTGTCATGTGTCTGGTCAATCGCCAGCCCGGGATTGATGCTCAGGGCTGGTGCAGCGAGATTTCCCGGGGGGGGGGGGGGGGGGGGGGGGGGGGGGGGGTGGGGGAGGGGAAGCATGTGTAGACCCATGGTGATATCATGACAATGTATGGCAAAAACAATAATAAAAAAAATAAAAATAAAAATAAAATTGTGGGCTCAGAAATAAACTCACACACCTATAGTCAATTAATTTTCCTCAAAGGAGGCAAGAATATACAATGGAGAAAAGAGTCTCTTCAGCAAGCAGTGCTGGAAAAATGGGACAGCTTCATGTATATCAATGAAATTAGAATACTCCCTCACACAATATCTAAAAATAACTCAAAATGATTTAAAGACCCAAATGTAAAACGTAACACCATAAAACTCTTAGAACATAGGCAAAACATTCCCTGACATAAGTAGTGGTATTTTCTTAGATCCGTCTCTCAAGCTAAAAAAACTAAACCCTAAAATAAACAAATGGGACCTAATCAAAGTTTTTTACATAGCAAAGGAAGCCATAAACAAAATGAAAAGATAAGATATGATGTGCCCAACAAGGGCTTAATTTCCAAAATATACAACAGTCCATATAACTCAGTACCAAAAAAAAAAAAAACCCCAAAATAAAAAAAATGACTAGGAAACCCTGAAAAGACATTTCACCAAAGAAGACATACAGATGGCCAACAGGCACCTGAAAAGATGCTCCACGTTGCTAATTATTAGAAATTCAAGTCAAAACTCCAATGAGGTACCATCTCCCATTGGTCAGAATGACCATTATCAAAAAGCTCACAAATAATAAATGCTGAAGAGGGTGTGGAGAAAAAGGAACCCTCTTGGACTGTCAGCGGTTATGTAACTTGGCATAACCACTACAGAAAACAGTATGGAGTTTCCTTGAAAAACATATGATCCAGCAATCCCACTCTTAGGCATATATCCAGAAAAAATGAAGACTAATTTGAAAGCTACAGGCACCCAGTGTTTATAGCAGCACACTTTATAATAGCCAAGACATGGAAACAACCCAAATGCCCATCAACAGATGACAGGTTTACACACACACACTCACACTACGGAGTACTGGCCATAAGAAAAGAAATGCTGCCTCCGCAGCAACATGGACGACCTAGAGAATACCACAGTAAGTGAAGTCAGTCAGACAAAGACAAATATTGTATCACTTACATGTAGAATCGAAAAAGATTATACAAATGCATCTATATATAAACCAAATAGCCTCACAGACAGAAAACTTACGGTCACCAAAAGGGAAAAGAGCGGGAGGAATAAATTGGGAGTATGGGATTAACAAACTACTATATATAAAATAAATGAGTAACAAAGATTTACTGTATAGCACAGGAAACGACAATACCTTGTAATAACTTAAAAGAGAAAATAATCTAAAATATATATGAAAATGAAAGTTGCTCAGTCGTGTCCGACTCTTTGCAACCCCATGGGCTGCAGTGCGTGGAATTCTCCAGGCCAGAATACTGGAGTGGGTAAGCCTTTCTTCTCCAGAGGATATTTCCAACCCAGGGATCAAACCCAGGTCTCCTGCATTGTGGGTGGATTCTTTACCAGCTGAGCCACAAGGGAAGCCCTATATATACATATAATATAAAAATGTATATGTACAAATAAAAAACACTTTGCTGTACACCTGACACTAACACAATATTATAAATGAATTATATTTCAGTTAAAAAAGTTTTTGTAACAATGAAGTATACACATTGTTTTGAACAATATCCACATATATGCTTTCTTTTCTTTATCTTTTTCTTTGAATTGTAGTTAAAGTGTGAGGAAAGGGTAATGATAAGGGCAGGGAAGTAAACTTGACGTAACATTTTGCAGTGACAGATGAAGATTTTAAAACATATCAATGAAAAACAACTTGTCAGATGTCCTGGTATCCACTGGAATACTAAACACCATCAGTAACTGTATACAAGAACAGAAAGACTTCAAATTAATCTCCTCTACCCAACTTATCTATATAATTTTCCTTGATGGATCTGATGCTTTGCTGAATTCGTGGTGTTTTTCATATAAAAAACATCCTTACTCAGCAGAAATGGCCTTCAGAGGGCCTGACCAATCACCGATGTCTCATTTAAACCTTGCTGTCAATATACACAATGTCACAAGAGAGGTGGTGCAAAATAAATATATGTAACTATACACCCCATGGTACTCCACCCCGCCCCCACCCCAGAAAAGCAAACATGAAGAAATGAACTCTTCGCAAAATACCAAGAAGGAAATGGCCTTGTTTTTACTGAGAAACCGTGTAAGATGTTTGTGGTTTAGTAGTGTGATTACATCGTCCTGCTCTCCGGCCTCCTATATGACCAGCATGTATTACTGTAGACGGGAGAGGTCCACACTCGTACCGCTCCTCCTCCTCTGCCTACCTGGCCACACTCAGCAATAACAGGAATATGACAAGGCAAGCAAGTCTCCATTTGCCTTTAAGGTTAGAAACTGTTGATAAGGTTGGCCCTTTCCTTTTTTCTTCCCACATCTTGGATCCTCAGTAACAGTCTTTACTGGACACTTGGGATGTTTGCCCTTCTATTTATAGAGGTAGACAGAATGGAATCCACTTGCTTTGAAGAAGAGTTAACATTAAGTTGTTCTTGTTTCTCACATGGGGGTTAATTTAGCCACCAGGCAGTAAACTGTCATGGTGATTTAACAGTAATTACCTCTGTTCTTGAGAAGGTTCCTTTCAAAAGTCTACTTAACCACTTCCCTTTTCACAAACCGGTGACACTGAAATCAGCAATGCCAGAATTCTGTGAGTAGCCCAAGTCCGGTGAGTTATTACATAAGTAGTGCATGCTATCGAAGTTGACAAATACAATCAAACCAAACGTCTGTATGGAGCCAAAAGACAACCTAAAGGACTAGAAAGCTCCAGTGTTCATGGATTGGAAAACAGGATCGTTTACATTCTTACTTTCTCAAATTGATCTATTTATTCAATGCAATTCCAATTAAAATCCCGGCATGTTTTTTTATGAAAACTAAGACTGTTCTACCATTGGAAGTGCAAGATTACGGACACAAAATAGCCAAAGTTCTTGAGAAAAAAAGAACACAGAAGACTTACATTGCCTACTTTTAAAACTTTCTAAAAGGGGGGGAGGGAAGAGGGAGGGGGGTTCCGGAGGGGAAGCATATGTAAACCCATGGTGATATCATGACAATGTATGGCAAAAACAATAAAAAAAAGAAAAAAAGAAAAAAAAATCTCAGAATAAATCTTTTCTCCAAAAAAAAAAAAACTTTCTAAAAAACTACAATAGTGACATGCACACATCTAGTAAGACTAGATGTGAGTGGGACAGAGGGTTCCACACACAGATCCAAACATGGCCAACCGACTTCCATAAAGGTGACAAGATAGTTTATAATAGAGAGGGACAGTCTTCCATCCAAGTACTAACCAGGCCCGACCCTGCTTAGCTTCCGAGATCAGACGAGATCGGGCGCGTTCAGGGTGGTATGGCCATAGACAAGAGGGACAGTCTTATCAACAAATGGTGTTTGCTCCCATCTTTATATGGGAGGAAAATAAATCTGATCCTTACCTCACATCATATAAAATATTACTCAAAATGGACAATACACCTACATGTAAAAGCTAAAACTATAAAACCTTTAGATGTAGGAAAAAAACTCTCAATGACTTTGGCACAGGCAAATAAATATTCCTTAGGATACGAAGTACCAAATGTTAAAAAAAAAAAATCATAATTAACTACAAGCCACCAACTGGGAGGAAATAATTTAAACAAATATATAAGACAAAGGACTATTATCCAAAATATAAAAAGAATTCTTACAACTTGATTTATCTTTAGGATACACTTTTAGAAATCGCTCTTCCTATCCAAAGGATACTAATAAATATGGAAAAACCTTGGCGCATACTGCCAAACTTACAGGTGGTACCAAATGGGTCATTTAGTAGGAAAACTGATGGGGGGTGGGGGGAGCTGTGTCTCTCAGTCCCTTCCCAGAAACCCTTAGTAGATAATCTTAAATCTGAATAAAAACCTGGTTTTTTGAATGGCTTTCCAATGACTGGTTTAAAATCTACCGTCATATCACTGAATTCATTTTAAATAATTCTATATTCATTTTGATCATATCAATCAAGGCATATGATTTACCTATTAGCAAATTTGAAAAATAATAGCTTGGAATATATTTGTATTTTCCCCAGCTGGAACTTTTCTGTCTGAAATACACTATTTTAGGACTATTACACTGTTCTTTTCAAAACTGTTGCAGTGGAAAAGAATTTGTCATAAATAAATGAGATAGCCAATCCTTAGTAAAATATAACAACTTGAACTTTTCTTTGAAACACTAACAGAATGTAATCATTTATTCATAGACAGTAAACACTTTCTATACACCAAGATCTGCTCTAAAACTTAGTTATACTGCAATAGACAAAGCAGAAAAAAATTCCTGCCCTTTCCCCTTAATTACAGGGTAAAGAGGAAACAGAAAATAAGTAATATAGGGTTAGTTGTTAAGTAATAGACCAAAAGAAAAAAGAAAAGCGGCAAGGGAATGAGAGTCACATGTTTTGAGTTGTAAGTTTAAGTTGGATACACACAGATCTCACTAAATGTGTGCCATTAAAATTGCTGAGAAAAGCATTCTAGGTTGAGAGAACAGCAAATGCAAAGGGCCAGGGGTGGAAGGGGGCCCGCAGCACATGTTTGAGAAACAGCCAGAATAATGGGGAAACTGAGAAGTCAGGTAGAGGTTGAGAACTGGTCCTGAATGGCCTTGGAAAGACTTATTTGAAATGAAACAGAAAAAGCTACTAACACCTGAACAGAACCACTCTTGCTACTGTGATGAGACTAGTTTACAGAAAGCCAAGGAAAGAAGGGGTAGGGCCCACTGAGAAACCATAATAATAAGGGTGTCTTAAATAAAGATGGCAGAAGAGGTACCGAGAACTGGTTAGATTCTAGTTAGATCTTGAAGGTAGCGCTGACTACTTGGATCTGGACGTAGAGCTACAGATAATTTCAGGTATTTTTTTCTTGAGAAAGATGTAAATGCCATTTAATTAATGGGAAAACCACAGAAAAATCAGATTTGGAGAAATCAAAAGCTCAGTTTTGGACACGTCAAGTTCAAAGAAGTGACCAGATTGTCAAAAGAAGAAGCCAGAGTCTGAGAGGTGAGGGAGGTTGTACTGACATATAAACTTAGAAGCAGGCAAATTACAAACGACAATTTCAAGTTACGAGGACAGATGCGATCACCCAGGTTACAAAATGTAACTGAGAAATCTAAATATTAGGTCTCAGGGAGTGCCAACGTTTGTTGCAAGAACTTCTACACACTTTCTTTCATATGCATTTCATAAATCTCACCATACAGAAATTCTAGAATGTCAAAGTCAGAAGACTTAAGCTTTAAAACATCATTTGGTTGTTTGCATTTAAGGTTCAGGATAAGATTATATAACATCTGGCTTTGGTTTTACAAGCCTGAAGGGAGTAGAAGAAAACTTGTTATTCTGTAGCAGCACCCCTCCCCCATCCTGTGCAATCTGTTCTGGGGAATACCAGAAAGGCCTCTATTAACAACAAAAAAGGATACTTTTTTTTTTCCTGGGCTGTCACCATGCTAATGGAAGGGGCAAGTCCCACAGATGATGAAATGACTGAAAAAAGTTAAGGTCACATGGATCCCTCTAATGTAATCCCAATTTTGTTATGCAACAAAGAGAGACTACAGGTTTTCAACACTTTCTTGTTCACTGTGACAAATGGTTATTAACTTCCATTTTTAATTCTTCTCATAAATCTTCCTTTGAAAAGTGTTAACAGTTACCATTTGACCTAATGTAATTACTAAAAGCATCCTTGGATCCAGGATAATTCTTTATTTTGCAGATAGGAAAAAGGAATAGAAGGGGCTATAAACATCAGTATGTTTTTATGCATTGTATGTTTGCAAATGTCAGTCACTATCCCTTTATTACGTGATTATAATACTTGTCCAAATACTGTCTGTAAAAAGAATATAAAGGTTCTAATCTATTTAAATAACTGCTAACACTGATAGAAGGAAAAAAGTTAAACTACACAATGTTATATGAAGCCGAACTTTTAAATTTCGACAATCCCTTGATGTTTAGTCAAGACTATGGTTTTTCCATTAGTCATGTATGGATGTGAGAGTTGGACTGTGAAGAAAACTGAGTGCAGAGGAATTGATGCTTTCGAACTGTGGTGTTGGAGAAGACTCTTGAGAGTCCCTTGGGCCGCAAGGAGATCCAACCAGTCCATCCTAAAGGAGATCAGTCCTGGGTGTTCATTGGAAGGATGATGTTAAAGCTAAAACTCCAATATTTTGCCCACCTGTTGCAAAGAGCTGACTCATCTGAAAAGACCCTGATGTTGGGAAAGACTGAAGGCAGGAGGAGACAGGGATGACGTAGGATGAGATGGTTGGATGGTATCACTGACTCTATGGACATGAGTTTGGGTGGACTCCGGGAATTGGTGATGGACAGGGAGGCCTGGCGTGCTGCAGTCCATGGGGGTCACAAAGAGTCAGAAATGACTGAGCGACTGAACTGAACTGAATCTCTTGAAAGGTACAGAAATTTTCTAGATGAAAATCTAAGACTGACCACCAACACTATCAAATAATAAATTTCAAAATCATATGAAACAAGAAATAGAAGACATTTCTTTGGTTAGAAAACATTTACATCTTGAAATACACCTTATTTTTCCAGCTATTATCAGAAATTATACTGAAATACAATAGAATTAAATAATGGATAACAAAGGTTATTAGAAATTAATCTATTAGACACCCGTATAACCTAAATTTGGCAAGTAGTAGTGGTAGAATATAAAGGCAGATAGGGAGAAGAAAAAGAAAAGGGCAATCACATGTGACATAACCCAAATAAAATTGAAAATTTTGTAATTCAAAAACCTAAACCTATTTGAAACAGCCAAAACAATTTTAAGAAAAAGAACAGAGCTGGAGGAATCACACTCCCTGACTTCAGAATATACAATAAAGCTACAGTAACCAAAAGCATATGGTACTGGCACAAAAAGAGACACATTAGATCAATGCAAAGAAACAGAGTCCAGAAAAAAGCCCACACAGTTATGGTCAACTAATCTACGCAAAGGAGACAAGAATACATAATGGGGAAAAGGCAGTCTCTTCAATAACTGGTGCTGGGAAAACCAGAAAGTTACACATTAAAGAATGAAATTACAACATTTTCTTACACAATACACAAAAATAAACTCAAAATGGACCTAAATGTAAGACCACAAACCATAAAGTTCCTAGAAGAAAGCAGGTAGTATACTCTTTGACATCAGTCCCTTGGCAAAATGTTTTTAGATATGTCTCCTCAGGCAAGGGAAACGAAAGCAGAAATAAACAAATGGAACCACATCAAACTAAAAAGTTTTTGCACAGCAAAGGAAACTATACACAAAGGTAAAAGGCCACCTGCTGAATGGGAGATGATACTTGCAAATGATTTATCTGATAAAGGGTTAGTATCTAAAACATACAATGAACTCATACAACTCAACACAGAAAAACAAACAACCCAATTAAAAAATAGGTAGATAATCTGAGTAAACATTTTTCCAAAGATATACAGATGGCCAGCAGGCATATAAAAGATGCACAACATCATTAATCGTCACGGAAATGCAAGTCTAAACCACAGCGAGTTGTCACCTCACACCTGTCAGAATGCCTATTATCAAAAAGAACAACAAATAATAAGTGGTGTTGATGTGGAAAAAACATCACGTACACTATTGGCGGGAACGCACATTTGCAGCCACTATGGAAAATGGTGTGGAAATTTCTTTAAAATCTAAAAACAGAACTGCCATATGAACCAACAATTTCACTTCTGGGTACATACACAAAGAAAACGAAAACACTAATTTGAAAAGATACACGCACATCAATGTTCACTGCAGCATTATTTATAATTGCCAAGATACAGAAGCAACCCAAATGCTCATCAATAGATGAATGCACAAAGAAAATGGGGTACACACATGCACACACACACGATGGAATATTACACACAGCCATAAAAAAGAATGAAATTTTACCATTTGCAACAACACAGATGAACCTGGAGTGTATCATGCCTAGTAAAATTAGTCAGAGAAAGAAAATAGTGTATCTTATCAGTTATATGTGAAATCTAAACTATTCAAGAAATGAGGATAACAAAATAGAAACAGAACCATAGAGAACAAACTAGTGGTTACCAGTAAGGGGAAGGAAAGGGAGAGGAACAAGCCAGGGGTAGGGAATAAAGAGGTACAAACTACTATGTATAAAATAAATAAGCTGCAAGAACATATTGTACAGCACAGGGCAGAAAGCCAGTATTTGATAAACACTTTAAATGGAGAATGATCTAGAAAGATAATGAATCACCATGTAGCACACTTGAAACTAACACTGCAAATTAACGACACTTGAGTACAAAACCCAAAAAGCTATCTGAAATACTCATTTTGTGGTATAAACTCCATTACTCTTCCTATGTCTTAAAACATTTTGGGGTGATGTGGGGATAGTAACAGGGAACAGAAAGAAGAGTAAATAAAATGAAGTGATAGAAGGACGATAACTCGGTGAACGTGACACTGAGAAAACTCCACATCTAAAATCCATTATAACGAAGCTTCTTTAGACTTTGCCTCTTTACCTAAAGAGACTTAAGAGTATATAACCAGAACCGGAGAAGGCAATGGCACCCCACGCCAGTACTCGTTTGGAAAATCCCATGGACGGAGGAGCCTGGTAGGCTGTAGTCCATGAGGCTGCAAAGAGTCGGACACGACTGAGTGACTTCCCTTTCACTTTCATGCACTGGAGAAGGAAATGGCAACCCACTCCAGTGTTCTTGCATGGAGAATCCCACGGACGGGGTAGTCTGGTGGGCTGCTGTCTGTGGGGTCGCACAGAGTCAGACATGACTGAATCGACTTAGCAGCAGCAGCATATAACCAGAACATGTCAGAAAAGGTTCTGGTAAGTAGTTTTAAAAACTCCTTTTGGAAATAGATTTTAAATGACGTCAGTTAGCACACCGAAAAGGAAGCAAAAACCTCACTATTGGGCTGTATAAGCTTGAGGAGAATCTTAGCCCTTATTTTTTGGATCTTTCTCTTCTCCAACATGAATACGTACATGATACCTGACGTTTATATGGCACTTATAGTAAAAGCATTTCCACAAGCATGACTTCACCTGTCAGAGTAAGCCATGCCCATATGTAAACTCTTCTAGGAAGGTATACTGAGTATACTGTGAGGCAACAGGGCAATAAAAATGGAAAAAAACCTGAAATATATCTATATGGACACAGTCTAACAAAGAGTGAGGTTTAACGCCAATGCTGAATGCTACAACTGTGGGCTGGTATAGCACTTTATAATTTTCAGTCTTTTCATGATATTATTTCATTAACATAATGGTCTTAAACATGCAACTGTACTCTGGGACATTCCCCTCATTAAAGGTGAAGATTTCTAATTAATATTTCTGATTAATATTCTTAATATTTGTAACTATCCTATTTATATTGTTAATTATGTGTGATTTGCCAGATGTGTACACTGGGGGATCAAACTACACATAGGAAAAGTCATAATGCAAGAAACATATTAAGTATGTGAGAGAACAGAACTCTGTTATACCCAAACACGCTATGATTAGTTTTCAAAGTAAATCAATAGCTTTCTATAAGCTGCTAGCCTGAAGGATATTCTGTTGTGGATATTTCTGGGTCTGGGCAGATGAAATGAACTCATAAGATAATTAAGACAGACTCATATATGAATCAGTCATTTGTAGGCAGAGTTTCCCTGTGTTCCTTTTTCCTTTAATGGAAAGTGGGTCAGCCAGAGAGACTAGTTAAATGAGGAAAAAAGTAGACATGTAAAGACAGTGAACATTAAAGTAAAAAGCAGAGTTGTGCAAAAAGAACAAGAAGTGCTGGCTCTTCCAGGCAAGGCAACAAATACTGTACAACTGTATTTGTACAGTGAAACAAGTGAAACCCAGAGCCAACTATTTCTTTGACAGATTTTTAAAAATGAGTATTTTATATCAAACAAAGTTGAACAAGAAACATTTTGAGTAAACATGAGAATTTCCTGTACACAGTGTGTAACACAGATGTAACTAAAAAACAGAAGAGCAGAGCTGCACTGTAAGAATAATGTTTCTACTTCAATAAGTCTCTCTGGCTGGTTGATATGTCATTATCTTTCATGTCTTTTTTTTTTCTTTTAATTGAAGCATAGTTGATTTACAGTGTAGTGTTAGTGTGTGGTATACATACACCAAAATGATCCAGTTATACATATACATATATTATTTTTCACATTCTTTCCCATTATAGTTTTTTAGGGGATACTCAATAGTTTCCTATGCTATACAGTAGGACCTTATTGCTTTTTACTTTATATATAATAGTTTGTATTGAATTTTTTTTTTAAACACACTTAAAATGGTCAAATAAGCCAAAATTCTGGAATAGATTCTAAAGCATAAATGAGTATGTCAATTTAAATGAAAATGCAATTCAGAGTTGTATGCAGGATACACATTTATTAACAGTGAAAAAGCATTTACCCAAAGTGAATGTTAAAAATACAAAGAGTATCTGCTGCACAGTCTGGTGAGCTCAGTCTTGTAGGCATTATTTCAACCTGCCTAGGGTTCTCTTTCACTTATTTTGACCTTTTCTTCCTCTTTTACCTCTAACCAAATTTTTAACTTAAAAATTAAAACAAAAGTACATACTGAATTCAGCCTAACCCTTTAGCAACAGTTACCAGGGAAAAACATATTAAGCAAGTTATCTGCTCTCAAGCACTTAAAACTAAATTATCTACTATAATAGAAAACAAAAGACCAGATTACAACAACTGTAAGTCAAATAAGCAAACCTGATAAGGTTCACAGACACAATAATAACTTGAGATTTAAGTACAACAATTCCACTGTATCCATCTTTAATTTGCATGCAGAGAGAGAGAGACAGTCTTAATATTTAATGTGTAAGGCTTGGCTTGAGTGTATCAAAATGAAGTTTCTATACAGAGTCTAGAAAACAAATATAGAACTTAAGTATACATATAATATATATGTATACCTATTATGCTTCAATTTCCCTGAAGTCAAGCCAATTGAATAATTCCTGCTTCTGGAATGATAGTGTTCTGAGTAAGTTTAATAAAGTTGGAGATATACGTTTCACATAATTTAAATTACAGAACAATATAGTCAATGTCCTCAGAGGGAAATCCTCATTTAATATTCCTTGACTGGACATTATAGTTTTACACTGAGGTATCAGGCAAGAATTTCAAAGGAATACCAACCAAATTCTTTTTTCAGTAAACTGCTGACGAATTTTAAAGACTAATTTGGAATAATTCTTTGTATTTTATTCAAGAAACAGTCTGTAAAGTTGACTTGTTAACTGGCTCTGTGAAGCCTTTAACTTGGTATACGGCAAGATGGGGTCTAAAAGTATACCACCTTTGAAAAGCTGATTTACTTAGTGATGAAGAGGTCACGTAAATTCTCATTACTCCATACAGTACTTTATCTGCAAACCTGCTTCTCTCTCACTACAAACAAAGGTAACTGCGACATTTTGGCCTAAATTATCGTCTCAAAAAGCAAGGTTGTCCAAAGGCAAACAGAACCTTAGTGTTCTGGTACATAAATTTAGCTCTATTAATCCCTACTTTAAAGAGCTTGGTTTTCCTTTTAAAAGTAATCACAATGTTACTTTCCCTCTTTAAGCGGAAATATTCTCTAATTATAGAAAATGTTCTCTCTTCTAACGTTTAAACGAGGCAACACGGATATGAGTTGAAATTCTAGAAAATATTTATCTAATAGATAATTATGTAAATTCTAGGTACTAAGGACAAGTATTCTAAACTTATATCCAATTTGAATAGAATATTTATATCCTATAATAACTTCTCAGAAATCCTTTATAACCTGCCCTATTCTTGCAAAGGAATAAGACATGCAGGTATCTAAAAGAATATTAGACTCAATAGCAGCAACACTGGCATTATTTGGAAGCCTGGCCTGAAGGCTGGGCTTTATAATAAATAGTATATTTCTCTAACTCTTGACCATTGCTCTTCTCTGAATAGCCTAATTATATAGAACAGTGACTTGCTGTATAGAATTCAACATAATTTTCAAAAAAGATAGTTTACAGATAAGTCCAAACTTTATTTAAAACTACATTTTAAATTTTATGTTACTAAACATCATAATGGGGAAAAAAATAAGGACCAAAAAAATGAAGAAAGAAAAGGAAAAAAACCCCCCAGTGTATCAAGGCTTGAATCTGTCCAGAATTCAGTTTTTGATGTTTTAAACTGCCATGGGCAGAAATTAGCACACCTACTAAAAATGCAGTGTCAAACTGATTTACATTTTATACAGATTAAAACAGATGTTTATTTAGTGCCATTTTTATATACGTATTGATTATGTCAAAAAAGAGTTAGATGAGTCTCTGGAGATATCTCATGTACTTTGGGCTCCCACTGTTTCTGAAAAACAGAATCATGGTTAATGCCTTATAAATTACTTACTGAGTTAATATGACCTTATATAATTTAGTTTCATATTGCTCTCTTCCATTTAAAGCTTTCATTTTTAATATAAAGTTATTAGAAAAGAAACTTACGTTGCTACAATAATTCCTTGATGACACCACCAACAGTTTAAAAAGCATAGATAAGGGTTTCCATCTTAAGATGGCAGACTGAGCAGATAACTTGCTCTCAAAAAAGAACAAAACAAAAAACTCATTAGGGGAAAAAAAAAAAGTACAAAAATGAATAAATCCAGACCAACAAAAGAAGGGTGTTGTGAGAGAATCAGAGGACAGGAGATAAAAACAAATTCTCAGAAAGCTGAGAGCAGATGGAGGCGCAGAGTAGAAGCTGCAGCCCAGACATGCAAGGAAGGACAGGCAGCCCGGGAGAGGGTACCAGCTGAAGCCCTAACAGCAGGAATGGGCTGAAAACTGGGATATTAACTGAAGGTTTGGTATTTGGTTTCTCTTCTTGTCACCCTATTTCTTAAAAAAATAAAAAATGTTGAGTTTAATCAATTGATGAACAAACAGAAAATCCTTGACCATGATGCAAGAAATGTTCTCCTCTGAGTGGCACTTGGGTTGTGCTATTAGACCCAAAAAGAAGGAAATCTTCTCAGATTTCCTGGGACTACACTTGGCTCTGCAATGAATCATAAAATCATCTTCAGGAAAATATAAAAGATTTTATTCTTACAGTTACAAAAACAGAATATAAGTGTGTTTAATAAGGTGAATAAAGTATGAAATGAGTAAAACCGAACAGAGAAGGAAAAGGGGAGGAGAAAGCAGTTGGGTAATGACCAAAACTGACAGAACTAGAAAATGCATACATTTATAAGAACAAAGGTAACAGAAAAACCAAAAATAACATTAAAAACTGAAAGAAGAGGTAGGCTTAAATAACTTATCATTTGGGAGATAAGAAACATTATCTAGTTTTTAAAATTCAGGAAAATTCTAAGAACAGCATATAGAGATATAAAGGGCCTCCTCCAAAAGAACTGAAAACCAGTGATTAAAAGAAATGGGCTCTTGCCAATCATCACTAACTCCTCTGTACCTTTCTTTCTTAAGCCATGTGCATCTATTACACTGTTAAAACTAAAAACAGAAAAAATTATCTGAGATAGTACCATTTTATAAATTGGGCAATGGAACTAAAATTTTTATAGAATTATGCTTCCTTTCTAATGTTTCGCTGCTATCTTCCAGGTGCTAGTAGCACATTTTAAAAACTAAAACAAAATGATGGTATCAAGATTTAGTCACTTTAAAGTGTGATACGATTAAAACTGCTAACTCTTACCAGGTTCTTTTAGTGTCTGAGAATTCCCAGCTAATTCTTCAGTCTGCATTTCACATATTTCACCAGATAAGTGGTTTTTCTGATCTTCTTCTGCCATTTTCTTCCTTAGATCTGCCTGTAGAATGAAAATTAAAAATATAAAATCATTTTTCATCTTAACAATATCTGCTATACAACGACAACTGTAATTAAAGAGAGTGAAATACCTCTGAATATATTGTCAGTTTAAGCGGTAAATCTTCAACTTTCACAAAGTCTTCTTCATCAGATTTTTGACTTATGTTACCAGATTCTGCTTCCTATAAGATTAACAAATTATATTTAATGAAGGCAATCCATTCTATCTCTGGATCTAAACCAAAGTCATCCATGCCAAGAGATAAGGTGGATTCTCACGTGTGTATAAATGTCAGCAATTCTGTCGTATTTGCTTTTCTTCCACATTTAGCTCAATAGCAGAACAGAACTCTAGAGGTCAACATGCAGGGCTGCACACTGTACCCGTAGGCACAGGGACGCTCCTGCGCACCCACTTTACCAAAGAGCCAGTTCATGCAGGTTAAAGGAAGAAACAGTAGCAGTTATACCGAGGGCTAAAATGATGACAACTCTCACTTCTTGGTATGTTAACAGAATGCATCAGAGCTCTATTCAGAAGAATGTAAGTAAACACAGACTTTCCATATCAACTGGAAGCTCAAATAGAAAGATGAGGTGTGAATTTAGTAATTCACAAAAGTTATTAAAAATCACCTCACACTATTTTTCTAAAACCTGAAGCATTTTCTCCCAGTTCTTTGATTTTTAATAGTATCATAATTCTACCAATTACCCAAGTGGAAACCTTAAGTTTTTCTCTTTCCTGAAACATTTCTCACCCATTCCTCTCTCATTCAGCTCAATTTGTATTTATATGATAATGGAGACTCTCAACTCTAATTCCTCAACAACACTTCTTATACAGTCATCGGATTCATCTTCAAAATCCATGACTTTGTTTCTTGCACAAAGACCTTTAATAGTGTTCTGTGCCTAAAATCCAACTTCAGGACTTTCTATGATCTAACTTCAGGTAAATTTTGAGTAAATGCCTTCTGTAGCAATTCTATGCACTCATCAAATAATAACAGTAAGAAACCTAGTAAGTTAACTTTTATAGTTTTCAATGGCAAATTTTACTGTTAGTGAAGCAAATAAAACAAGATAGTTACTCTTTCCACTAATGTTTCTGAAATATTATAAGGCGCCTTTTGCTGAGAAGCTTTGAAATTATATTATAAACATATCTTTGGGAAGAAAAACGATGTTGATTAAAAAATATGTAAAACATGTTCTTTAGACCTAAAGGTACTTTATTACAAATTCCTTCATTTTTACCCACAAAAGAAAGTATATAAAACATGCAAAACCCAAGGATCCATAAAACAACCTATGAGCTATAAAATTAAATTGAAATAAATGTCCAGAGAAAAACTAAACTTATCTACTTACATTATAAATGCAAATTTGCTGGCTTACTTTTTCATCATTCACTATAAATAGACAGGGACTCTACTGCTGTCAAATGAACTCTCTCAAGGTTACCACATACAGTTTATCTCTTTGGTTCTCAAAACTATGAAAAATAGAATTGCAGGTTTTGAAATGGTCATCTATCACTCTTTTGTTTGAGTTTAAAATAAGTCTGAATGAGAAATAAAAATGTTCCAACAGTTTCTAAACCCAAACACAAAGTGGAGTTGTGTTTATATACTAGAAATGTTAACCTGCAAATGAAGAAAGGGGCACAGAAATGAAATGCACATGATACCTACATAGTCATTCACTAACACTGGAGATTCAGTATCAGGACTTCCAGCCAAAGAGCTTTCAGGAGTCTCCTGAGCAGATTTCACTTCTTTGACTCTAGGCACCAAGGTTTCAATTTCAGTTAAAGGTAAAGGCAAAGGGTTAGGCTGACTGGACGAGTCGATGGTAGCGAGAGTGTCCTTCTGGACAGTGCTGTTTAAAGGTTGCTCATTTTCCACAATATTGAGGTAACAGGGCTTCACAGGGGTGCTATCCTGGTCACCTGTCATCAAAAGAAAGTCTTAACATTAGTGTAATGCAACTGTCATTAAGTTTTATTATTGCGCCAAATAAAGACTAAAATGTATAAATCTATCATCAGACTACCTTCCTTACAAAATTTGTCTCTGTGTTTAAATATTTGTCAACTTTTCTTTAACAGCTGTTTGCACAAACAAAGCCCTAGCATTTTCTACGAAGGATTTAGGGAGAGAAAAAAGACATGTATCAGACCTTTGAACTTCCATTAGCTAAGAATTTGGAAATTTTAAACTTTTCTTACCTTTACTAGTAGTGTTGGGTTCTTGTTCTGATGGGACATTTTTGCTTTCTGATGATTTTTCAAAATCATGCTGTGGAACCCAGAAGGGAAAAATAATGTCTTAATAGTGGGACCTAAACATACAGTCACTATACAGGAGATGGATGGTATTTCCAACCTGAGGCCCTCATACAAGGAAATTTTAAAATAATCTTCTACAAGTGTTTCAAGAAGGCTGTGGTTGCAATTTCAAGATGGCTAAGTTCAAAAAGTTTACTTTTCTTAACTTCAGAATAACACAAAGAACTGGAGTATTACAGATTTTACTATTACATTTTTCAGACCTGACTCTATATTAAATGAAACTAAAAGATACCTGCTTATATGCAGATGCCAACTGAAGGAAAGGAAAGAAGGATGAACAAGCTAACTGCTTTCTGTAGGAGGATAGAAAACTGAAGATTCACCTCATAATTTGATGCCCCAGATTCTAGGAAGGAAGTAATACAGTGGTGGGGTGGGAGTCAGTGACAAGGGGGTGGTGCTGATGGTTGTCTGAAGCTGCTTAAGCAAAACGTGGACACTTAAGATTCCCTCCCCAGGCTCAACAGAAAACGGGAGATTATATTTTGGAGAAAATGAGCTAGTGAATCTCAAACCTGGCGGCCTCCGTGGAAGGGGCAGGCTGTGGAAAGCATGAATGACAGGATATAAGTGTCAAAATGAAACACAAGATCTAGTGCAAGTCTATATAATGGTGGGACCCTCAGCCTTAACCTTACATCCAAGTTCAGAACACTAATAGCCAAGGAAAGGGACCTCCTACCAGGCAGAAGAAGATGGGCCGACCCTTCCTACTTTGGCAAAATTAAACCATTCCAATAGGAATTGACATTTAGGATTTTCTATTGAAGAGTTAAACTACTTGGCTGCCCCACAGTAAAGCCCAAAAAAATTCCAACTGGCTTTTTGGTGTATTATTCTTTAATGTAAGCACCAAAAGTAGACTGGATATTTGGAGAAAGCCTCTATGTGTGGGTAAGAGAAAACACTGCTCCCATGAAGTAAGAGGGTGCTATAAAGAAGTAACAATCAGAAAAAAGTACTTAGAAATTAAAATTATGACAGCTGAACTAAAAACAGTATCATAAAGTTAAGGTCAAATAAATCTCCCAACAAGTAATAAAACAGAAAGATCAATGGGTCAATAAAACGAAAAGGAGAAAATAGGGCTAATTTCTGGTAACATTTATTTCAGAAGAAAAAGGAAATGGTGAGGAAGAAATAAAGAAAATGAACAAAAATTTACCAAACCCGAAAAACATGCTACAGATTAAAAAGACAACTGAGTACACCTAGTGTAGTGAATAAAAAAGACCTGCAACAATGTATGTAATCACTGTAAAATTTCAGAACTCCAGGTGAAAAAAACTTCTAGAGTTATAAAAAAAAAAAAAAGACATATATGAAAAATCAGAACTAAGAAAGGCCTTCAAAGACCTGAGCAGAAATGATTTTCAACACAGAGACACTGAGTTTCTTAGACAATATAAAATGGCAACTAGAGAAGAGAATGGCTACCCACTCTAGTATTCCAGCCTGGAGAATTCCATGGACAGAGGCGGCTGGTGGGCTATAGTCCATGGCGTCGCAAAGAGTCAGACATTGAGCAGGGGGAAAAAGAAATGTAAAGATATGTTTCGCACTCTTCCTTAGAGAGTGACTAGAAGATGTGTTCCACAAAAATTAGGTGATAAACCAAGGAAGAGAAAGGCAAGATTTGATTCCAGAAACTGAGACCTAAAAGTATGAAAGAGAGGATTCCCTAGCTGGTAGCTATCTGTAGGTCTAAAGAAGAGCAAACCCAGAATGGATCAGGAAAGAAGAAAGCTCTGGAAAGGACAAAACTGACTGACTGGATCATGAAGAAAACTCTGCTGAGGGATTTATTAAGTTACTGGTGGGCAGAGCAAGCATGTGGGTATGTAATCAAGGAAAATAAATAGAAAATTGAGACAATTATTAAATTCAGGTAAAAAAAAATATACAAGACTAAGCAATAAACACTATTTGCTTAGCTCAACAGCCAGTAATATTTGCATGGTTCATTTAAATCTAAATATTTTATTAAATACAGATTTAATCAAAAGACATGATTAAATGAGGAAGCATGTGACCTGAGTCTTCACCTGCTATAACAGAATTCAAAAGGTAATGTCTAACACATAAATGAATAAATACACACACACACATATTTTTCAGATAGAGGGTAAACCGCAGAAGAAATCATACAAACTTTTGCCTCCGGGGCAGGATGAGGTGAGGATAGGAAGGGGAATGATTTTATTTTGTTACATGCTACTTCCATGTGTAACTAGAAAAAACATGAAAATAAAAATCTAAAGTCATCACACAGTTTTCAGAACTTGTTACTAAAATATTTTAAGTGCTTTAAATGTAAAAACATTACTAAATAAAAAAAATAATACGTGTTTTAGATTTCAATAAGGATATTAAAGAAGTTTGTTTTCATGAAAATGAGAATGGGGAAGCTGTTGATTTTCACAAGTTTAAAAAGAACGTGCTTCTACGTGTCCTAGGAAGACTGGTGGGGAGTGTGTGAGTCCTGCACTGGAATACCTGATCATCGTGTTCATTTTCTTCTGCAGTTTCAGTGTTAGCCTGAAGTGACGTCTGGACATCTACAGGTCCCTCTTCAAATTCTTCTGTTTCTTCATCTTCATTCTCATCTTCTCCACTTCCATAATTAGTCAAAGCCTGAGTTTCAGCTTTAGACAAATCTAAGTTGATTAATACACAATTTTTAGTAAAAAGTTCAGCACTTACTTCATAACAGCTACCATTTATTGCATGCCTGCATTGTGTAAGTGCTTCACATACAGTATCTGAAATCTTCAAAACCATAAGTACTAGAAAACTGGTGTTGTCGAAAGGACAGGGAATTTAGTCAGGGTCACATTGAAATTCAGAGTTGTTTGACACTTAATTTCATATTCATTCCACTCCAAAAAACTGTTTCATTAAGTGATCGGTAAAGAACTAATGCATAAACCTAGTCTAGAGCCTTCAGACTTACTAATAGACACTGGACATTCTTCACTTTCTTCATCTTCCTCTTGATCAGAAACATCAGATCTCACATTTTTGGGGCCGTCACCATCATAAACTTCAGACGTTTGAGTCTGCTTAACTGTTTCCGTCTCATCCTTGTCCTAGCCACAAATAAATTTGGTAATTAATTCCTTAAATTACATTTTTTAAAGGTATATAGTAAGTCAATCATAAAAATTAGTAAGTCATTATCTAATTAAAAAATATAAAGAACAATTTTAAATTTAGTTGTTTTTAAAAGAAAATAAAACTCTGTCAGAAGAAAGAACATTTTATGATCTACTTTGCTCTCTACCATTAAGGTAAAAGCTACTAAAATTATTTAATCTTTTGTTTCAAAAGCTACTAAATTAGCACATACTTTGTCTTCATCATCAATTTCTCCAGCAGGTGAACTCTGATCTCCTTCAAGAATCCTTTTGGCCTATAAGCAAATCGGTTTGGCAGAATTCAGGGATGATCATTCATTGTCACACTTAAGTACTCAGTAAACTTTAACAAATCCTGCATTTTTCAACCATCATCCAAAAAGATTACTGTTTTCTTAGAAATATAAACTTAACTCTTATTAAATATCTTTTAAATGAAAGAAAACAAAAAGCAACATGGTCTACCTGACATCTCCTTGGATATTTAAGAAGCATCACAAACTTACTAAATCCAAAACAAAAATCTTGATTCCTTTCCTTCTAAAACCCCCGTCTCCCTGGAGTCTTCCCAATCGCAGTAAATTGCCCTTCATTCACCCAAATGCACAAGTCAGAATCAGCCTGTACTTTATGTTTATTACCCACATCTGAACTACTAGACTGCAACTGACTCAATCATCCTAATGTATCTGCTGTCACACACTCAAGAGTTGAGACACTTCTTACTCACCCACTTCTTACACACTCAGAGCCGGGGCATCTCTTACATGGACAACTGCAACAACCTTCCAGGCAGTCTCTCTACTTCTCTCTCTACTCACCTACAATTTCTACTCGATAATGAAGCCTGACAAATCTTAAAACTGCGATTATGACACTCCTCTCTCTCAAACTTTCCTATGAGTTTCCATCATGCTTAGAATAAAAAAAAATAAAAGGTCCCTACAACAGTTTCTAAGATTTCACAAGTTCGTCCTGTTTACCTCTGTGACTTCATCTCCTACAGGTTCACCTCATTTAAAGTGTCCCTGCCTCCCTGGTTTCTCTCTGTTCCCCAAAACACTCAATCCTGCTTTAAAGTCTTTACACTTAATGGTTCTCTCTGCCTGGAACTGTTACATTTAACAGTTCTTTCCTCTCATCTTCATTATAAACTCTTGTCTTTTCATAGCTTAGCTAACATTTCATCCCCTGATGGAGCCTCTTGATTCTATCATCTAAAGCAGTCCTTTCTATCATTTTTATCATATCATCCTGTTCTATTTTCTTCAAGCTCTAAGTAAAGGCTAAAATGATCTGAAACTTATGTCTAGAAGAAAACCATTACGAAAAGCTTGCAAAAGATGGCCTGATTTTATCTAGATTTCAGCAAGGGTTATCTCTTTCTATTTTGGGTCTTGACTTGTTTTTCCTCTCATGATTAAGAAAGTCAAGGCAAGGGTACTGGAGTCTAGGGGAAAAGCCTCCTGGTATGCCTCAGTTGAGGGGAAAAAATATCCAATTTCGTATGTGATCAAGACTAATTCAACAGGTCATAAGGGGCTACAGGGATGTGTAACCAAGGTCCTAACTAATAACAAGCATGTGTGTTGGCTGCGGTGCTAACGCCCCTGGGGCATCTACGCCCCTGGGTGATTGACAGCAGCCACGGCAGGCAGCTGGCCAACGGCCAGATCCCAGTCCTCTTCTCTTTTCTGGGTAAGTGGCCATAACATGAAGTAGATACTTGACAATCCCCTGCCACCTGTTCCTATCTGCATCCCTAATCTTGAGCCACTGCTGTTACTCCTGAGATTCAGTAAATGGCTGGTGTTATGTATTGACTTATAATCTGATTAACTCATATTACAAAAAAAAAGAAACTACTTTGGCGAGGTCAAGTATAATTTTATTTACCCATAAAGATCAAAAAGGACATTTATACACAAATTACAGCTATTTCTATATCAAAATGAATGATATTTACCTCTTTTGCATAAGACTGTATCACTCCAGCAGCTTCTATTTTCCTTTTGCATCTCTGTTTAACAGTTACACTATTATTATCCAAATCTTGCATGAGCTTAAAGAAAGCCAATTCATTAAATAACACTTCAGATATCTCTACAAGAAGATCTTCTCCACAATCCTTCAGTTTTCTGCCAGCAAATTTTGCCAGTGAATCCTATTCAAAGATAAACCAAATCACTTTAAGATTATAGCAAACTTTAACTGTGGGTAGAGAAATATAGATGGTTGACAAATCTGAATTATAATACTCATGAAGGGAAAAATAATTTTAATAATTTTAGTATTGAAAAACTTAAAACCTAATGTCTAAGATAGGCTAAAAAACGATAGGTTAATATTACTAAGAATATTACTAAGTAGGACTCTTGCTAGTCCTGTCCCCAGTTACAAACCACTACCATTACATAATTTAGTTACTGTTAGAACCCAAGAAGTCTCTACTATCAATAGTTTTCAGCTTCTACAATTTCCCAGATTGGTAAAAAAGAAAAAACATTATTTTAGAAGATACCAAGGATTACTTTCTAAACATTTCAAACTTGAAATGTTGTTCTCAGGTTGGGAAAAATCAAAACAAAATTTTATTAGAGTTGGGACAAGCCTTAGAGATGGTAAAGTTAAATGAAGACACAGGGCCTGATACAATATTTTTTAATTAAGTAAGGAATAACCTAAAAAGTATTACAGCGTCATCCCAAATGGAATAAATTGTGTAATGCCAAAAAATGGGGGGAAAAAATCCTAACCACACTGTACATACTGGTAAGTCATACAAGTACAAACTCTTACCTGTAATATACTTCCAAGTTGCTTATGAAAGAACTTTACAAATTCTTTGCTCTCATTGTTTTGCTGAGTAAGGACCAAAACCATGCGTCTTACTGAGGTTAGAAGTTGAGAAGAACATACTTCATCCATGTGCTCCTGAGAAAAATTCTAGTTGGTTAAGATATAACTTACCTATTGTGTAAAAAGTGTTAATCCACATGATATATGAAATTGCATTGTTCTTGCATAGGCTCCTCAGCTTTTAGATGCACATTTGGAGACTTTGTTCATAAGAACAGCTAACTCCCCAATACATACATTAAAAGGTTTGCAAATTTTGATTCACCATAGCAGACAATAGCCAATAAGAAACTGGCTGATTCAACATTTTCCACTACTTCTTTTCTGTACTTTAAGGCACTATTCCTGCCATAGTTTCCATATTGTCTGTATGTCTATTTCCAGTTCAGTTCACCTACTCGCACAACTGTACTTCACCTTCCACCAAATTTCCTGTGTTATCTGCTAACTTTCGTCAGCCTTGGCACTACTGACATCCTGTGGGTTGGAAGATGCTGAGTAGCCCTCTGAAATCTACCCAAAAAAATCCAGATTTGAAGTGAAATGAGACATAATAAAATAGCTGAAGTCAGATCGTTAGTTCTACTAATTCTGTTTGTCTCAGAAATTGTCTGAAGTGATAAATTTAGCAAGGGAATCCTCATGAAAGAATAGAATCAGACACAAAATTGCAAATGCAATAAAATTTTCTGAGATGGTTTCATTCCCTACACAGGAAGGTAAGTTATTTATATTTTTTAACATTGAGAAAGTAATTATACATATCAAATAAATATCACTACTAATATACCTAATTTAACAAAAAAGACACATTTAAAAATATTTATTGCACTACATGAACACAAATATGTAAAATAAAAAAGGCAATACTTTGTTTATGGCTAAGATGGAAGTAAGCAATAACTTAAATAGAATAAAACAGTATAGATTCTTATAATTTATAGGAATATAAATATTTTAGGGGTGAAGAGATATTTTAATAAAGGCACAAAAATAATTGGTGAAATTGATGTATTTGTTTAATCTCCTCAAATTCCCTTTATCTAGTCTCTAAGAACTAAGAAATTGAGAAAGATCTTGTTCTACTGGCGAGGTACATGGCAGAAAATCGTGACACTTTGTCATAAGTGCTCTAATAAAGACAGGTACCAAGTTTCCAAAGACCAGGGACAAGAAGGAGAAATTCTGCCAGCAAATATATACAAAACTACTCCAGCTGAATCCTGAAAGATAAGACCAACAGAGGAAGGATAAAGGGCATTCTGGGCAAAGGAAGTAACATGGGCAATGTGCCTTTTTGAACAATGTCAAGCAGAATACAAGGCATGTTGGGAGGAATAGTTAAGAGGCTGAGATCAGGCTGCAGAAGTTTTATGAACAATGCTGAATCTGATCTGGATGCTGTAGGCCAACATCTACAAACTATATATTTGACTAGTTTAAAAATGACAGTCAAGGTTTGGTAGATCAATTCACTTCAGTTCAGTTCAGTAGCTCAGTCATGTCCTACTCTTTGTGACCCCATGAATCACAGCACGCCAGGCCTCCCTGTCCATCACCAACTCCCGGAGTCTACCCAAACCCTTGTCCATCGAGTTGGTGATACCATCCAGCCATCTCATCCTCTGTTGTCTCATTCTCCTCCTGCCCCCAATCCTTCCCAGCATCAGGGTCTTTTCCAATGAGTCAACTCTTCGCATGAGGTGGGCAAAGTACTGGAGTTTCAGCTTCAACATTAGTCCTTCCAATGAACACTCAGGACTGATCTCCTTTAAGATGGACTGGTTGGATCTTCTGGCAGTCGAAGGGACCCTCAAGAGTCTTTTCCAACACCACAGTTCAAAAGCATCAACTCTTCAGCGCTCAGCTTTCTTCACCGTCCAATTCTCACAACCATACATGGAACAACAGGCTACTGGAAAAACCATGGCCTTGACTAGATGGACCTTTGTTGACAAAGTAATGTCTTTGCTTTTAAATATGCTATCTAGGTTGGTCATAACGTTCCTTCCAAGGAGTAAGCGTCTTTTAATTTCATGGCTGCAATCACCATCTGCAGTGATTTTGGAGCCCCCCAAAATAAAATCTGACGCTGTTTCCCCATCTATTTGCCATGAAGTGATGGGACCAGATGCCATGATCTTAGTTTTCTGAATGCTGAGCTTTAAGCCAACTTTTTCACTCTCCTCTTTCACTTCCATCAAGAGGTTCTTTAGTTCCTCTTCACTCTCTGCCATAAGGGTGGTCTCATCTGCATATCTGAGGTTATTGATATTTCTCCTGGCAATCTTGATTCCAGCTTGTGCTTCTTCCAGCCCAGCGTTTCTCATGATGTGCTCTGCATACAATTTAAATAAGCAGGGTGACACTATACAGCTTTGACGTACTCCTTTTCCTATTTGGAACCAGTCTGTTGTTCCATGTCTAGTTCTAACTCCTACTTCCTGACCTGCATACAGGTTCCTCAAGACACAGGTCGGATGGTCTGGTATTCCCATCTCTTTCAGAATTCTCCACAGTTTATTGTGATCCACACAGTCAAAGGCTTTGGCATAGTCAATAAAGCAGAAATAGATGTTTTGCTGGAACTCTCTTGCTTTTTCAATGATCCAGTGGATGTTGGCAATTTGATCTCTGGTTCCCCTGCCTTTTCTAAAACCAGCTTGAACACTTGCAAGTTCTCAGTTCATGTACTGCGGAAGCCTGGCCTGGAGAATTTTGAGCATTACTTTACTAGTGTGTGAGATGAGTGCAATTGTGCGGTAGTTCGAGCATTCTTTGGCATTGCCTTTCTTTGAAACTGGAATGAAAACTGACCTTTTCCAGTCCTGTGGCCACTGCTGAGTTTTCCAAATTTGCCGGCATATTGAGTACAGCACTTTCACAGCATCATCTTTCAGGATTTGAAGTAGCTCAACTGGAATTCCATCACCTCCACGAGCTTTGTTCGTAGTGATGCTTTCTAAGGCCCACTGGACTTCACATTCCAGGATGTCTGGCTCTAAGTGAGTGATCACACCATGGTGATTATCTGGGTCGTGAAGATCTTTTTTGTACAGTTCTTCTGTGTACTCTTGCCACCTCTTCATAGTATCTTTTGCTTCTGTTAGGTCCATACCATCTCTGCCCTTTATAGAGCCCATCTTTCCATGAAATGTTCCCTTGGTATCTCTAATTTTCTTGAAGAGATCTCTAGTCCTTCCCATTCTGTTGTTTTCCTCTATTTCTCTGCATTGATCACAAAGATGGAGAAGCTCTATACAGTCAGCAAAAATAAGACCGGGAACTGACTGTGGCTCAGATCATGAACTCCTTATTGCCAAATTCAGACTTAAATTAAAGAAAGTAGGGAAAACCACTAAACCATTCAGGTATGACCTAAATCAAATCCTTTATCATTATACAGTGAGAAACAGATTTAAGCGACTAGATCTGATAGACAGAGTGCCTGATTAAACTATGGACAGAGGTTCGTGACACTGTACAGGAGACAGGGATTAAGGCCATCCACATGGAAAAGAAATGCAAAAAAGCAAAATGGCTGTCTGAGGAGGCCTTACAAATAGCTGTGAAAAGAAGAGAAGCGAAAAGCAAAGGAGAAAAGGAAAGATATTCCCATCTGAATGCATAGTTCCAAAGAATAGCGAGAAGAGGTAAGAAAGCCTTCCTCAGTGATCAATTCACTTACTAACATTCAGTAAGTATTTACTGAGTACCTACTACGTGCACGTATTATTCCTGGCACTGGTAAGACAGTGACCAAAACAGATTAACATCACTGATGTAAATCTTCATGACTTCATGGACTTTACAAGTAACAAGGGAAACAGACAAAATCAATAAGCAAACATTAAGTAGGTTATAAGGTGACAAGCACCATGAAGATAAAGAAAAGCAGGTAAGGAAAGGGGAGATCTGTTCACCAAAAAAATATCTGACTAAAGCCTTCAGGGTTCAAAGGAAAAAGCCATGCAGGCATGTAAAGAAACAGCATTCTAGACAGAAGTATCAGCAAGTGCCAAAGCCTTCGAAGCACTAGTAATGGTAGCAGGAGAGATTAGAAGAGGAAGCAGAGACAGAACCATCAGGAGCTGCTGCGGGTGCTCAGGAAGAGGCTAAGGTTTTCAGTTTCTACATGCAATAATTTGGGCATAGACAGATGGTACTTCTTTCCTCTCTTGGCTATCAAGTCTCTTTGGAGAAAACAGTTCCTAGAATTGCTTTTTCTCTCTTCTCTCACAATATTCCAAAGAAAGCAATTACTTCTACTGAGGCAAGAAATATAAGTGTACGGAAACAAAAATTTTTGCTGTCAGCCTGTTAACACATTGGCAGGTACAAGCAGGTTGTACGAAAGGAACCTAATGACAACATATTTTGTAGTTTCCCAACTCTGAATAAAAAGATTGTCTTTTCATCTGTTTTTAAAAATTTCCATTTTAAACGAGAATATAAGAGTCCCATCTCAGAAAACAGTCCTGGCTTTGCATGTTTCCTTCTCTCCCCTCTTCCTTGTTATTAAACAAAAAATGGTACTGCTTTACTTGTCTCATAATGTCACTGTTGCTAGGAATATAAGTTGTAAACCTTTCTGAGGGATAATGTAGCATAATGTCTCAAAAGCCTTAAAAATAGTCATACCGTTAAAGCTACAAATTCTATGTCTACGAATTATTTCAAAGGAAGTAAAAATGGGATGCATATTTAAATTTAGCTAAATCATTTAAGAATTTTTCATAATAGTGAAAAACAAACAAAAAGAGAATAAACACAAACATGTAACCACAGGAATTAATAAAATAATTAACAGGAAATTCTGTTCTATGAATCCTCAACCCTCACAGCAGCAACCATATGACTTTCTAATGGTAGTCCTATGCAGTCCACTCTGGCTCTTCTACTTCTGCATGGCCTCTGCACATCTGACCACCCGGCCTGGGGCCCTGGCTCTAGGCCCCCGTCTCGTGCCTAGCGCCATGCTCTGGGTGGCCGCACCTACTGTTAGCAGGACCTGCTGACTGTCAAACTACACCGACTTGTCTGCTGTGCCCACCTGTAGCTCCACACCCTCATCTAAGTCACTATCGTTTCTCACCTGCCTCACTGTTGTTCTGACCTCTACACTCAATTCTCCAGAAACATCACATTTTGTTTCTCTTACTTAACATTTCCTAGGAGTTCCCGTTCAAACTTCCAACAAAACCCAAGCTTTGACCCATGCCTATGACAGTCTGCACAATCGGCCCTTCCTCCTATCCCAACATCACCTCACACAAACTTCCTATAGCCATACAGTCGTTCCTCCAGTTTCTTCAGCATGCCAAGCAAGCTTCTACTTCAAGGCCTTTCTCTGTCTGGAATGATCTTGGCTTAAGCTAGCTCTTTACTGACACCTCTGCGTAAATGTTCCCTCTTCACGAAGACTTCCCTGACCATCCAGTGAAAAACACACCATCACATCACCATATTTTAATTCTCTGCATGGACCACCTGACATATATCTACTTATATGTTCTATGTTTACTTATTTTTTAAAATCCAAATTCGCATCCTAGTATGTAAACTTCATGGAAGAAAAGGCCCTGACTTATTCATTATTATGTCCCAACAGCTGGCATAAAGTAGGTATTCCACAGAAATTTCTGAATGAATAATGAATCAATGTGTATAACCATTAAAAAATATGCAATAGAAAAATAGTGATCTAGAAAGATGTTTATGGTATCAATAATATTTGAAAAAAGTGGAATGCACATATATGTGGGCAAAATATTACAGAAAGGTTGACAAAATATTGACAGGCGCTATCTCTGGGTAACATAATTATGAGTGATTTTAGTTTTTTCTTTTATCTATTAATTTACTATGATGGAGTCTTTGGCATGAATTTTAAAATATAAAACAGAACATTTATTTATTTTTAAAAATTATTACTTACCTTCAAAAAAGGAATGACTTCTTTCATAATTGCTTTAATTTGCCGGTCCAGTTGCTGAGTATCAATTCTAGGACATGGGATGGTAGAAACTTCACTCACAGGTTGCTGTGAACTATGATTTTCAATAACAGGAGTTTCTGTTTTAAAAAAGAAAATGCTACATTAGCAAATAAAGTCTATGATGTGAAATGTATACATTTATGCAAAATTCTAAAGAATACTGAATTCTGATGATTTTATGCTAAAATAACAAACACAAAGGAACATCCATGTAGTTCTAGTACCGCTGATAATTAAAAGAAAAGTGGTCAAAAAACTCCCATTATACATCAGGTAGGGCTCACAGTTCTTTATATATGGATTTTCAGTCAATTCAAGAACACACCTTCTAAATTATTATTAATCGTGGCTGTGGCAGCAGCACCACCGTCATCCTCAATGACCCTGCAGGTACACCTGACGTCTGTACTGCTTTCAGCCTCCATCTTCATATGCGTATAGTCTCTCATTCTGGCTAATGCCTGATCTAGGTGAATCACAGTGTCACCTGTGTACAGAACAGAAATATTTCCAGAAGATATAAAAGTACACTTTTTTCATGCATCCTATAAAATTTACTAATAAAAATATAATGTCTGAATATAGGGAAGAAAAACTAACTTAACAAGTTTCAGATACAGTACTGTTTGGGTGCTTGGCATGTATTGTCACATGTACTTAACCCTTAAGTACTATGTATCATCTTAAGTACTATATATCATCTATATAGTAGATGATAGTACCCTCATTTTCACAGAACTTAAGCAACTGCCCAAGGTTTTACAGCCAGTTAAATACAGAATCAAGAATTGGAACCCTGGTCTCTTAGACTCTCAAGTCCATACACTATTTCACATAAACAGTACAACAAAAAATAATTTCAAAATATCATGCAAATCCTGATGTAAATAATCCAACCTAATACAAGCAATTAAAGTAAAGACAAGACCTAAGAATGAGAGTTCCCAATTCTCTTTTGCTCACTTCAGACAAAGCTAATGTTGAAGAACTGTAAATAAACAATCAGCTAATGAAACAGGTACAATTCAAAATTGCTTGAGAACTCAGAAAGTAGGTACAATTGAGGGAGAAGGTTTGCTACAGAGTGCCTTTTCTCTATAATGACAGGAGCTCAGTACAGACTTGATAGGTACGAACATTTAATAGATGGAGCTCCTAGAAAGAGCTAGGGTTTAGAGTCCTTGTATTAATACTTAGAAAGGCAAAAGGAAAACTTACTGATTACTAAAAGATAGGTACCTAACAATATAGCAAGGCTTGACCCTTTTCTTTTGTCATGGAAAAGACATTTAAATCTTGTTTAAGACATCGAAATCTTGTTTTCATCATATAAACAAAAACTAGAATTACAGGACATTAGTCTATCAACTAAGTGTCCTGGAAGTCTGAATGAGTGAATACTTGGGGACATTTTGATATGTTACAGCCTGGAAAATGAATCAGGTACTTAGACATCTTTCTTTTCTCTAATTTTCTTTCCAAATTTAGGACTTGTAGCTTTTCTCTCTCTGATCTATGAGACCCTCTAAGCTTTTGTTTTACTACTGATGGAAAAAATACAATGTGCCATGCCTTAGAGTTGCCTGGGTTTCCAACGACAGATTATATATGCTAAGAAATTTCAGTTCTTACTGCAAATTACAAAGTTCACATTTTTACTGAAGATATGATTAGATGAGGCAATGCTACCTCGAAATTTTTCTGATTAACTAGAAAATCTTAGAGGATGACCTTTCCGTGTTTTTTTAATTAGATTATTTGTTTTGAAATCCAACATTTAGTAAAAAAATGATTTCATTCATTTATTAAACATTAATTGCCTAGAATATGTGGCATGTCGTTGTTCTGGCAACTGAGCATTCAGAGTCTCTTCTCACAGAACTGACAAGGGATGACTTTTTCTTTAAGGTAAATGAACGTTCTCTGAACTTCTATTATGCATGCTAGAAAACTGCATATTTTTCACAAGAACATAGCATGGTAAGTAAGACCCATATCCTAAGTATATGCAGAAAGTCAGAAAGGTGAGATGACTGGCCAAATTCAAAGAGTTAACAGTCAAGAGATGGCTGAATTTAGACTGATGGATGGACAGTGTTTTAAGTTCACATTCTTTCTACCACACCTTCCCTTTCTAAACTTTGGTTTCCTTATCAATGCAATTCAAAGACTTTATTAAGGTCATGTTCTAAGATTACAAAAAATTCTGCTTACCCAGAACATCTGCTGCAAAAGGCTCACAAGTTGAAGATACACTAGCATTGTCAGCATCATTTTGCTCACTTATTTTATGTGTTTCTCTCTCAAAGTTCTTCTCAAAAGTTTCCTAAGTTGTAGTTTAAAAAAACAAATAAAAGTCACTAATACTGCTTTTAAAATGTTGATTAATATTAAAATTTTAACAAAGAAACTTTTTGTATAAAACACTTAAAACTGTGATATAATGAAAGTTATAAATGGTTGAATACAGAATCACAGAGAATATAAAAATATTCAGTAACTTTCCAGAACACTGTCATTATGAGGATGAAAATACACAGTGCTAGCTACTAATTAAATTCTAACTTGGAAAAGGTAACATTACTTCTACATTCTCGGGGAAATTCTATCTTCAAACTCCAACAATATCTAATACTTTACTATGATATCTGGTTGTCTCATATCAGAAGAAAAACACTGACAGCATCATCTATATTTTTTAAATTTTTATTGAAATATAATTTACATACAATGCACCCATTAAGTGTACAGTCTGATGAGTTTTGAAAACTATATGCACTGAGGCACCCATCTTTCCTAAAGATAAGACCATTTCCATCAGCCCAGAGAGTTCCTTTGTTTCCTCTAGTCCCTACTCACATGATTTCTATCACCAGAGATTAGTTTTGCTGTTTCTAGAACCTTGTATAAAAGGAACCACTCAGTATATACTCTTCGGTGTCTTGCTTCTTTTACTCAGTATGTTTCTGAAATTAATCCATGTTGTGTTTCAGAAGTTCATTATTTTTTTAATGGCTGAAATAGTATTCCATTGTATGGATATACCACTGTTTGTTTATCCATTTATCTGTTGATGTTTCCAGTTTGAGGCTATCATGACTAAAGATGCTATTAACATTAGTGTACAAGTATTTGTGGACATGTTTTCATTTCTCTTGGATGAACACCTAGAAGAGAAATTGCTGGGTCACATGCCAAGTTTATGTTTAACTTTACAAGAACTGCTCAACTGCCTTCCACAGTGGTTATACAATTTTTACAATCCTACAAGCAGTATCAAAGTTCCAACCGTTTCTCAAGTTCACACCATACTTCTTATTGTCCATCTTTTAGATTTCAGCTTTTCTAACAGGTGCGAGGTAGAATCTCATGTGGTTTTAATTTGCACACTGGCCATTTATATATCTTCTTTTGTGAAACACATGTTCAAATCTCTGGCCCATTTTTATCAGTTGACTTTTTTTTCTGGATGCACCCCATGGCATATGGAATCCTTGTTCCCCAACCAGGGATTGAACCCAGGCCTCCTGCACTGGAAGCATGAAGTCTTAACCACTGGAGTGCCAGGGAGTCCCTTGAGTTGATTTCTTACAATTAAGTTGTAGAAGTCCTTTATATAGTCAGGCTTTTTACAGTCATTTGCCAGATATGTGTACTAAGGCTGTTTTCTGCTAATGGTATTTTTTAAAAAGCAGAAGGATTTTGATGAAGTACAATTTATTATTTTTTTCCTTTCATATTTAGTGCTGTGTCCTACAAAATTTCTCTCATGTCAAAATCATAGTTTTTTTTCTTTTATAAGTTTTATAGTTTTAACTTTTCCAGTACTGTTATTGTTGTTTAGTGACTAAGTTGTGTCTGACTCTTTTGAGACCTCATGGACTGCAGCCTGTCAGGCTCCTCTGTCCATGGAATTTCCCAGGCAAGAATACTGGAGTGGGTTGCCACTTCCTCCTCCAGGGAATCCTCCCAACCCAGCAATCGAACCCGTGTCTCCTGCACTGGAAGGTGGATTCTTTATCACTGAGCCACCAGAGAAGTTCCTTCTAGTACTATAAAGTAGTTTCAAATTTATTTTTGTGTACAGTATGAGTAGGAGGGAGTCTCAATTATATTTTGACTGCAACTCATTTCACAACTATCTTCTTTCCTAGTTATTGATCTTTCAAAGTTTCTCTTAAATTATGAAATGAAAGGTCTGTCCCTGATTAAAGGAAATTGTGGCATGAGGGAACATGTTTTAAGAAATGGAAACATTTTGTTACGCCTTCAAGTAAGACCCAAAGGTCCATGTGCCTTTGCCATTTTACAGCACCTGGAATGATGATGGAAACTGTTTCTTCCTCTTCCTAAACCTCAGTTCCTCGACCTCCTTAACGTATAATCTCCAGATGACAACTTCAGTTCTCTCTTTCATGGCATGGAAATGTTTACATGCCCTAAAAGGTATTTGAAAACCTCCATAAATGGAACTCCAAGGACCCTGGCTTAGTAACATGAAGAGACTCTATATCCACCCGATATGCACTAGCCATGTAGCTAGTTAAACAACATTTAAAATTTAGCCCCTCAATCTCATTAGCCACATTAGTGCTCGAAAGCCACATGTGTTAATAGATACTGTACTAGACAATGGAGATTTTAAGACATTTCCATCACTGGAGAACATTCTAGTGGCATGCATTGCTCTGGATCTGTGGATATGAACACTGGATGTTGTGCTAGTGTGCTGCTGATTAAATGACATTAATAAAGGGAAGATGACAACATAAATGAAGAATTTAAGTTTTAGATGAAAAATTAAAGAACTGATTTAGTTATTTACAAGTAATTCTAAGTATAGTTATTTGTGTCAAGTCCCTATGTTAATGGAATGAATTTTTGTGTCCCCCACAAAATTTATATATTGAAGTTTAACTCCCAATGTGGAGATATTAGGAGGTAGGACATCTGAGAGGTAATCAGGTTCAGATGGGGTCACGAGGGTAGAGTCCCCTTGATGACCCTTTTAAGACAAGGAAGAGACGTCAGAGCTTTCTCTCACTGTACAAGGATAAGGATACAGGGAGAAGGTGGCCATCTGCAAGCCAGGAAGAGGGTCCTCACCAAGAACTGAGTCTGCTGGTACAGCAGTCTTAGGACTTCCTAGCCTCCAGAATCATGAGAAATAAATCTCTGTCGTTTAAGCCATCCAGTCTACAGTATTTTATTAAACCAGCCTCGGCTAAGACACCTAATTACAAAGTATTACTGCATCTTTAAATCTTATTTAACTCTAAAAGCTTGTCGGGTTCATTATATCGTAAGATGTAGCTCAATTTTCCAAATGTACTGCTGATGGTGCAAAACAATGGGCTCAAATCCTTTAAAATAATTGGAAGTGATGCTGCCTATATGAAATCTGGATAAAAAGAAAGGCACTAGAGTTAAGTATATAAAATTACTAAAAAATATTTTTCAAAAAAGACGTGCTTCGTGCTCTCTCAGTCATTTCAAGGCTAATAAATTTAACATAAGCTAGTACCTCCTATGTTTTATGTGTACAGCTGGAACATTTCATTTCCCACCAAAAAAGAGAACACAATTTTCAACTGGTTACAATAACAATTAATCCCAAGTACCAATCTGTTACATTAACTTATATTTGATAATAAAGTCAATCAAAACCATGTACTTTTTGTACACAGGTTTATGTTCATAGTAGTTTAAGGGCTGGAGCCTGGTGAAGAAAAATTTTAGGCAGAAAAGATGACTTGGAGAAGTACCATTTTAAACACAAGAGCAAAAATAGAGCAAAACTTTAGAGGAAGAAAATTTTTGTTTTTTTGTATTTTTGTATTTCCTTACAAATACAAGTAAATTGTAAGGAAATTACTACACATGAAGAAAAGAAGATGATCTCTGGAGAAAACACTATCTTTTCAGAAAAAAAGCTTATGTTATCATATTAACCATGGAAGAAACAAAATAATATGCATCCAACTCCATAATCATAGCAGGTATTTGCTAATCAATTATGGTACTCTGATCCATGAATATTCAGGAGCTGAAGAAGGTATAAGAAAGAACATACTTGATATCCCAGGACCACATACATATAATCTTTTAAAATAGAATCGGGGTCTGAACCTTTAAACAGGTGATTTCCAAATACTGAGCTCATTACCTCCTCAGTCTCCCAGCAGTTGGCATACTATTCAATCCACTATGTGCAAAATAGGTGCTATTTGGAGAACATAGTTTATTGAAAATATATACTTCCTTCATCACTCTTCCATTTCCAGGCCCTTTCTACTTTACTCAAAATTTTCTTCAACAGTTTTAATACATTAAATTACATTTTCTTCTAGGCTTTCTTTTGTCTAGCTTCTCTTCTAACCCCAAAACACAATTTATCTTGTATTTACTCAAGGGTTCTGTGATCTAATTGCTGTATGATTTACTCAAATGTCTTGAATGAACACAGAAATCTTTACTAAAATGTATGATTGAATGAGTGAAAGTTGCTTAGTCATGTCTGACTCTTTTGCGACCCCATGGACTATATAGTGCATGAAATTCTCTAGGCCAGAATACTGGAGTGGGTAGCCTTTCCCTTCTCAGATCTTCCCAACCCAGGGACTGAACCCAGGTCTCACACATTTCAGGCTGATTCTTTACCAGCTGAGCCACAAGGGACGCCCAAGAATACTGGAGTGGGTAGCCTATCCCTTCTCCAGCAGATCTTCCCAACCCAGGAATCGAACCAGGGTCTCCTACATTGCAGGCAGATTCTTTACCAACTGAGCTATTATGACTCAACTCCTATGTTGGCCAAAGGAGATATAAATATGGTTATTTTAGACCTTATAAGCTATCATTTCTATATAACTTTCAGTGTTTGACTGCTGTTATATCTTGACTGAATGTTATACCTCACCTCAAAATTAAGCAGTACATTACACTTAGCTTTTGAAAAAAGCTAAAAACTAAATATAGGGTATAATCACAATTTATTAACAAACTACTTAACTTCTGTTAGCTGCATATTAAAATTACGTCTACATTTCATTAATCATTATCAGCTTACATCATCAGTAGTAGCAAGGCTTTCACTGGGAGTAAGTTCTGAGTTGGATGCTATCCAAGTACCAGAATTCACTGACTTTATATTTTCTCCTTCTTTTTCATGGTTCTCACAAATATGCCTGGATACTATGTCCTAAAATAAGGAGAGAAGACAGCTGTTTATGAAAAACATTTGTGTTTAATCACAAAATTAAAAGTAAAAGCAGAGAGCAGAACAAAGGCAATCCTCCCAACTTCAAAAATTAACTATGAGGAAGATATAACAGGACAATACAATGAAAAACTGTCAGAAAAAGGCTTTTATCTCAATCTACTTAAGCTATATAAGAAGATTATTAAAATGGCATGGAAATACACAAAGAAACAGATTGAAATACTTATGGAACAAGGATATACTTCCATCTAAGAAAGTAAACAGATAGAACCGGGAAAACTGGCAGTACCAGAAAGTAGAGGAAGGAGAATGTTAGGTACAAGATACCTGCAATGCATATAAAGCCCTCTGTCTCAAATAGTCTGTATTAAGTAACTGAAGCTCATGGAAGAGTTCAATAAGAAAATGTGGACGAGATTCATTCTGAGAAATCAACGTAGCTACTTCAGAATAAATGGTATCCCGCAAAGCTTCGAACATGGAAAAATCACTCCCGGTTTCTGGAAGATATTAAAGATCAGAAAGTTAATATTGGTGAAATACATTCCTGACTATTTCTATTAACTTGCATCATTACTCTCAACTTTAAATTACTTAAAAATCAGAACACAGTTCTGCTGCAGAGCTTTTAAAGTAAAAAAAGAATCTTAATAATTACTAAGATAAAAATAATTCTAAAAATCTCAAGACAGATACTGCTTACTAGAGAAATAACATTATCTAGCATTACTTAGACCAAAGTTATTTCTCAGTGAAAAATATCTGGAAAATTTTACATGTTTCATAGGAATAATCAGTGGAAACCTTTTAGTACTTAAATAAAATAAGTGAATTGCAAATCATTTTCTTTTTTGGCTAATATGAACTTTTTTACAGAAAAGGAAATTTTTTTGTTAATGTTGAGAACAAACTAAATGCTGCCGAGGAGACCTACTACTGTAAGGTTTATCTAGTTAGGTCTACTGATTCTTAAATCTCTACTATCCTGCTGTACTGATGAAAAACTGAATCTGTAAATGTAACAAAATAGGTACAATTTTACTACAGTATCTTACTGACACACTCAGTATAAGCTGAAGCAAGCAGTGACCCAAATGAACTTTTCAGTTTCACAGAATCTAGGTATCACTGTATTATTTAGCAACATTTCTGTTGCATGTATTTATTTATAACAAAGAGTTATCACCCTTAAAGGTACACAGTCATACTTTTACTTTTAAAAACATAAATTAGGAACTGATCCCATTTTGAGTTCTCTACAAAAAAAAAATTTCCAAGTGTCCTTCTAGCTATCAAACTCTATAAACTTTCTAGAGTAACAGTAGAACCACAAATAAGACAAATACTTAAGTTTAAGTTCATTTTAAGTTCACAAACAGTAGTGCCAAATTTTCAAGACAGGGAATTTGAAATGTTAAGTGTTTTAATACATTGTGCTTTCAAATAAATATTGAAAGATCATTCAGATTTAATTCACTTTTTCCAAGACAGAAATTTTTAAAATGCAAAGCAAATGTGGTTTAATGAAAAAATTTTCCATTGCTAAGCAAATTAACATCCTCAAGTCTCAATTTTCACAAGTATAAAATAATAAGGATAATAAATATACAATGTCCCTATCGTGCCTCAGACATTTATGAGTATAAAATGAAATGATATACTATCATGCACTGTTACTATAAAAATATTTATTATGAGTAGGAACTGGAACTATCTCTGTAAGAAATTTCTACTTATAGAAAAAAATCCAGATAAGATGTGACATCATACACACTTTCCCAATTCATACACTATATTGTAGTTTGATCAGTTGTTTTAAAAAATTATTTTTATCTTAAAGACATAAGAACAAAGCATATCACTTTGTGATATAATGATCACTCTAAATTATATATCAGTAAAGATTAAATTATTCCAAATAATGAATTATTGCAAACATATACTTCATCCCTACAATAGAGAAGTGGAAAGTTTTTACCATTCTCCTTCTGGACTGAGGTGTACTAGTTTAAGCTAGAAAAATCTTTGACCTCAGCCAAATTTCTATGACTCCATCTCGTTTTTATCCTACTTTCTTCAGAGTTCTTTTATTTAGGAAGTGCCATTGATATATTTAACTTTATCTGTGATAGATCCTTGTTTTGTTTTTTTTCTTTAAATTCCCCTAAAGGTTTATAACAGGCTTTTTCACTCATGTGTAGCAGAGGAGGCAGTAAAGAATATTTATAATTCTAAATCATACATGTCTAATGAATATTCATAGTTTAAAGACAAAAATAGCATTCTGCAATTTTCCATGACCTTTATTAATCATGGTCTTTGCATGTCATGGTTGTTCTGTTCAATTGTTTATTTTTTTTACACGTGTGGACTGGTAAGAAAAAAATAAGAATTACAAAATAAGTCATACATAATACTTAACACTGTAAATCAGAGCTAAGAATAAAAACAACTAAATTTTTGTTTCCAAAAATATTAATTCTCATAAGCATTTAAAGAATACAAAATAAATAACTTCAAATAAAACACTAAATTATAAAAAAGTTTTCTATTACCCACATGAACGTGTTGGTTATGTTACACACACTAACAGAAAATGAAAGTAAGAGAAAAGCAGGCAATTTTACCAACCAAAAATTATAAATGAAAAGCTTCAGAATTTAATGAGTATGAATTCTCTTTCACTTTTACCAGCCAAATAACATATACACACTAAACTAAATCTAAAAAATAATTAGAACAATAAAACTAAGGATTTTTAGGACCAATGGTAAAAATTAACAAAAAGCGGACACCAGAACTAAGCAGATTGTTACCTGGCGCTTCATTGCATGCATTTCTGTTAGACTGCTGTAGTATTCTCCTAGCATGTGCTGTAGGAAAGGGCAGACATAAGGATGAACATAAAATGTGTATGAATAGTAAAGACAGGGTCTATAATATGAATAAATGAATGAAAAAAAAAGAAATAAGCAAATCTCTTTAAAATAGTTTGCCTGAACTGAAATGTTATCACAAGGTATGGTTTATGCTGTATTTAAAAATAATCCCTTTGGGGAAAATATCAAAGAATCTGCTATAAACCTGTGCTGCTATGACTGATAATGACTCTCATATAGTAAACTTTCACCATTCACCCTTAGAAGCATACACATCAAGGGGAACTTCCTACAATCCTCGAGGGACAAGGGGACTGTACTGAACTGTATTCAATACTAGCGGACTTAGATGTTACAATCAAATGATCATGTAACAAAACTACTGTTACATGCTATAAAGAACTTTAGGGTAATGGTTAAAACTAAAATTAAGTCTTCTGCAAAAAAGGAATATTTATATTATTCCAACTTTTTTTAGTTCATCAGAATTTGATGGTTATGTTTCTAAGTGACAGTAATAAGGTCTGAAGTACTATAACCAACTATCAACTATTTAGGTAATGATAACTAATTTATTAAGCCTATCAATTTAGTGCCCTTCCCCAACCTTCACCTAACTGTTTACTGTTTGACAACATCACTATTTGATAAAGATAGTGAAAGGAGATGGAAACTACAAAATTTCAATAAAATGCTGGGAATTGATTTATTTGACAAAAGGATCCTAAACTTTAGAGGAGACTAGGATTGAAACTTCAGCTCTACCATTTGCTAGCAATATGACCTTGTTCAAGAAGTCATTTCAAAATATGAAAAATAAATACTTCTTATAAGTTTTAAAAAATATAGAGGAGTTAAAGATAATAAAACCATTATTAATACTTTGACGTTCTTACACTTTTTTTTAATCCAGATTTTTGTTTAAAATAGTTGGAATCACAATGTTTAATCAACACCTAAATCCCAATTTCTTCAACTTTTGTTTCCTTTAGGATGCATGCCTACAAGTACAATTACTGAGTTAAAGGCATGACTTTTTCCCCAAGAACCAGTTAAACCAGACCAGTTTATATTACTGGTCCTTTATGAAAAAGACTGAGAAAAAATGTTTCCTCATCTACAAAATGAAAATAAATTCACAGAATTATGAAGTTCAAATGAGATGAGTAATTTAATTTGTAAACAGTAAAGCATAATATAAATGGTAGTTATTATTATCATTTTCATGAAGGGTCTTATGGACAACTGAAAATTTAGAGTCCATATTTACTAATCTTTCTCCATATTTCTTTGAGATGTACTTATTCTTTATACATCAGGAAAGTACCAGTATGTATTTAAACTAGAATGGTGGCAAATACATGACTCCATTCATTCAATCAACACTCACTGAGTGCCTACCATGTGTCAAGTACCATGCTAACATTTAAGATACAAATATGAAAATATATTATCTATTGCCAAGGGACTCAAAAAAGCAATACAGACACTAAACAGGTGAATACTGTATAATATAATACAGGCAACAGAAGAGGTTTACACAGGCTTTGACAGAAAAATAAAAAGGAAAAGGGGACCTATCCCTGCTTGGACTTGGATATAATTGCAGAATTAAGATTTTATTTAAGAGCCAGCAGAGAAAAGGGCTTACAAAGAAAAGGACTTGAGGCAAAAAAGGCAACTGTTGAGTTGAGACAACTCTTGTGGTGGCTGTGAAAAAATGTCAGCTCAGCGCCACTGAGAGAGTCAAGTTCAAGGCAGAAGGTATGAGAAAGGAGTCTGGAGAGGCAAGCAGGAAGGAATCAAATCTCTGCTGGCCAGATATGTTGCATTAAGGCAACAGGACATTCTCCTGTAGGCATGGTGAAGGCCGAAGATCTTAAGCAGGGGAATGGTAAGATTTTATATGGAATTCTTATTCAGATAATATTATCAGAATTTCAAATTAGGAGAACCAAATTAATGTCAACTAGCTTGTTTATTCAGAGTTTTTATCAAAATGCATCAAAAGACAGTACCACAATAACAATAAAATATATTAATATTTCCAGTTTACATTTTTGGTATCAAGAATTGTGTACTTAAATTCTACTATAAAACCTTACACATGATAGCAAAGTATGATAGACTAATTTTCAGGTAGTTTTAATATAGCTTTTCAAATCTAGGATGAATAAGTCCTTAAATTAAAACAAACCAAAACAGAACATACCTGAAGATATTTCTGTAGACCTACTATATCTTATTACTTTTTCCAGCTGCTCATGATTCTTTCTGCTGAGTACTTTTGCTTGAACAAGCTCTTCAGTCTGGGCTGAATGTCTGTTTCTACTTTTGCAAGGTTCACATGTGCTAGACATACTGGCACTTTCATATCCTTGAGTAAAAAAATTGACAACTATTATCAGTTGCAACTGACTCAAACTGAAAGGGAAATTAATTTCCACAGTGAAATAGTACAAGTAACTCAATTTATAATGTTGAGGGCCTTGTTTAAGAAGAAATCAAAATAGTAAAGAATATGTCTTAGAAATACTTTTGTAATAATCTTTGGAGGCATGGGATAACAGTAATAAATTCTAACACTTCACTGTCCTTTGATATTCACCTCAGTGAATACAGCCCCATCTCAAACTACATGGTCAACCTTATATAGCCCAAATTCTCTACTAGACTCCAAGTTAACAATTTTTCAATATTAGTAAATATAAGAATCGTATCTAGTAATAGACAGAAGAATAAGGGGCATTAAATAATCAAACGTCTGCTTTTATATACCTTTTGTAAATAACATGACTTGGCCTAAAAATTCTTTCCCAACCATGGTGGTGGTTTAGTCACTATATCATGTCCGACTCTTGCGATCCCATGGACTGCAGCCTGCCAGGCTCCTCTGTCCATGGGGTTCTCCAAGTGAGAATACTTGAATGGGTTGCCATTTCCTCCTCCAGAGGATCTTCCCAACCCAGGAATTAAACCCGGGTCTCTCTCACTGCAGGCAGATTCTTTACCGACTGAGGGAAGTGCTACCCCAACCATAGGTTATACATATATTCTATTAAAATTTTCAAGTTTTGTTGTTAATCTTTCTTACATTTGCTTTTCGGTATCCAGCACAAGGTAGAAATTCAATTTAATTTTGTTCCACACGAATAGCTGGTTATACCTATACTTTTCCCACTGAATTTAAAATGCAAGGTTGGTCGATACATTAAATCTCCTTATTTGTTGTGTTTTATTTCTGGACATTCCATCTATTTAATTTATTTATTCCTGTGCCACAGAAGTTTTACAGTATGTTTAAACATCTGGTAAGGCAAGTCCTATCTGACTTCTTTTCTTAGCTAATTTTGGACATCTGTCCTTCCATATAAGCTCTGAAATCTTTTGTCCCCAGTTCAAAAACAATCCATGGAGATTCAAAGTGGAATCTCACTTGAAGTATTTATTTGCAGAGAACTGACATTAAATAATTTTATATATTCTAACTTAAGAATACAATTATGTTTTTATATTTGCTCAATCTTATTTTATGTTCTTCAAAGTTTTTCTATAGATTTAGTACATTTCTTGCTAAATTTATTCCTTAGGATTTTTTTTCCCAGTAGCTCTGGATACTACAATGAAGAAAATACTCTCCACCACTTCCATTTCTACTGGGTATTATTAATACTATGATAAAGAAAAATATTTATACTTACTTCATAACCTTATTTCATAATTACTTAGTCAACTTAGGTAGCTATTTTCCAGTGTTTCTTGAGCTAGCTTAGAAAAAAATAAAAAATCTGCTTCCCTCCTTTTCAAACATTTATTCCAATCATTTAATCTAGTCAAGATACTTTACAAAAAATGCTTAATAATGATGATGGCAGAGAGGGAATCCCAGTTAACTTCTATCTCTGGAGTATTTTCATTACAACAGTGCTTGTAACTGGCATCAGCTAACAGTTTTTATTATATTTAAATAACTGCCTCCATTTTTAGGTGCATTTTCATTAGGAATGACGTAAAATTTTATCTAACCTACTGCTATGACTACATGATTTGTCCTGTAATATATTTGATACAATAAACTATGCATAAATCATGATTACAATTGGACATTCTAATATTCTGAGAGACTGGCAGATTAAATTTGCTAATATTTTACTCCTGAATTTATATTAATAACTGAGATTAAACTACTGCTTTCTTTACTGAACTGTTACCTCTCCTTTTCACCTTCCACTGTGTACAGGTCTCTATCTCATTCATACATTGTTTGTATAAAAACAGGATATGCCAACATTTTCATCTTGACAGGTGAAGATGAGCACTTTGTCAGAGAAAAGGGTGTTTACATTCTCTCTTGTGTCTCCTGGTCAGACAACAGTCAACTATTTTGATCTGCAGTCTTGAGTCTTCCTTCATTAAAGACACTCTTTTATTATTTGTTTAATAATTGCCTTCCCATCCACTTTTTTCCTTCTTTAGAACTCCTTGTGTTATCAGCTCCCAAGATTTGTCTTTATGCCTGTAATCACTTCCGTCTTTCTTTTATTTCTTAGTATTTCTGGCTTCCCTGGTGGCCCCAATGGTGAAGAATTCATCTGCGATCGGGAGACGTGGGTTCAATCCATGGGTTGAGAAGATTCCCTGGAGAAAGTCATGCAGCCCACTCCAGTATTCTTGCCTGGAGAAACCCCATGGACAGAGGAGCCTGACAGGCTACAGTCCGTGAGGTCACAAAGAGTCGGACACAACTGAGCAACTAAACACGGCACAGCACTTTCTGCTCTGTGCAATGACACAGTTCTTCCCTTTAATTTTTTGGGCCAGTAAACTGGAACTTAACAGCATTAATCCTCTTTTTCAAATAATCTAGACATTAAATGTGAAAATCATTTTTTCTAGTTCTAAAGAATTTATAATTCAACCTGCTTTTTAAAAATAATTCTATCTGCTTAAGTATTCTTATTTCACTTGTGAGTATTTCCTAATGATCCTGTTTTTACTAGGCTTTACCTGTTCTAGTGGTCAGCTTCTATGTCTTCTCTGACTACTGCTCCCTTCTATGTGCACTGTTATATTCACTGGATTAGTTATGACTCTTGTCTACCCTTAAGGTTGGACCCAGCTGCTGGGGAGCTTTAATGGCAGCACACTGATAGTGCCTTCACGACTTCACGACTACAGCGAAGCAATGTTCTGGCTAGTAAGTTGTCAGCTTCCCATCAAGACAATAAAAGGAAGCCTCTCGATTCCTCAGTCTCGTCATTTGCAAAGGTAAATGCTCTACCACGTTCAGGGTAGGCAGGGTGCCTGCCACCTCCTTTTCAATGACACCCTTTCCCATTAGTATCTTAAAGTGGCAAAAGACTGCTACTCTTGGAAGGCAACGAGGTGCCCTTCTCAAAGGAGAAGAGGTTGGATGGATTTCCTCCAACCAAGTTTTCTCCAAGAACCACAGAGCTCTGACTTTTGCTCCAGACACTTTCTCCAAGAGCCAGCAGATCTTAAAGCCTTGCTGCTTCTATCTCCAGATCACAATAGCTGCTGTTAATAATAAATAAGTTCCCAAGATACTGTCAATTTATTTTCTGTGATATCCTATCTGGATTCAACTTCCCCTTCTTTATCTACAGCCATCATTCAAGTTGGGACTTTACCATCTCATATATAGGTTCCTGATTTCTTTGTTGGTCTCCCAGATTCTCAAGCCACCCTAATTCACTTTGCATGAAGCTTATTAGAAAAAGAGCTCTCTCAGTTACTGCAGACTATTACACAAAACAGCAATAAAAGGTATGCTTGCCAAAAGTAACAGGTAAAATGATATGAATGGTAGTACTATTGCTCATTTAATTAACAGCAAACACAGATCCAAAGAAAATGAAGTATGCTATTCTAGTAAGAAAAGCTTCCTCAGTGGCACAGTGGTAAAGAATCCACCTACCAACGCAGGAAACGTAGGTTTGATCCCTGGGTCAAGAAGATCCCCTGGAGGAGGGCATGGCAACCCACTTCACTATTCTTACCTGGAGAATCCCATGAACAGAGAAGCCTGGCTAAGTCCATGGGGTCGCAAAGAGTCAGACACGACTGACTAAGCACACATTCTTATAAGAGTATTTATATAAATGAAAATAAGTTTCTGACTACTGTTACTGAATCATGTGAAAAGTGCTGAATGAATTCTAATCAAAATTAAAATATGTATTATGTAGCATACATAAAATTCTCTTTAGGGAGCAGTTAATTCCCCAGCAGTTGAAAAAAAAAAAAAATCAGTCATCCTCCAAAAGAGTTGGAATTGTTGAGAGAAACATGCTATAATTTTTAAGATGCTACCAAAAAAGTGGAAGGGAACCATAGTTTTACATGAGTCTCAGATTCAAAATATCAAGGGCTATATTTCCAAAGTTAGGGTACTACTGTTGACTAGTTTCTCTTTGGAGAACTTTAATAGTAATTCTGGAAGAAAGCAGGAGATTTAATTAAAGTTAGTAATACTTCAGAGTAACACTCGCCAGGCCAGCTGATATAACAATAGCAATAACAACTATGATGTTTCTTATTCATATAAGGGGGTTATTTCCTGTCTAACCTCATCATTCCTCCCCTTACCTCCATTCTGTTTTCCTCAGCACAAGTGGCTGACACAGCCAGTTGAGTCACCATTATAGGGAAACAGCTGGGCCATGGCCTCCTGGAGACCTTCCACGTATCCACACAGGGAAGCACTGAATCGTCAATATATCTAAGTCTTGGGAGAAGGCCTTATCGTCCCCCTGTAACATGGAACACAGAAGCCTCCCTCTCTATCTCCCCTGAAAGGTTTCATGAAAGAATTTCTCACTTCCTCCTAGGCTCTGAAACTTCCCTGGTGGCTCAGATGGTAAAGCGTGTGCCTACAATGCGGGAGACCCAGGTTCAATCCCTGGGTTGGGAAGATCTCCTGGAGAAGGCAATGGCAACCCACTCCAGTACGCTTGCCTGGAAAATCCCATGGATGGAGGAGCCTGATGGGCTACAGCCCATGGGGTCGCAAGAAGTTGGACGTGACTGAGCGACTTCACTTCGCTTCACTTCCTGGGCTCTGATAAAGTATGAGACCAAGTTTGCTTCACCCCACTGAGGGCACATCTCCATTCTGTACTGCAGCTTAGCTACAGCACAGCACTGGCTCCTAAGCTACAGGGTGTCCCACCACTCATGATGCAACTGCCATCTCGGTGTCGCCCTTGTGGTGGGTGGAATAAGGGACACAGGGAGCGGGCATTTTTGGCTACCCTTCCTTTCTCTGACTTTTGAGTAATAAACTCTCTGGATCTAAACAGGGCCACAACCGTTAGGACTTGTCTTGCCTGATGCTGGACATTTAATTAACCTCAGTCTTCATTAGCGAGCACAAAGAGCGGGGGAAGGAAGAAATGGAAAGATTCAGGGCTGGGTAGAACCCCAAAATCATGACACAAACAGTCCCAACCAATTTCCCAAAAGAACAAGGACCATCTCAACTATGTGCTTCTACTCCTCTAATAACATCAAAACAAGAAACAGGCTTGGTAGAGTAGAGCCAAATTATGGGTCTGATAAGCAAGTTATATGTCTGATAATTCAAGTACCCATCCAGCAATGGCAAGAAATCATGCTAAACTCATAAAATCTAAATTTGAACTGAAGTTTAAAAAATGATTAGCACATAATTTGTAAAATCTTACTTTGCATGCAATAATACATATCTTCATATATAAAGACCTTCTAAAATTATCATCATTGGTATACTACCATCATGCGAAGCAAAGTTAAATGAAGATTTAGCATACTAACTCTAAAAGACTGTTAACGTGTGCAAAAAAAGAGATTAACAGTTCATATGGGATAGTATATATGTCTGTGCTTTATTTTGCAAGACAGTGACTTAACTCCCACTGTGCTGGCCTATTTGTCATTTCTTTCCACAGTTCTCTCAAACTCTCTTCTTGCTTCATCCTGACTCTATACAACTTTTCCTATTGTTACTACAATTTGGAATGCTTTCCAACCTTCCCTCTATTGACCTCCATCTCCACTTCCTTTAAGACAAAGTAAACATTCTTTTTTCTAAGAAGTCATGGCTATTCCTATCCAGTAAAGAGAACAAAAGAAGTGTAAATCAGTGGTCTGGCTCAGCCTTTCTCAGTCTTTAATGCACATATACTCATATTAAAACACCTGGAATCTTGCTGACATGTGTACTGAAAAGCAATGTTGGTGTAAGGTGGGGCCCAAAAGTCTCCAATTGTAATAAGCTCCCAGAGGATACAAATGCTGCCTGTCCTGTGGTTCACATTCTAAACAGCAAGGACTTAGGTCATTTGTTACATATTATTTTGACTCTGCATATATTAATTTGGTTCTCCTATTAGGTCTTTTATCTTTGTGTGCTCCTTAAAGGGGAACTCTAACTGACAGATGGTCTTAAATGCCTCTTTGACAAATGTGTGTACTTTAGCAAGTATTTTTATACTTAAATGTGAGAGCAAATAGATTAGAATGTCCATCTTTGCCTTAAGGTAAAAAAAAAAAGTTGACTTGTATATCTGGAACCATAATTCTTCAGAATAAACAAATCTCAAAATACAAATACAACAGGATTTCTAGGTTAAGATAGCTATAGCCATATGTCGGTTCAGAGTTTCTAAGATCATGTTACTCAAACTGTAGTTCTCAGAGTAAAATGTCAATACCGGTAAACAATGCAGGGGAGCTTCTTAGAAACAAAGACTATCAGGTCCCTCCTGGGACTGACTCAATCAGACTCAATCAGACTCTTGACACTAAATAAGATTCCCAAGGCAATCTGTATGAAATGTTAATGTTTAAGAAGCACTGTCCTAGTACACACAAATTAGTGGTCTGAGCCAGACCACTAATTTACACTTCTTTTGTTCTCTTTACTGAAAGAGAGAGGTGGGATAACAAATGTTAGTTTCTTTCCTTTTATTCGTTAAGACAAAAAAGTATTTTGTTAGGGCAGGTATTATACTTTAATATGATGTTCAGAGTTACCCAGACAGTCTCTAAGTGGTCACTATCTACTTAAATGTTATCTAGTGGCACCAAGAGTGACCCTGGAGGAAAAAAATACCAAGTGATAATGGAGAAGGCACAGTAGTTGTACTTTCATTCATCTGAATGGTTTCAGATCACTAACTAATCTGCTAAGTAACCAGCTCCTCCCAAATCTACACAACATTATTTCAAGGACAATTATGTGTATGCTGAGAAAAATTCTGCCCCTGTTCAAATCCACTTGTTTAACCATCAAATCACATTCTCTACATGGTAGTAGAGGTAAGAGTCCAGGACTTTAGGATACATTAAGTACTGAAATGGAAAAAAAAAATGTACATGTATTCTTTTTCATGTTCATAGTTTTCATCAGATTTTTCAAGGCTTCCATTATCCAAAAATGCTTGAGGTAAATGCTGCTGAAGTTCACAAGTGGATTTTTAACTGCAGAGTGCCCTAGGACCTTTACACTTACATGTACTGGAGCCTCCAAAAGAGCGAGTCAGTGAGTGCAGTCAGTTTTAAAACTTTTCTGATTATAAGCCTCGAATATTCTGTTCTCAGGCACCAAATACTATATCCCTGAACACAGAACAACCTTTCAAGGCCAGTCAAAAAGTGTCCCTTGCAAACTGGAAGGAGCATCGTCTAGCTATAATGTTCCAGATTTTAACGAATAAATGTATTTTTAACCTAGCGGTAGACTTCAGTAAATTCTTCAAAAATCATAAATATTGGCATGCAGTGAACACTATAAAGAGAACTTTAATGTGATACTCAATGACAAGATTCAATAAAATATGAGTTAATGCTTTATCATACTAACTAAGGTTCAGTTCCTGAAGGATTAAGAGCAAACTTATTCCAAAAGTGATTTCATCTACATGATATTCAAAGACTGCAATGTAGTTAGAGGGCCACATTTATTTAAATGAATCCATTACAGATCTAACCAGAAGTCATGAATAAAGTGTTACATGGAATATTAAAGTATAGAATAGTAAAAATTTCCAAGTTCACAGGAACCACCATACATAGGAAACATAAGTTTTAAGAAGGCACTAAAAAAAATAAATGTCATGTTTTAAAATATCTACACCATTAAATCCTACTTGATACATTTTATTTAAAATGTTCTCAAAGGTAACTAAAAAATGACTTTGTTCAAGTGGGTCTAAACAGCACCTACACATCTATCCATACTGCAATTATTTACAACAGGGATAGTAAGGTTACCAATAGTTATGCTCATCAACAGTCAACAAATTTCAGTACTTACCAGTATTTTTCACTCGGTTTTTCAGTTGAGTAGAATGTCTCTTCTTACTCTTTGATTTGGGAGTTTTATCTTTAGATGCCAGGCTGGCCTGTGCAGATGCTTTTCTTGACTTGAATGTTTTAGTTACTGTTGTTGGATCTACTGGGTCAAGCATACTGTTAAAGCTTTCTAAGGACACTTCATCAAACTGGCGTCTTCTCCTACTGGTATCTAGTTGATTTTTGCGATTACTATTTGTTGTTTTCTCTACAGACACTGCCAATCCAGTCTTGAGAAGTGGCTTTTCTACTTCACCTTCTTGGTCATAAAACCATGGTGTCCTACTGTTCTCCACCTCCTCTTCAGGCTGTTTTTGATTCCTTACCAAAGAAAGTAAGTGTTTATATATTATAATGATATATTTCTATGCCTATGGAAAACTCCAGATACACTTAATTTATAGTCTAATAGTAGATTCAGATACATAAAAATTGTCAACAGGCTATAAAAATATTCCCACCAAATACACATTAAATATGAAAACATTACACAGACTGATTTACTAAACTACTTTAAACCTTAATTTTGGACCTTTCTCACTAAACCATTTTCATAAGTCAGAGTTCCAAACCAAAGATAAAGCATTCAAGATGGAAAAGAGGGGGAAAGAAAAATTAAGGGAGGATGGACATAAAGAGAAAAAACAAAACAAAGAAACAACTGAAAAAGAACCATAATTCTAAACATACAATGGATCTGTTTCACCTACAGCAGTCCAAATATAACCAGAATTTGGTGAAGATAACTGGCCATGTAACTAGTAATTTATTTCTCTGCACATTAAACCTTGTTTAGCTCTTTTAGTCTAGTATCACTTTCCAAATTTTATCTGCTAAACATCCTTTAATAGGAATTAAAGCAGGAATTAACATCCTGCTAATAGGAATTCACTGGTAAGTCTGGGGAAAAAATGGGCAAAACAAAGTTAAACAGGCACTTCTCAGAACTTTTAGTGTGCCCATGTGCTTTTATAAATGTCTTAAAAGGGAACACAGTGAACAGCACGTACAAAACCTTTTACTACAGAACCTGACATGGACAACAGTGTTCCTAAGAATATAATTTGGGAGACACTGATCTACAGGGAGTAACTTAAGATAAAGATTAGCAGACCTACAGCTTACATGCCAAATTCAGCTTGCTGCCTGTTTTTGTATGGCCTGAGAGCTATGAATGTTCTTTATATTCTTAAAAGGTTGGGGGGGAAAAAAAGAGAAAAATAGCTTGTGACACATGAAAATCATATAAAATTCAAATTTCACTGATTATAAATCAAATGTTATTGGAACACAGCAATTCATATGTTTACATAATTGTTTATGAATGCTTCTGTGCAAAAATGGCACAGACAAATGGTTATCTCTATGGTCTGCAATATTTACTAGCTAGGCCTTTATAGGAACAGTTTTCTGAGCCCAGCTCAAGACTATAATGTTTCATTTGACCTCATTGTTACCTCCAGCCATTTAATTCAGAGAACCTATAACAGCTGAAATTTTAGAAATAGATGAGGTCTAATTTAAAGTAGGTCAAATATTTAAAACAGTAACATCCAGATCCATCCTTTATTTTTTAACAACCAATTACACATAAAATATAGTTAATACTGAAGTAGGGACTTTTCAATAAGAAGACTAAAGCTGTGAATAAATATCCATTGCTTGAATCATTTTTGAATAGCAACTGAGCACTCAACACTGTCTCAGGCTCTGATAATCGGATACTTTCACAGAATAAAATGAGACTTACTAGGAAAAAATGGTTAGTACAGCTAAGAAAAGCATCAACAAGTTCAGGGCAGTCTATCACAGGATTCCTCAAGACAAACATGAAACTGAATTTAAAGAATTTGTTGTTAATTAAGTAAAAAAAAAAAAAAAAGTTCATGATTTCACAACTATCAAAATGTTAAGAGTCTGAGACATGCCCCATCATGTAACTAAAAGGAAAGTAATGTGATGTATATTTATAAAGGACCAGGAAAGACAAAATCATATAGATACTTCTGACAGAACAAGTATTAGGCTCAATGAATCTCTAATTTTTCACCCTTTTGAAGTGTTTCTAAAGGAAATAACAATTAAAAAGTTGTAATATTTTTACCAGCTGGCTATCAAAATCATTTTCTGGATTAAAACAATCATTAAAAACATTTATTTACTGAACCATAAACATGCTTAGAGAATGATTAACCTGGGCCAATAAGTCTTTCATACTATTTGAGTCAAAATTATAACTGGGAAGAATATCATATTGAAAAATAGTAAATGTGTGAGAAACGAAGAAAATCCTATGACTGATAACATGTATCACTAAAGCTTTCTTGGCAAAACTTGATTTTACAATCTAATAGTACTCAACATTATATCTGGATGTGCCCTGGGCACATACTATGAATCAAACGAGTCCTCACTTTATAAAAACCATCCTCTAGTAGTTAATGTCAGTTTTCAGTTCTAAACCAATGAAGAGTGAAATGGTATAATCTTAAAGACAGATATCAAATCAAGGCCAAAGACACTCTATAGGTTAAGTCTTATCCTTTCATACTGAATCTCACAGGACACTCTGATCAAAACTCTGAACTGTTCTTGAACCAGTGTTAGCGGCAGGTGTATGCCTGAGAGACCTCTAGTAAGAAGTCAAAGCTTCATTCTCAACACTCTCAAGCCAAACAATCACTAACATCCTCCCTAATTACACTTTCAAATGACATATAACACATATAATCACCAAGTGATGCTTAAGCAAATAATGGATTATGTTTACAATAAAGTACCTTTGTTTTTCTGCTCCAATAGAAGAACTACTTTCAAAAGGTTTTGGAAAAGCCATGTATTCTGTTTTCCCTGAAGGATTCTGGGCTAATGGTTGCTGCTGTTCAGTGGGTGTAGAAATATTTTGAGAAAAATCTCCAAAATTAGAAGGAAATAAAGGGCTGAAATTCATACCTAGTAAATAAAAACAATGGTAAGATTCAGAAGCACCTTTAGCCTTAAAATAAAACTGAAAGATAGTTTTAATTAAACGTGTCATTTCAATCCACCAAAACAAAAAACCAATTAAAATAAACTAACAGGGTGATTCAGTGGTTAAAAAAAAAAAATCCACCTGCCAATGCAGGAGATGAAGGTTGATTCCTAGGTCAGGAAGATCCCCTAGAGAAGGAAATGGCAGCGCATTCCAGTATTCTTGCCTGGGAAATCCCATGGACAGAGGAGCCTGGTGGGCTACACTCCATGGGGTCGCAAGAGTTGGACATGATCTAGCAACTAAACAACATCACTCATTTAATCACTGTTTCACAGCCCAATCCTACTATGTTTTCAGCACTGGTGATACATATTGATCCCCACCTCTTTAAAAGCTAAAAGTTAGAAAAGACAATACGTGATATTCATCAAAGTAAGCATGACTCTACTGCACGTGCGTTAAGACTCTACTGCAGGCGCGTTACGTGTTACTTCTTTCAATGCTCAAAACCATGCTGTGAAATAGATACTATATTTATTTTACTAGTGAGAAAACAGGCTTAGAGAGCAAATGCCTAGTAAATGAAAGCAAAGGTTAGATCGCAGGTGTGCATGACTCCAAAGCTCAGGTTCTTTCCTCTCTAATTGGGAAGTAAAATATAATCACATACTTTAATACACAGTGCTGCATCAGAGGTATTTGCAAAAGTACCACTAACAACTTGGGGGAGAAGGGGAACAAGGAAGGTGTCAGCAAACTGAATAGATGATGAAGAATGAACATCTCTGAACAGAGCCACCAGGGGTAGAAAGCACGTTACGATGAAAAGGACCAGTATGCACAATCGCCTATATTTAAACAGCCTGGTCAAAAAACGTTTACTGCCAGTATTAATCCACGCTCAAGAACTAAAAGCCTTGTTAAACTGTTTAACACCATGACTTTTACAATCCCATTAGGAAAATACACTGTGCTATATGGATACTTATATTTACAAAACCCTCCCAACCCTTTTTCTCTTCCTATGTCTCTGGCAAACACCTTCAACTCTCTCTTCACGACTCATCTAACTGATCATTCTATCCCCAGGACATCTTTAAAACTACTCCTTTCTCTTTAGCACTGCTGTCAATGCCTTGGGTCAAGTGACTGTCGCCTTCCCACTATCCCTGCAATAGCCTTTTGTCCACCATCTACACTCAGGTCTGCCCCTCCAATCTCAATCAACACTGTCACTGGGGTCATCATTCCAAAATATAAATTTCATGCCATTCTTCTGCCCAAAGTCCGCCAGTGGCCCCTCTAGTAAGCAACAGGAAGCCCAAGCTTCTTGGCCCAGCACAAGGGCCTCTGCTATTTTCCAGCACATGAACTACTCTGTCCCTGCCATGGCCCAAAACACCAGCCACACTTTACCATCTCTAAACTCTCTACATGATACACTTGTTCCCCTGCTTTGCAACTCTTAAGTGGTTCCACTGATCAGAAAGTCCTTTCCCCTCTAATGTCCCTGGAAAAAAGTTCTATTGGTTCTTTAGCTTTACTATCATTTTCTGTAGAAAAAAACATATTTGCCAACAATCTTGTCCCTGCAAAAAGCAGGCTATTCAACCCCACCTGCACCACTCCTACAGCACCCACGACAAAGTACCAAGCATTTATTGACGCTTTTGGCTTCTCCACTAGACTCTAAATTCCTTAAAGCATCAAGCTTTATTCATCTTTGAATCCCAGCATTTATACAGTGTATGGTACACAATGGGTGGAAAAAGTCTGAATAAAATTCTGAACTTTATAAAAGTAAATACGAGCCTGAACCAAACAGTCACCCTTAGTCGAGAGGTGTATCTCCCTACCATGGCATGAAACTCCTCCAAAAGGGTGCTGTCTTATGCACCGCTCCTCTCCTAAACCTTACAGAGTGCCTTATGTACAGCAGTCAGCAGACAGGTTAATTTCGTTCTCCTTGATAAACAGTTGTGGAATAATTCAAAGTCTAAGACTAAGCAAACATTTCATAACTTAACTTGATTTCATTAGCAACCATATTCAGTTTAAACATTCACTATAAAGAATTAAAGTAGAAAAAAATTTATATTTTTCTTTGCAAACATTCCCTACCATTTCAAAAGTGACTGATAAAAATCTATGTATTAGACAAATGTTATTCTCAAGGACCCTGCATTTATTTATTTCCCTTTAAGTTTTTGGCCACTTACTTGGTGCAAAGGACGAAAAATTAGCAAACCCCGGTAGGTTAAACAGATTTACAGGCTGAGTTGGAAAGTTGAAAGGACAAAATAAACTGGGAGAAGGAGGGTGTGATGTGCCACTGCCTCCTTCCTTGCTTGCAGGTTTTTCTGGATGCTGATTTTGTTGGCGCATGAGTTCACTGAGCATTTGTTTCAACCTATAAAAATCGAAGGAGTCAGTAATTTAAAGATTAGTTACATTACCATCTATGTCAAGTACATCCAGAAAGTATGTGTGTGTGTGTATATATATACATATATATATAAAATGATTCAACAGTATGTGGAACACAGGGTTCTCTGGTGGCTCAGTGGTAAAGAATCCACCTACCAATGGAGGACACATGAGTTCAATCCTTAGTCTGCGAAGATCCCACATGCCACGGCATAACTAAGCCCATGTGCCACAACTACTGAGCCTGTGCTCGAGAGCCTGAGAACCGCAACTACTGAAGCCTGGGTGCCCTAGAGCCCATGCTCCGCAACAGGAGCCACTGCAATAAGAAGCCTGTGCCAACGACAGAACAGCCCACATTCACTGCAACTAGAGGGAAAACCCACTAAGCAATGATGAGCCAACCCAGCCAAAATAAAAAAACAAATAAAATAAAGAGTTTATAATGTTAAATAACAGTTAATTAAAAACAAAACAAAAAAACAGTATGTGGAACAAACTGGCTGCTCTGATGTTTATCACAAATATCTGCTTGTGCTGCACACTTAATAACTTAGCCTTTGGAACAAGAACTGCACTTAGCACTTCTATCGAGATTGGCATAATGACAACAAATACTTTCACCTAAGGTAAGTGTAAAGTTGAAACTCATAGTTATTTTTTTTAAGTCAGGTCCACAGAATTAAAAGGAAACACTGGGCAAAATCACCTCTTATAACATTCTCAGGAATTAGAGAAGATTCAAAGATGCAATTTGGTTCAGCCCTTCTCTCCCAGAAGGTAACTGTAAAATTCTTGCTTTTACACTGTAAAACCAGGGCTAAAAATCAGTTTTAGCAATGAGTATACATTCTCACTACTTCTAAGGAACAAATTACCTCTGTACATTATTCTGCTGCCACGTTAGCTGGGTATAGCACTGGTTCAGCTGGTGCATTATAAGGTGCACTTGAGGGGATGCAACACTGCTGGGCATAACACTGTAAGGACTCGTGAGAAGAGTTTGTAGCAGACAAGACAGAGTCTGTGGAAAGAAAAAAATTTTCCATTAACACTTACCAATGACTTGAGAAAAATGTGTACTGCTTCAAAAACAAGGTTAAAAAAATTTACTTGCAGAGTAAATTTTACCTGCTGGTCTTGCATTAAAGTCTGACAAATATTGACACTGAAATCAAGTTGTTTCTTTAGCTGATTAATTTGTTCCTGCCACTGTTCTTTCTCTTCTACATAAGAGAGTTCGGACACCCAGCGAAGGTTTTCCTGACGCTGCATGCTGATATTCTGTTGTCTTGTCTTGGCTAAAGGACGATAATTTCCATCTGCTGAAAAAGGGCGACTGTTCTTCCACCTAACACAAAATTTAAAGTATCAGGTCATTTTATGTAATTATGTATTTTTTAAATCTGGCAAAAAAACCTTGATACCCTGCTTGGTCCATACGCCTGTATTCCATTTTTAACTTCACTGGACTTAAAATGTTATGTAAAATAGAGTGAAAAAAATTCTGGATTTCTAGTCTTGTACAGTATCATTTTGCATTCCTTTTCAATCTTTTTTCACTTACGTTTTACAGAGAAGAGTCCATACGATTCTGTATTCTCCAAAATGAAAAGTTATTATGTATACTGTATCACAAGCATTTTTTCCCCCTTCATGCCTTTAAGCTTAGCCACATAACACCCCTTTAAGTGCAACTACTTAACCATCTTTTTATACATGAAATGTTTTTCAGTTTATAAATAACAATGCAGTAGATATCTTTGTTGACACATCTGTTTTACTATCTATGATTTTTATTTTTGCTTAATTCCCCAAAATAAGAGTGAAGATCAAAGATAATCAATCTTCCTCCTATTGAGCTGGAATCTATTTTGACAACAGTACTCTTGTGATAAAGTAAATATCCTGTGTGGTCTTTGCTGCAGGTTCCCAGCACAGAGTTCCTAACTCCTGACCATCTCCTGAGTGATGACTGCCTTCTGTTATTCATAATGAGCTCCTTTTGGCAAACCCTAGTTAGCGTCATGATGAGGAATGGTCACCAGAAAAACCAACCAGATGCTGGGTTGGAACTTTCAGCCTCATTCCCCAAACTTTCAGCGAGGAAGACTGAGCTTAATCACCAATGACTTAATCAATTCTGCCTATGTAAAGAAATCACCATAAAAACTCCTGAAGAGCATGGTGAGCACAGCTTCTGGGTTGAACACAGTGAAGTACTAGGAGGTTGATGTGCCCAGAGAGGGCATCAAGGCTCTTTGCTCCTTCCCAACCCACCCATGCTTTATACAGCTCTTTCTCTGAGTAATATTTTTCATAAGTCAGTAAATGTAAGTATTTTCCAGAGCTCTATGAGCTGTTTTAGCAAATTATGGAACATGAAAGAGGCTGTTGCTGTTGTTGTTCAGTCACTAAGTCATGTCCTAACTGCACACAGCAGGCTCCCCTGTCCATCACTATCTCCCTGAGTTTGCTCAAACTCATGTCCTTTGAGAGTCAGTGATGCCATCCAACCATCTCATCCTGTCACCTCCTTCTCTTCCTGCCTTTAATCTTTCCCAGCATCAGGGTCTTTTTCAAGGAGTCAGGTCCTAGCATCAGATGGCCCAAGTATTGGAGCTTCAGCATCAGTCCTTCCAATGGATATTCAGGGTTGACTTCCTTTATGATTGACTGGTTTGATGTCGTTACTATGCAAGGGACTCTAAAAGAGTCTTCCCAGCACCACAGTTCAAAAGCATCAATTCTTTGACGCTCAGCTTTCTTTATGGTCCAACTCTCACATCCATACATGACTACCGGAAAAACCACAGGTTTGACTATACAGACCTTTGTCAGAAAAGTAAAAGGAGCTGTGGAAACCCCAAAATCTGTAGCCAACTCAGATAGAAGTGTGGGTGCTCTGAAGACTTGGGACTTTAAAGTGGCATCTGAAGTGAGGGCACTCTTCTTGGGACTAAGTCTTCTAATCTGTGGAGTCTGGCCAACTCTAGGTAATTAGTGTTGGAATTGAATTATATTGTGGAACATGCACTTGGTTCAGATAACTGAAGAACTGCTTGGTGTTAGCAAGACGGAGACTCTTGAAAATCAAGCAAAAAATTAAAACACTGAAACTAACCTATTTTTAGTTTCCTTTACATTGTAAGAGTTACGATTTGCACTGTTTGGAGGATACATATGAAAGTTATCATTGGAACTGGCATCTTGCTCCTCCTCTTCCTCCTCTTCATCTGTCCGAACAATTCCTTCAGAAAGGTAACCATCTTCATCTCCTTCTTCATCTAGGGCACACTGGGTAGAACCTCCCCAAGTTGCCATTGTTCTGGAGATTAAGAGACAAAAAACAGACCATTCTGGAGATGAGCTACTTCACCTCCTACTATGAAATAAACTCTGTATCCCCCTGCCAAAAAAAATTATATATATACATGTATATGCATACATGGGTGTGTATATAAAACTTCATTTAGACATAATTAACTAAGAGATGGCTGTTACTCTCCAACTGCTACAAAATGTTTACTCTGCCTTCCACAAAACGATTCTTCAAATAAATTAAACCAGTAATCATATCCCCTGGGACTCATTCCTAAAGTAAACCTCCCTCAACTTTTAACTTTCCGTTGAGTGACAGTTTTCTAGATCAAAACCCTCAAGAAAATCTCTATCAGTTTAATCAAGTGTCTTAGTAACTTTTTAAAAAATTTAAAAGAGAGAGAAAGGTGATGCTATGAGAAGTTACAACAGAAAGTAACTGGACTGAGTCACAAAGGTGATGCTCAACACCCAAGCCTCACTGCAACAGCAGACTTGTGCTGTGATGCAGAGGGCAAATGAGGCTGCCTATGCTAGTGTTAAATAGGTGGTATTTTTTAAACTGATTTAAACATCTCTCTTACTTCTCTGTTCTGCTTTGCTGAGGTGTACACAGGTTCTCAGATCCATCACTTCTCAATGAAACAGCCACTGGAGACGCAGTTTCAGCCAGACCTTGCCTCCTCTGATGTTCAGCCATCAGAGCTTCCAGCTGCTTTCTTCTCTGTCGCAGCTCCTCCCTTAACATTTCATGTCTTCGCATATCTGACCACATCTGTTATTTCAAAAGTTACAGTCAAGTTACTGTAAATACTGGATTTGTTTCAGCCTTAAATAGGTTAAAACTATTGCTAATTCCAACAAAAATTTCTATGCTCACTCTGTCCTTCTTACACTGAGACACCCATGAAAGTTAAAACGCTATTTTAGTAATAAATTAGAAAAAATAAGGCAACCATTAATTCTTAATGAATATAGTCAGGAGACACAAAAGACACGGGTTCCATCTCTGGGTCAAGAAGATCCCCTGGAGGAGGAAATGGCAACCCATTCCAGTATTCATGTCTGGGAAATCCCATGGACAGAGGAGCCTGGGCCACAGTCCATGGGGCTGCAGAAGAGTCAGACATGACTGAGCAACTGAACACACACACATTAACTTCATCAACTATTGAGAAAAAGTTGTTATGTTTTCCATAAATCACATATAAATAAAATGCCAAAGAACAAGTGTTTCTAATTGAAATGAATACTACTTACTGTAACTATTCCTTACATACAATTCTGCCAAATATTCATTAATAAAGGGCAAAACTTAAGATACTCAGAAGTATCTCAACTTAATTACTTTTTGGAAAAAATTATTTCTTCCCACAACTTAAAGGCACATAATAGGCTACATTTAAAAATATGTTTCACAGATACTCAGTTTTCTTCCTTAAGACATGACTTAAGACCCAGGAACAAGGTGCGGTATACAATACCTCATTATCTACCACTGAAGAATCATGAGGCTCAAAACCAGATTTGCTTGTACTGGCTTCATTTTCATTAACAGTTGGGGATGAAGTAACAGCTGGCATATATGTTTTTGTGGGACAATTACCCACACTAGCAGCTGACAGCTAAAAAAGAATTAATAAAAACTATTATAAAGAATTAAAGTAATTATGTTAATTTCATAAAGCAATTATTTCACCACTTCTCTAGGGCTGTGGTACCATATTTAGTTTCTTATTGCCACACCTCAACTGCCATCATGATTCAAAGAAAACCTAACATAAGAAAACAAGATGAAAATGCAGGCTAAAGATGATCAGTAGTACCAACCCTCCAGAACAACAGGACATGAGGGATAAAACATTACTGTGGAAAATGTCATATACTCAATCCAACTCTGGCACATATTCCTCTGGACATTATTTAGATTGTGAACAAGAAAAAAGAATTAGACAAAGAATAAAAGATAAACATCTAGAAAACAAAATTATATTACAAATATCACTTCATACATTTCCTTTTCTTTAAAACAAAACCTGACTCATAAATAAAGCTATTCATAACAAAATGTAGGAAAAATTTCGAAAAGAATGGCTAGTTCCCTCCCATATTAACCCTACTCCTGATTACATGACACGGACAAAGATTGCTCATTCTCTGCTCAATCTCAAATACCCATGCGTAGGGTACTATTTAATAAACATATATACAAATTAAAATATTTTATTAGTAGTTTGAATATTACAATATTACAATATTGAAACTACAAATAAAATATTTTAATTTCCAAAAAAGCTCATGGTAGCTTAACAGCTTTACCATGTAATTTTAGACAAGCAAAAGAAATGGAAATGCTTCTCCTTTAACTGCAAAGTTCAAATCAAAATAGCTTAATATAATAAACAGTTAAGAACACACATGTTCTCAATCAATAGCCAGGCAGCCCAACAAGTGAAAGAATGTAAATAATCAGAGTTAATTTCTACATGCCTTTCATTGTATAAAGGTACATCCCTAACCCATTTGCCCATCCATTTCTTTAACTGTAAAAGATTTATAATCTATCATATTAGTACTAGAAAAGACAAGGAGTACTTTCAATTGACATAAAGGTTTTAAACATCTTTCTTCAGACAAACAAAGAAATTTCCTAATTACCTGTAGGTTAGGACATGCCTTTTGCAATTCTTGAATTTTCTCTTGAATCTCAATCAGTTTCTTTCTTTCTTCCTGCAATTGTTTGAGTTCTCTCTGTTGCTGCTGTAGTTTAGCCTCATAAAATTTCTCTCTATAATTAAATTGACATTATATTTGTGGACTCCAGTAAATCTGATAACAGCATTAAACACGATGTAGTAGAGAACCTATGGAGACTTTCTAACAAGCACTAAATTTTTATGACATGAAAGTCAGAAGCTTAACATACCTTGCCTTTTCATTTACTCCAACATCTTTCTGTGTTTTATTGGTATTTCCTCTAGTGTTATTTGCATTTTGTTTGGTGTCTTCTGCTGGGAAAAAATCCTCCACAGAGGTAACACCTTGATCAGCTGCATCATCATCCTAAAATAGCATCATTATATTAAAATGATCTTGATACGTAAAGACATTACCTAATTCATACCTTGGTAAATATGACTTGGTTGTAAAATTCACATAAAATTGAAAGCAGTAGGGAAAGCATATGATTTTTAGAGAATAATGAAGTTCATCTTCTACCAATGACAGGAAATAAAGTACTAAAACTAAAACAGTACATTAATAATTTGAGCTGCCAATTACCCAGTGATGGCAAATACTAGTTTGCCTTTTCCTTCCTTGACCAGATTGTGAACTATCAAAAAACAGCTTATATGAAAAAGATAAAAACTGCATCACTGAAGCTGGGAACTCTTGATATGAGATCATTTTTCTTCAGATGTAACTTAATATGTAATTTAATAACTGATGTCTAGGATCACTTGCTCAATTAGTTTTCCATTTCCTCACTTTGGTATTTAGTTTGGGAAACAAGCACCAATGGCTCCCAATAGAAAAACTAATGAGAATGTACTATCTCAAATGTGTCACTGGGAAAACAACAAAAACAACCAAAAATTACTTATCTTCCTAACAGCAGGTCCGTATCTTCTGTTAAAATCAATGTACTTATTAAATTGTTACGACTGGAGGTCATCTGTCACATTTTCTTAAAAATATTTAATACTGTATACTTTATACATGCTTTCTCTGCAGATATCAACTGAAACTTTAACTGCTGGATGTAGAATTCTAGTAAAATCTTAAAAGAGTTAAAGCTGACTACATTGCAAACCTGTCTAATCCATTTTAAGCTTCTAGACATGGTGTTACTCTGGTCTTCTCATTGCTCTAAAAGCTAAGCTAATATATTACTAAAATGGAAAGCTTAAAAAGAAACTGAGTTGCAACCCAAAGATACCGAAGATGGATCATGAGGTATTGTCACACAATAAGTGGAAAAACCAAAGCATGAGAAAAAAAACACCCTGAAGTTTGAGACTGTTATATGACGATGTCTGAACACTTGATATAAACTATTAACACTAAAAGTAACTGACCACAGAATTATTGATGTAACACATGTTGTATTACAAGAGATTGGTTCAAGATGGTGGAGCAGAAGGACAAGCGTTCATCTTCTAAGAGAGCACCAAAATCACAAATAGCTGTTGAACCACCATCAACAGGTGGACACTGGAACCCACCAAAAAAAGATACTCCACATACAAGGACAAAGGAGAAGCCGCAATGAAATAGTAAGAGGGTCACAATCACAATCAAATCAAATCCTATACCCAGCAGGTAGGCAACCCACAAATTGGAGAACAATAATACCAAAGAAGTTCTCACACTACTGTGAAGGTTCTAGGCGCCCCATCAGTCTCCTCAGCCTGGGGATCCAGCAAAGAGACTGGGAATCCCCAGGGAATCTGACTTTGAAGGCCAGTGGGGTTTGATTATTGAACTTCCACAGGACAGGAAACAGAGACTCCAGTCTTGGAAGGTACTAACACATTGTTTTACAGGGTAAGATACATCAGATGGACATGTGGAGACTTAAAAGACATTATAAGGCTTTACAGAGCATATAAATTGTCTCACTTAATCTAATCAGGAATAATGATAGTTTCATACAATCATGATAACTATATAACTGTTTAGAATGTCTCCTGAGTCCCTCGGGAAAAAAGGATATAAGTAAAGGCATAAGCAAACTACCCATAATAAAATAAACTTATCAATCTTAAACATACAAAAACTTGGGGAGTTTTGGATCATTTTTTAAAAAGCTCTCAGGACAAGTCCCCTTAATCCTTTGGGGCTTGCAGTTTTCTTTTTTTTTTCATACATGTCATTTCCCTAAAACAAAAGAGCTCCATTCAACATAAACCTGAAGTTAAGCTGACTCATCTATAAGCCACCAAGTTATTCATTTCTGATCTATTATTCCCAAGCTGGAATCAGGATTCCTGGGAGAAATAACAAGCTCAGATATGCAGACGATACTACTCTAATGGCAGAAAGTGAAGAGACACTGAAGAGCCTCTTGATGAGAATGAAAGAGAGTGAAACACCAGGCTTGAAACTCAACATTAAAAAAAACTAAGATCATGGCATCTGGTCCCATCACTTCATGGCAAACGGAAGGGGAAAAGGTGGAAACACTGACAGATTTTGTCTTCTTGGGCTCTAAAATCACTGCAGATGGTGACTGAAACCACAAAATTAAAAGATGTTTGCTCCTTGGAAGGAAAGATACGATGAACTTAGCGTATTGAAAAGCAGAGACATCCCTTTGCCAACAAAGGTCCATACAGTCAAAGCTATTGTTTTTCCATTAGTCATGTATGCATGTGAGAGGTGGACTATAAAGAAGGCTGCGCACTGAAGAACTGATGACTTCAAACTGTGGTGCTGGAGAAGACTCCTGATAGTCCTTGGGCCTGCAAGAAGATCTAATCAGTCAATCCTAAAGGAAATCAACCTTGAATATTCACTGGAAGGACTGATGATGAAGCTGAAACTCCAGTACTTTGGTCACCTGATGCAAAGACCTGGCTCACTGGAAACAACCCTTATGTTGGGAAAGATTGAAGGTTAAAAAAGAAGTCAGCTGCAGAAGATGAGGTGGTTAGACAGAATCACCAACTCAATGGACAGGAATCTGAACAAACTTCAGGAGACAGTAAAGGATAGGGGAGCCTGGTGCACTACAGTCCATGGGATTGCAAAGTCAGACATGACTTAGCAACAGAACAATGTATATGTATATATAAACATGTAAGGTTATTATTTCATAATTATTTATCTATGTAATTATATACAGAGGTATATATACACTGATATGAAGTCAGAGAAATCTGGCATGCTACAGCTCATAGGGTCACAAAGATTTGGACATGATTTAGTGACTGAAAACCAACATACTGATATGAAGAAATCTTTGACATGTGTAGTAGGAAAAAAAGCAAGTTGTAAAATAACACAATCTATATAAACACATAAACAAAGCTAGTGGAGGTGATGGAATTCCAGTTGAGCTATTTCAAATCCTAAAAGATGATGCTGTGAAAGTACTGCACTCAATATGCCAGCAAACTTGGAAAACTCAGCAATGGCCACAGGACTGGAAAAGGTCAGTTTACATTCCTATCCCAAAGAAAAGCAATGCCAAAGAATGCTCAAACTACCACACAATTGCAGTCATCTCACACACTAGTAAAGTAATGCTCAAAATTCTCTAAGCCAGGCTTCAGCAATACATGAACTGTGAACCCCCAGATGTTCAAGCTGGTTTTAGAAAAGGCAGAGGAATCAGAGATCAAATTGCCAACATGTGCTGGATTATTGAAAATACAAGAGAGTTCCAGAAAAACATCTCTTTCTGCTTTATTGACTATGCCAAAGCCTTTGACTGTGTGGATCACAATGAACTGTGGAGAATTCTGAAAGAGATGGGAATACCAGACCATCTGACCTGTCTCTTGAGAAACCTGTATGCAGGTCAGGAAGCAACAGTTAGAACTGGACATGGAACAACAGACTGGTTCCAAATAGGAAAAGAAGTACATCAAAGCTGTATACTGTCACCCTGCTTATTTAACTTATATGCAGAGTGCATCATGAGAAACGGTGGGCTGGAAGAAGCACAAGCTGGAATTAAGATTGCCGGGAGAAGTATCAATAACCTCAGATATGCAGATGACACCACTCTTATAGAAGAAAGTGAAGAGGAACTAAAAGGCCTCTTGCTGAAAGTGAAAGAGGAGAGCGAAAAAGTTGGCTTAAGGTTCAACATTCAGAAAACTAAGATCATGGCATCTGGTCCCATCACTTCATGAGAAATAGATGGGGAAACAGTGGAAACAGTGTCAGACTTTATTTTGGGGGGCTCCAAAATCACTGCAGATGGTGACTGCAGCCACGAAATCAAAAGACGCCTACTCCTTGGAAGGAAGTTATGGCCAACCTGGATAGCATATTGAAAAAGAGAGACATTACTAGTCATTAATGGCATTACTAGACAGACATTAATAGTCAAAGCTATTCTTTTTCCAATAGTCATGTATGGATGTGAGAGTTGGACAGTGAAAATGTCTGAGCGCTGAAGAAATGATGCTTTTGAACTGTGGTGTTGAAGACTCTTGAGAGTCCCTTGGACTGCAAGGAGATCCAACAAGTCCATCCTAAAGGAGATCAGTCCTAGGTGTTCATTGGAAGGACTGATGTTGAAGCTGAAACTCCAGTACTCTGCCCACCTCATGCGAAGAGTTGACTCATTGGAAAAGACCCTGATGCTGGGAAGGATTGGGGACAGGAGGAGAAGGGGACGACAGAGGATGAGATGGCTGGATGGCATCACCCACTCGATGGACAAGGGTTTGGGTGGACTCCGGGAGTTGGTGATGGACAGGGAGGCCTGGTGTACTCTGATTCATGGGGTCGCAAAGAGTCGGACACGACTGAGCAACTGAACTGATATAAATACAAAGAAATAAAAAACAAAACTTTTATGTAAGTTTTGTTTACAACTGCAAACATTTAAATGCACAGCAACCTCTGTGAAAAAGAATGGGATTATGAAGGTTCAGAGGGAGTTTACGAGCAATGTTTGCTTTATTTTAAAATAAAGTACACAGTCATCTTTCACTTGAATAATTCAAAATAAGCATTTCAAAAGGGATTGTAAATAATGCTTGAATTTTTTTATTCGCCAAATAAATTTTTCTATACATTTATTAGTGTGGTTATATACATTTCATTTTTTCAACATAACATAAGCTGCTGCTGCTGTTGCTGCTGCTGCTGCTAAGTCACTTTACTCGTGTCTGACTCTGTGCGACCCCAAAGACGGCAGCCCACCAGGTTCTCCCATCCCTGGGATTCTCTAGGCAAGAACACTGGAGTGGGTTGCAAAAGTGAAAAGTGAAAGTGACTTTTCTCAGTCATATGCAACTCTTCGAGACCCCATGGACTGCAGCCTACCAGACTCCTCGGTCCATGGGATTTTCCAGGCAAGAGTACTGGAGTGGGTAGCCACTGCCTTCTCCAGTAACATAAGCTAAGCAAACCTAAATGAAAACAAATCACTCACTAATTTTACCAGAAGATTTCTGGATTTTAAAAATCATATAAATTTGAATACTTTAGAAAAACTCTTAAGGATATTTCTATATAGTGATTACATTGCTGAGAAAACAATAGAAATATATATGTAACAGATGAAAAGGATTGATTTTAAAAAGTTCAGTCATTTTTAAAAATGTTTATAGCTAGTCATAACTTTGGACCACAACAGTCAATAAATACACTGTCTAGGAATGTAATTTTATGTTCATATATACAAATAGCTTTTTTAAAATTTACAACTAATAGGTCCAACTTTACTTATTTGGCCTTACTGAAAAAAATTCAGGCAACATATGGTTTTTCTACATCAAATGAGTTAAGATGTCAGCCAGAAGTCTCAACTCTGGCTCTGACAATAGTATAACTATGGTCAATTAACATTTTTAATCTGTATGTATATCCACCTAAATGAGATGTTACTGAGTTCCACATGATATAGAACTAGTATCTCTGGTAGGAAGACAAACTTGTTTTTGTAATAAAGTTATACTGGTACACAGCCATGCTCATTTGTTTACTGTCTATTGCTGCTGCTTTTGTGCTGGGTATTTTGACAGAAACTGTATGGCCCACAAAGCCTAAAATATTTACTAATTCACCCTTAGGAAAAGTTTGCTGACCTCTGGTATTACGGCATGTACAGTGCTAAGCATATAAACCACTATATAGTTAGAATTCAATAAACATATACTAGTATACCCACATAATTATCAAACATATACACACATTTTACCTTATAAGACTGTACTTTTTCTGACAGATTAAAAAAAAAAAGCAGTATTTACCTGCACCATGGCAACAAGGTTCTGTAAGTGTCTAAGTTTCAGTTTTGCAGCCATAAGCTTCTGGATCTTATGTTCAAATTCAGCATCTTCAGGAGTCTCAACGATCAGGCTGCTGCTGTGACTAGACAGTGAAGCTCCACTGAGGGCCTCATCTTCTGCTTCCTCCTCCTCCTCATCTTGACCTTGTGCAACAGGCATCTCCTGTTCTCCTTCTCTATTGTATCGACAATCAGCTAAAAATATGTATCACTGAAATCAGTAACTTAATGAACTTAATTAAGAGCTCTAAAGAAAGAAAATCCACTTCCCAAGAATATGGTACAAGTATCTGTGAATAGAGTCAATCATACCTGAAGAAGGAGGCATGTTTAGAGCCCTTATGTTGGCAGCAGACCTGTTGTTAATTTCACAGTTAGAATTAACTGCTCGCCCATCTCTATTGTTAGAAACACATTGTGCATTCGAATTACTATTTACTTCATTCCAGGTGGCAGCTACTTGTGGATTTCTGAAAGGAAGGAAAACAACCTCAAGTTACTTAAGGTAAAAAAATATAGGTAATATTAAAAAATCAAAGTTTTATAACTACTAATAAAAATAATTCCAAACTGAACATCATTGGCTATTTCCCCATTTAATTTCATCTTTTAAATAAATGGCTCCTGCATTTCACTAGCTTCAGCTACTCAGAAATTTAAGAAGAAAAATATCTAAAAAAATCAAAATTACAACAAAAAAATTAAAATTACACCAAAAAATAAAGAGGTAGGGAAATGAAAAGTTATATACTTCTTATAATTAACTAATATTTGATGAAACAAATAGCAAATTTACTCAACTTCTGTACTCAATACATCCCTACTTGCTTTTCTTTACAGGACAAGTTAAGATAAACACTGACCAAACAGCAGATTTACAGGAGAAAAGCTTAAGTAAAACGCAAACAGTAAGCACTCTACTGAGGGTTTTCTGTTCAATATTAAAAGTACTATTAGAATGAATATGTTAGAAAAACAAACTCGAAGAAAGTTCTCACAGAATGTTAGTAACAGGTTCAGAGTTTTCATGCTCGGAATCATATTCTGACTCTTCAGTCTCTTCTTCTTTTGTGTTTTCATTCACAGCATCTGTCATCATATCGGATGTTTGCTCATAATAATGAACTAATTCTCTTAGCTCATTCAACCTCTTTCGAACTTCATTTAACTTCCTGATAAACAACAAATATATACAAATTAACACCCATTTTAGTAAAATAAAGCATACACTATTTCCATACAGTAGTAGCCAGCACATACAAATGTTAAACTCAGTCAAATACCCAGGGTATGAGACTACAATGAATTTAATTTCAAGTACAGGTTATTCAAAATCTCATCACCTTATACCTGAATGTTACAGACAAAAATGTAACAAATTCTCCTTAAAGTGCTCACTTTGAACAGGTACAAATGCTAACAACTTAAATCTTAATGTCAAAGATATTCCTAGGTTTCTTAACAAGTATCAAAAATGTGAAGTACTAAATATTTCATTTAAATAGCACCTCTCAGGCAAATCCGATACACAGGGATTACTGAGCATTTACCAAAGATTCTCAATTTGTTTACAATATATAGAAATCTATAAAGTATGTCAAATTTTACCAAAAATAATAATTAGGTTGTTGAGTTTTTACTGAATTCCAGGAATAATGCCAATAGTTTTTAATACTTAAAACACCTTTATGATCAAATATATTATGCCAGACGAACAGAAAGAGGCTTAGTGAGGGTGCTTTTTGTCCATAGTCACATAGCCTTGTGAAGTACAACTTCAAGGGTATCTGACTCTACAGTCCGGGCTAAAATACACAGATCTTTTAACTGCAGTCCCTTTACTTGTAAAATAGGAATATATTATGTACTGCTGTGCTCATTCACTCAGTCTTATCTGATTCTTTGTGACCCTATGGACTATAGCCCCCCAGGCTCCTCTGTCCATGGAATTTTCTAGGCAAGAATACTGAAGCAGGTTGCCATGCCCTCTTTTAGGAGATCTTCTCAACCCAGGGATCAAACCCACACCTCTTGCATCTCCTGCACTGGCAGGTAGATTCTCTACCACTGTGCCACCTGGGAAGACCCCAGGAATACATCAGGTCACAGAAATTACATTTCTCTAGGATAACTCAAAAACACATGCATAATACACACACACTTACTCTTCCACTACATTACTTAAGAATATTTATCATATTAAATTCAGTTTTTCCAGAATTTTCAACAGCAAAAAAACCACAAATTTGACCGTATGATTCAATTATAATCTATGTAAACAATATGCATAGAAATGATTTACTGGAGTTTTTCAGTTGGATTTAGGTGGCCTTCATTTTCATTCTGATTCTGAGAAACTAGAGAAGAGGCAGGATAAGGAACAGATGGCGTGAGATTATTGGATTCTCCATTGACCACTGGTGTTAAGACTACAGGAGCAGAGGGAGCTGTGGTTGTACTTCTCTGATCCACACTCCTTTGTGGAGAGGCTGAAGAAGGCACAACTACCAAAAAACAAAAAAAAAAGCCAGGTAACATACATAAATACAGCATCAAACAACACAGTCACAGTTTGCTTGGATAGAGAAAAATTAAAACTAAACGTCATTAACATCTTAAATCCTGCAGCTTTAAAATGTGAAACTTAAGCATATAATTTCTAGGCTACTTGTTTATAACAAGTCCCTCAACCAACCAGAGTTAAAACAGAAAGGAAAGAAGAACAGGAAGACGAGATGGAAATCAACAAGAACTATGATATTCTACCTTGAAAAATAATGAGAGTGCGTCTCTGACCAATTTGGTTCTATCTAGCCACTGTGTACGATGTGCAGCCCACCAGCTACAAATCTTATGGGGCAGCCCTAGCTGATGAGGTCCCTGTGAATGTTCCACTCCAGAAGGATTCTATCTGGTCTCCAAGATGGAACTCTTCTTGTTCCAAAAGATAAAGCAAAATTGTTAAAGTGACTGTGGTACATTACACCATGAAATGCTATAAAATTTTCTAATTGGTTGATGCCTAATCCTCTGCAACTCTTGAACTACATTTTAATTACTCTTCTGTCCACACCAATCAAAGATATCTTATACTTTCAAGCGCAATGAATGAAGACTAAGAATCTCCGTGCTTCTCTCTCTCCTACCACTCTAAGCTAGTATCCTTTATCATTCTCACGATGACAACCATCATTTGTTGCTCACATTATCACCTGCTACAGCTGGTTTCCAATAGTCTTTCTTTCTATTCCTTGACTGTTCTACCTTTTGCTGCTGCTTCCATGCTTTTTCCCAGAGAAAAATATGATTTTTCTGTCTCAGTAAACAGAGTGCTCCTTTCTTTATATGTATAAAACTGACCACAAGGCTCTGAGTAAAACTTCTGAAAAACTCAAGACATTTTTCTTGGTTATGATCATCAGTTTAGGAAGAATAAGCATTGGGATTGGATTATACTCTGGAGGAGGGGGAAGACTAGCCGAAGTCGGGGAAAAGAAAGGAGTGTGTTTCAGGGCAGAAATAGTACACTTCTTCGAGGGTGGCAGAGAATTAGGTTGAAGAACAAGGAACAAGGATCCAGAGATGGTGTTTTCTATCTCTCATCTTTTCTTTAATAAGACAGCAGCTGAAATGCTAGAGAATGACCAGTGAGGTTGACCCTGCCGATTCCAATTTCCAACACTACAACTCTTACTATCAACTGTTTGAGGAAGAGGCAGTGACCACACTTGGAGAAGGATGAGGTTAAATGAGGACAAGTAACCAGATCTCAATTAGACAAAGGCAAGTAAAACATCTGGGGTCAGAAAAGACAGTTGCTACAGTATAACTGAGATGACCATTGGATTTCTTATATAACTGAGTAGTTATAAATCAATATAAATAACTAGTACAATCAGCCCCCCATATCCAAGAGATCTGCACATTTAACAAAAAGCACACAGAAAATATTCAGGAAAAAAAAAACGTGACTCTGCAGCATGCTGGTTAACTGTTTACACAGCACTGACAATTGTATTACGTATTGTAAGCAACCCAGAGATATTTCAAATGTACTGGAGGAGGTGCTTAGGTTATATGTCAATTCTATGCCATTTTAGGTAAGGGACTTAAGCACCCTCACATTTTGTTATCTGTAGAGGGTGTGGGTGGGAGTATCGACACCAATCCCCCATGGATACTAAGAGATGGTTGTATAATTATTTAACTAGTATAACTAGGCTGACTGTATGCCTTTTCTATTCCCGTCTGAGATGACTATTTCTATATTTCAAAAAATGAGGTGTTTGGAACTTTCTGCACTAAGTTTTTCATATCTCAGTTTTTTTTGTATAAATACTTCCTAAATCTGTTTCATAATTTTAAAATAAATGTACTAATCTGGTTTAGTTTTTCTTCAAGGAAAAATTTTGGATAAGCTAAAAAGTGCAGCATTACTATGTCCAAGTAAGTGCTTTGATACTTTTCCCTTTCTAAAATGCTACCAATTTTTCAACCCTAAATTCATCTTTTCTATTTGGCTCTACATTACATTACTGTATTACTCAAAAATGTTTCACATGCAAGTCCTATTTCACCACAAAAATTATAATTTTCTTGAGTAACTATGCATTCATTCATTCATCAAATATTTACAAAGTAATTACTACACGTTGACATATATACTTACATGTCCTCTACTTAAGACTGCTGAGCCAGATTTACTTACATGATGAATTGTTCAAATGCTGATCTCGAAGTGTATGAAGTTCTCCAAGCAGTTTGTCCATTTTTTGTTTCTTTTCTTGTAACACTCTCATCTTGCTAAAAAGCTGGACTTTCTCATCAGGTAAATGCTCTGAAACTGATGGATTTCTGCTCTGAGAAATCTCCCTAGTTAATGAAAGGCTTTCTGCTTGTCTTCTATTGTCTGGAACAGCTGGAGGCTTATTAAAAAAAAATGAAGAAGAAGAAAAATAAAAGGCATTTGAAGGCTGCATTCTCATTTTAAAGATGCATATATATTCTTCATAAGAAGAGATAAACGTCTGTGTAGATTGTGCTGCTGGGTAAGCGTATGTCTTTCCTTTTTCCCAATTACATACAGTTTCCTGATGTGTCACTATACATACTGTGATATATACTGTTTTATAGACACAAAGAACTACACAGTGGGGATTTAATGGATGTTATTACCTGAATCTAAATTAAGTGCTAGAAATGCCACATTTTATACAGAATAGACCTTCAAAAATCTCATCCTCTCTCTTGCCATCTTTTTAGAATCACTATCATAAACTTCTTAACCTATCAGTTTTTCCTAACACTTCTTTCCTATTAAAAAAAATTAATGAAACATTTATGAAACATAAATCCACAAAGGATTAGGGAATCATATAATGAATAACCACCACTGACTTTAGCCCAATTTCAATATTTAGTATTAAGATGTTACGGGAAAAACCCCCACAAACTTTTTGGCTAACTCAATATTTTGCCACATTCACATCAATTCTTTAAGAGAAATATTATGGATATAATATTTAAGCTAAAGCTTTGTATGTATAAAACCTCAACCAATTATTCTCTCAAGAGATAACGACAATCTGGAATTTGACACCTACCATTTTCATATATTTTTATTTTGTAATACCTATGATTGTATCCATTAAAAAATATACACTCATTACACATTTAAAAAGATAAGCTAGGTGGTATCCTTCTTAAACTTTCATTTTCATTCATTAGCTTTGGTTCATTTACTATAACTGATTATGGGATTTCAACTCTGTGCATATCATAATTTATTAATCCATTTTCCTGTTCATGGACATTTAGATTGTTTCTGCTTTGCTATTAATACAATGCTGCCATGAAGTATGCATCTCCTTTTGAACATCTGAGAGTTTCTCCAAGGTGGGCCACTGCAGGGTCACTAGAGAAAATGTACTAGATACTGCTAATAACCCTCCAAAGTGATTGAAACTCTCCTAAGTAGTTGGGTCATTTTGGTCAGCAGACAAGAGATAATGCACTGTCAACCATACTCATTGCCAGTGGAGAGAGATTAATTCACCTTTTATAATTCAAGGCCCACATTTTGAAATTTTTCATTTATATCATTATTTACAAAGGTCATCAAATTATAACTTATTAACTTTGAAATTAAACTTTGGAACTTACTTGTTAGTAAAACACTGCAAAAACATTCACAATAACTTAAGTTTAACAGTTGTGACTATACAATCTTTAAGGTGAAATAAGAATGTATCATCTAGAAGCATACGAAGGGCAAGTTTCACTCATCACTACATTAAAGGTGGTGTCTCCTCTAATTCAGTCTTTCCCAAAGCATAGCCCAAGATGCCCAGCAGCGGAACTGCATGGCAGGACGCCCATCTCAAATGTGTGGATCAAACAATTTTGGAAGCGGAGGTTCCCACTGACCAGAAATCTACAATTTCTAACAATCATGCTGCGAGACACCTATGCTTGGTAAAGTTTGAGAAACACTGCTTTCATTAATGTGATTTTAAATCCAGTACACCAAAATAATGAAGTGCTGCCACGAGAATCACAGCGTACAGCATCACAGCTACCTGAGACTCACGAAGCTGATTATGAAAATGCTGAATTAGATCATTCAATTCTTCATTTAGTTCCGAGGTGATACTGACTCCAGATAGGCTGCCTGTAGTGTCTGTTACAATTAGAAAGAAAGTCAAGAACTATTCATTAAAGCAAATAAATGAAAACAACATTTTTACTTCTGAGAAGCTAAAAATAAATTGGAAGGGGGCATGCTTCTTCACTCAGTCCTGTCTGACCCTTTGTGACTCCATGGACTGTACCACGCCAGGCTCCTCTAATTTCCCAGGGAAGATTAGAGTGGGCTGCCATTTCCTTCTCCAGGGGAATCTTCCTGACCCAGGGATCGAACACACATCTCCTGCATTGCAGGCAGATTCCTCACCATCTAAGCAACCAGGGAAGCCCAAATTGAGAGGTAGGGGTGGAGGTTTAAAAATCTCACTTAATGTAAGTTGAAACTAGTTAACTGTTAGATTTATCTGCCAACCAATCATTTTATGTTTCCATCTAACCTGAAATAAAGGAAAACTAACAAACTCTAGTATTGTGGTTCAACTCTTTCTGTCCCAACAGTTAAGAAGGGAAACTGCTATATCTCAATTAAGAATAAGGACCCAACACAGTTCTAATGAGGTGGATGAACCTAGAGCCTATTATACAGAGTGAAGTAAGTCAGAAAGAGAAAAACAAACATCATATATTAACACATATATATGGAATCTAGAAAGATGGTACTGATGAACCTATCTGCAGGGCAGCAATGGAGACAGACATAGGGAACAGACTTATGCACAAGAGCGGGAAGGGAGGGAAAGGAACGAGAGGGTGAGGTGAATGGAGAGAGGACCAAGGAAGCACATACACTACCATGTGTCAGACAGCCAATGGAAATCTGTTGTTCCCTGCCCCAGGGAACTCCAACTGGGGCTCTGGAACAACCTAGAGGGGTGGGGTTGGGGAGGGAGGTGGGAGGGATGTTGTCGAGAGAAGGGACATATGTATACCTACAGCTAATTCATGTTGACGTACGGCACAAATCAAACCAATGCTGTAAAGCACTTATCCTTCAATTAAAAATAAAAAATGTTTTAAAAAGGGGAATAATAATAGGGACTCAACAGAGTCAGGGTGCTAGCAGGTCTACCAAATTGGGCTGGAAGGGTGGCAGGGAAAGTGGTGAGTCTGAAAAAGCCTAGCTGATTCTCACCAGTCTCAATCCCCACCTCACCCAACAAAATCAATGCTCTATACAGGGGCTGGCAAACTTTTCTTCACGATTCAGACAGTAAATATGTTAGGCTTTGTGGAAATACTTGTGGAAATTACTTGTCTCAACTATCCAATTCTGCCTTTGCAAGGCAAAAGCAACTACATACAATACATAAACAGATGAACATACTGTGTTCCATGAAACTTTATTTCAGGCCAGTTTGCTGACTTCTACACTAGAACAGGTAATTTATTGAAGCACTTGCTTGTGATACAAGCTATACTAAAAGACCATAGTTTTTATCTTCGTCACACAATATTCCCAAGGCAGTATTCTAATGACAATCTTGATAACAGTTACTGCTCTACTTCTCACTCAACCATGCTTATCTTTCCAGCTCTAAGAGACACTATAAACTATTTCTGTTTTGAAGGAAAATATTAGCTTTTTCACTGAGAAATTAGAATTTCAAGGCAGAATAATATCCCACGTATCTAGTCCAAACTATTCGAAAAAAATAAATTAGAGTCTAGGATAACACACAAGCTAGTTAACTGATCAAAGGGAAATTTTTTCCCATGAAAATCACGTTGCCTTGCTTATGGACCAGAAAATTAAATACTGTAAGTTTGCTTTTTCATCAGTATTCTCCCGCAAAATCTCGTAAGTGCAAGAGGAAAACTGTCTTCAATCATTAACCTAAAATTCTTTTTGAACTAGTACATAAAATAAATTCAAATTTAAATTCCTGTCCATTCTCCTCTTGGTCCCAGATTCGTAACAGTACAGTAAAAAAAAATCAAAAAGTTACCTGCTTACTACAAGGGAAAAATAGCGATGAAGATTTGCATAACTATAACTATATACTACCATATATATACAACTATATATATATATATACATACATATATGGTATATGCTATACTCGGAGAAGGCAACGGCAACCCACTCCAGTACTCTTGCCTGGAAGATCCCATGGACGGAGGAGCCTGGTGAGCTGCAGTCCATGGAGTTGCTAAGAGTCGGACACGACTGAGCGACTTCACTTTCACTTTTCACTTTCATGCATTGGCAAAGGAAATGGCAACCCACTCCAATGTTCTTGCCTGGAGAATCCCAGGGACAGGGGAGCCTGGTGGGCTGCCATCCATGGGGTCGCACAGATTCAGACATGACTGAAGTGACTTAGCAGCAGCAACAGCAGCATATGCTATACTATTTATAATTACTACAAAAGAGTAAGTTAACTTACAAATCATAAAAATTTCCTATGAAAATGCAAAATTAAATTACGAATAACAGTGATCAGAAGGTTGAGCCAATGGGCTCAGTGTAGACAGCATGATAAACTGAATAACAACAGGGTAACCACAGAAAAAACCTAAAATGGAGAGCCCACAGGAGATAAATTATTATTAGACTGGGATGACACACTACTACAAATTAGACCCTAGTTTTACTGAGTTCTAAAAAGTAACAATTTGTTTTTGATTTACTGAGAAATTAAACACTTAGGTTTGAAGGTAATGAGAAGAACTATAAGGTTAGATTCAATACCAAAGAACTCAATACTATTTCCATCTAAGTGATACACGGCTCTGAGGGAAGAAGGAAGAAATAAAAGAACATTTCTGAGTCTCAGGGAGACTAGATAGGATACAAATTTAGTTCAAAGGAACTAGTGCATACAACTGGGTACCTTACTGATACAATAGTGAAGCTAAAAAAGCTTACATTTATCCACTGCCTCACTTAAAAGTTTTAACCCTTCCTTGGCAGGCAAGCAATCCTAGCTGAATTAAGTACAAAAGGCAAAATAACAGCAACAAGAGCCCTATCAACCTAAGGTACAAAAACAGAACTATAGCCTGTCCCTTTACCTCTTATGGGTACTCTCTGATGCAAAGGTGAACAAGCCGGCTGTCTGCCTGGTACAGTATGATGGCCAGGAGTTGTCTCTGCAACCTTTTCTGCATAACCAGAGAAAAGCACAGGACAGAGTAAGCCTTACATGTAGGTTTCTAAACTAGGCAACAATCCTAGATCTGATTATATAATAACCAGCATTCACCATGCAATCATATCATTGCTTACTGGGCATTACTTATAAAAACATCTTAAGACAGGAGCATACCAGAATCATCCATCACAGCTATAGCTTGCTCGGCTTTATGCTGCAGGGCAAGGAGAGCAGCCTGTCGTCCCTGCAGAGCTCTCAGCTGCTCCTGCTGCTGTAACATCCTTTTTAATAAATCATGTTGTTTCTTCAAATTTTCTATCTCTTCCATAGGCTCCTGCTGAGGATCTCGGGCCTGAAAAATAAGACCAACAACACTTATATCTATTAAAATCTATGCTCATGTGTCAACTATCAATGGTAAAATACAAACATAAATAATAAATCTGTATTAAATATACAACCCTAGATATAGACTTGAAAGGAAAAAAAAGAAAATGATGACACAGAGACAGCCTGTCGTGTTAAGAATTAGGTAATTAAGTAATTTCAAGGTAAAAGACCATATGCATAGACTTAGCATGAAGAAGAATTAACAAAAGGAAAATAAAGGAAGATGATTACAAAAAGAAAGATAAAAGGGTCAAAAGGCAAAAGGAGCTACACACAGAAACACAGACACAAGACCACGTGCACGCGCACACACAGGAATGAGAGATCCAGGTCTTATAGAAAAGGAGAAGCACATTATACCAAGTTAACGCCCCAAAAGTAGCCCTGAAAAAGCCCAGACCAAAAAAATGTCCTGCCCTATTCCTAGAAGGGATGTTTAAACCCAACAAATCCAACAGATGAAAATTTTTTAAATTTTTATTTGATTTTTAAAATGCATTTTTATTTGATTATCTGATGTGAAAGGCTTTAATTTACTTGTATCACTTTTCATAAGCATACAATAAAGAAAAATATTTTTTTCTTTTAAAAGATGCTCCTTTAGATGAGTCTGAGAACACTAATTACTTTGGAAGTCCCTCTAAAAAACAGCATTTTGCCTAAAAGAGGAACAGACTGAATAGGTGTCAATTATAAAGAACTATAAAATTTTAAATATTAATCTTCGACCTATTCAAATGTAACTCAACCAGCAACATTATGGTCAATTAATCAGAGAGACAAATTTAACTCCAACTTGGAAACAATAAAATTTTAAGTCAAATTACGCATGAAATTATACCATAATGGTATTTTTCATCATTGACTTGCCTTTTAAAATTTTTATATCTTAAAAGTTTAATGAGTTTACCTAATATTTACATAAAGTATATTTCTATCAGCTTAGAAACAGTCAATTTTAAATTTGCATTGCTATCAAATTTTTGTTGGGGTTATTTGTAGACTTTAAATGAATGACCTCCCTTGGCCCTGACTGAAGTTAACAAAGAGAATAAAGAATTTCACTTTGATTTCTTTTGAAAATAAAAATGCACTGATCTGTTTTCCTTATGTACATTTAATTCCAGGAGAAATTAAAGAGAACACAAATGGCTCTAGAGAAGTTTCCTTCTGGGTGACATTCCTTATCAATACTTTGTAAAAACTTCTCTTTACCTCCCCAAGCAGAATTCATCAGTAATGTGAATAAGAATGAGTAACTGTGCAACTTGGCAAGCAATAAAAGTACATGGATCAGAATTAGGAACTCAAAGAAATGAAGATCAAATAATAAGTAGAAGACTGCAGTCAGAATTTTTGATGAATATATCAGAGAAGCCAGGTCAGTGCTCTATCTCTCATGAACATGGAAGAGAAATACACATCTTGGTTAAGCTACTATTTCCTGGAGAATTCCCAATAAACTGAACCCATTTTCAAATCAACAACAATTTACTCAGTTCTCTCCCATCCAACACAAGTGGAGTTACTCTGTTAACATTACATTTATTCCTATAAAAAGTCATCTTCTTAGTTCTGGCTCAATTCAAGATTGTTTACATCTTGTAAAATAATTTGAAAGCTGAGAGAAAACTATGAATCTGAGATAGCGAGTCATCTCATATTTGATCCAAATTAATTTCATCGAAAAGTGAAAGTGAAAGTTGCTCAGTCTTATCCAACTCTTTGCAATCCCATGGTCTATACAGTCCATGGAATTCTCCAGGCCAGAATACTGGAGTGGGTAGCCTTTGCCTTCTCCAGGGGATCTTTCCAACTCAGGGATCAAACCCAGGTCTCAAACCCAGGTCTCCCACATTGCACGCGGATTCTTTACCAGCTAAGCCACAAGGAAAGCAATTTCATCAAAGTCACCGGTAAAACATAAACCAGATCCAATTAGGTACAGATTTCAATTGGAAAGACTCAGAGAAATATCTCCAGATTGACATCAATCAAATACTCCAACAAAGCATCAGTAGTAAATAACTAAGAAAAGAAACATTACACACATTAAGTCAAAAATTCACCTAGAGAAAAAACCATCAAGAATGCATTATCTCCATCTAACTCATAATTTTCTCATCTCTCAAAATCAGATTAACTTTAAAGAATTTAATATTAACTAAACAATTTAATATTAAGTTTTCTTACCCAAATTACATCCTTAGATTGTGTCATATGTATTTAGAACTATCTCTGAAAAAGCATAATCTGGCTTGGGAGACAAATCTAGCCCACATGAAATAATCAGAAATGATAAAAAAAAAATAGCAAAAAATGGGTAGATGACATTTTGAAAAGCTTATGAATTCTCTAACAAGTGAGATTAAGTATAGGGGGGAAGATGAGTGTGGGAAAACAATGAAAGCATTCTGGGAAGGCTTTTTTTTAAAATTATGCAATATCATATCTATAAAATAATTCAAGAAATAGACTCTGCCTTTGTAGGCAACTCAAGAATATCAATTATTTCCCATTAAGCTGCAACTCACAAGGTTGCTTTAAGCTTGGAACCTCGGTTAAGACACCAACTTTTTTCCCTAAACCTGTAACAGAATATTACATTTTGAAAGATGTTAAGGAGAGAATGAAGGTAGGTGGGGAGGACAACAGGTTCTGCATAGCAGAGAAAGGATAAAGACACTGAGTGGGAATTAGGGTTGTTTTTTTTTTAAGAAACTGAAATCACTTTATGAACAGAGTACTGACAGAACTACCCTATGACGGCTGTAAGAATCAAAAGATTAAAAAGAAAATTAAAATAAACCCCGAAAAAGAAGTTCAAGAGAAAATCATATTCATTTGTAAGGTCATTATTCAAAGTAACTTAAAAATAGAACAACGGCTTTTAAAAGCAAACATAATGCCTTAAGGAAAAAAGCTAGCAGATACTACGCTATAGTAATTGTCAACTCAAGTTCTGCTTGTTGCTATTCAAAGACTTCAGAAGAAAGGAACATTAAGTTCCAAAGGAAACCTATTTTCCCCCACTCACTTTTTCTTCTGCAATGCTACTAGTTTTAAAAATAATCAGCTACTTTAATCTTCTGCTGAATTGGGACAGCTTTTGCTTAACATGTTATAGTAAGATCACTACGTTGTTGCTGGTTAATGGCTAAGTTGCGTCCAACTCTTTTGAGACTCCCGAACTGTAGCACACCAGGCTCCTCTGTCTATGGGATTCTCCAGGCAAGAATACTGGAGTGGGTTGCCATTTCCTTCTCCAGAGGATATTCCCGATGCAGGGATCAAACCTCTGTCGCCTGCACTGGCAGGCACATTCTGTATCTTTGAGCTTTCAGGGAAGCTCAGCTGATTTGAAACCATACCTTCAAAACCTCGTGGGAGCTGGAGTGGGACACCAAAATAACTAGAGGTTAAGTTCAGTTATTTTAATTTTTTTTTTGGTCACTTTTAAACAGCCACAAAAAATATAAAATATGTACATAACAGATAAAGACTAATCCTAGGTAATAAGCTAGTAAGAAAACATATGAAATTGGTCTTATCTATACTCAGTTATTAAAATAGTACTGTACTCTTGTCAAATGGATAGGAGCACTTTTACAAATGCTATTTTTTATTCAAACTATTTTAAGTGGAGCTGCACAAATAGTTGTCTTTAAACCCTTCCTGAATGTCCTGATGCAAATCATGGAAAATTTCTAAAGAAAGAACATTTAGAGTAAATACTGGAGAAAAAAGGAGCAAAAACATTAGGAAACAAGTCAATTGACTAAAAGTATTTTTCTAAAAAGAAAAGAAGGGAAGGGATTTCCAACGGAAAGAAAAATATAAACCAAAAACACTATAAAAATATTTCATTTAAAAAAAAAAAAAGGAACGCTAACAGCTTCCTCCATTTTTTCTCTTTAATACATGACTAAGGAAATAAGATTTTAAAAGTACCATTTTAATCCATAGACACAAATATCAGAAAAAAAAAAGGCAACTAATGATTAGGGTTTAAGAATGTGTTATATTTTTAGCTCTCAATAGCAAAAAGAAAAAAAAAGAAAATGGATTAAGTTTCAAGTCCTTTTTTAATGCAAATTAAAAACAGCTGCCACACATAGTCCACGGAGAGGAGAATAAGGAAGCAGAAAAGAAGAAAAAAGACACTAAGGGATTTTTACTAATGCAAATTACTATACAACTAACCATGTTAATAACATACAAATTTAAAAGTCACAACAATAACAGAAAAGCAAATAAGGAAGAGGAAATATGAACAAAAGAGGTGCTCATTTAGAGGGTTCCCAAATTAATATTGTAAAGTATACCTTTGAGTGAAATCCACGTTTTCGGCTATATTTCCTATTAGGCCTCAGCTCCCTGTCATTCTGAGGAGGTCTGTCACCTTTCCCTTTTGGACTTGTAGTAACGTCAATGTCTGAAACCTGTTCTTGTGAAGCTGAATTCCCTAGTTTGTCCTCAATGCACGGCCGAATTCTCAGACTAAAAGATGCCTCCTTTATTAAATAGTGTAGCATATTAATTTCTTAATACAAACTCCTGTTTAACATACAAGCCAGCCTTGTAAATAAATATAAAAATTTACCAGTCCATGATTTAGAAAATTAATCCACCCTCTCCCCAAGTGGCAATAAAACTTTAAACTTTTAAATTCCCATAGACTATAGACTATTGGCTTATTCTAAATAAGTATCATCATATCTTAGGCAATCTCCAAGCTATGCAACAATCACTGAAGCATATTTTAACATTTATTCTGTTACTGATTTCCAAAATGTTCTGATTTTATGCTATGAAAGAAAGACTCATCATGGTGAACACTATATACACTAGCATACACAGATAAACTATTATAATCAATTATACCACTTCCCACCCCTCTCAAACACAATTCCTTTATGCACATGCCCCCACCCTTCCATTTCTGCTGGAATGAGATTTGAGAAAGAAATTATTCCCCACACCACTGTAAAAGAAAAACAATTTCCCCACAGTAGACTGCATTCTTCAACAACCATTTGGATCAAGCTCTCTGAGCACCTCCTGGTGAAAATAATGGAGAGAAAAAAAAAATTCAAGTTTTCTCTTCGAATCAGGAAGGACAAGAATGAGTAAGGAGGCAGATAAGAAACTACTCAGGGCAATGATGAAAGGAAACAAACCCTCAAATTCCTAATGCTAACTATAAATTTGGAACACACCTCAGAAACAAACAATACACGTGATGTATCTTTTCACAAGAAAGGCATTACTGACAACAGGGTTTCAAGTTCACTAATGCATGGTTATAGGCGCAGCTGCTAAAATTAAAATGTTTACAAGTATACTAGTTTCATACTAACTTCTATGAAGTGTGTTTTCCAAATCTTGCCTCAAATTTCTCAAAATTTCTGATTATTTTTCCAAAAGACAGTATTTTGATACATTTCATTTTGCAGAGTCAAAATTTATATACTTTTCTCACTAAATAAATCCCAAAGTAAATGCTAACCTGTCCCACTTTCAGTTCAGTTTATCAGCCATCTGGTTTGGCTTCAGTTCCAGGCTAGCCTGGCAAATGAAAATCCTAACAGCCTTCAAATGGGTCCTCAGTGGCAGAGAAACTTGGGAGGCTTTTCCAAAAGACAATATGCCAAGCAACAACACTGTCCTCATAACTAGTACATCTACAAAGAATTTTAACTCTTCCAATGCCTCTTAAAATGAGCAAAGCTGTGCTTAACGACACAAATGAGGAAAGCCAGGTTTTGGAAGCTGAAGACCAGAAATTATTAATCAACCATTAAAACTACTTTTAATGTTAATAAATAAAACTTTAAAATTTCCATGTTCAAATAGAATATATACAGCATTAACAATTTGAGGGTTTCTTCCCTGAGATAAATTTTTCATTAAGGAATGCCTACAAAAGTATTATTGTGAAAAATAAGGGGAAAGTTTTTATCTTCATTTCCAGCCCTTTAATTACTAAAAAGCCGCTTACCGTGGCATCTGAAGCCTCAGACTGCACATCTATGTTTAGCGATGTGCTCTCAGCTACAGAACCAGATCCCACAGCTGAATCTATAGTCCGAACATCCTCCTCCTCATTTTCTCTAGCCTGAAATATTTTAGTGGTATAAATCATACAACTATTAAAAAGGGCAATAAAATGTTACAAGGGATGGCACGATTTTTTAAAATATATTAACTCCTCTGATGTGGCAATCAGAATGTCAATACCATAGGTACACACTGATGTACTACAAAATCACTCAGTACATTATGCAAAAGGTTCAAAACTTACAAGAATTTTCTGGAGAAATTTCATATATGACTTTTCTTGTTCTTTAAGGTGATCTATTAGATGAGTGAGGCGCTCAACATTAGCAGATCTTTCATTTTTCTCTACAAGGTCTTCCCGCATGGAACTAGCTTTAGTAATATAGTCACGAATCTGAACAAGCCTGCTTACAATCTGCAGGGGAAATATTTGGCCGGGTGGGGAGGGGGACAAAAATAAACAGGATGTGAAAATGAGCATAAGTTATTGAACAGCAAGTTACTGAACAGCAACAACTTTACAGATTTTAATTTCAAATAACCAAAGATACTTCTAAGTTTATTGCATGAAATCATACGTGTAAAAGATCTGAACCAAATTTATAATTTAATCAAAACTTAATAGGAAATACTAACAACTCCAATTTCCATTAATTTCAAAACCATTTCAATTTAATTACTTGAAAACCTCAGTGTATAAAACTGCATACTAAATTATTTACATAAATTCTTACAGTGTTTATATATTTCTTCATAAATTTTAAAAATTAAAATACTTTTAAAACAGAATCTTTTCAAATGAATTATATAACCATTTAAAGAAATTTCTACAACAATCTATCATATTACTCCAACTTCTCTTTACTAAAAATTAACAATACAGCATTTCACAGGTGAACAGAAAGTCTTAATTTACCTGACTATGCCACTTCTACAATCATTTTTGTAAAAAGAAATTTATACAGTTTTGAATAAACCTGACAGATTAATGAGCAAAAGTTAAGGAAGGACTCTGCGTACAAGGTAAGTCGCTTCAATTGTGTCCAACTCTTTGCGACCCTATGGACTGTAGCCCACCAGGCTCCTCTTGTCCTAGGTATTCTACAGGGAAGAACACTGGAGTGGGTTGCCATGCCCTCTTCCAGGCGATCTTTCCGACCCAGGGATCAAACCCTTGTCTTTTAAGACTCCTGCACTGGCAGGTGGATTCTTCACCACTAGCACCACCTGGGAAACCTGGAAAGTACTTTAACTCTACCTAACTGAAAGTCCTATGTATATAAGTATTTTTTAAAATCTTCATGCTTCTACTTTGAGGTTTATGACAGCAAAGAGCAAAAGAAATATTATCACCTGGCTGCTTTCCATTGCAGGCTCTCCTCTTCCATCTTCTTCAGAGACTTGACAATTTTGCAAAAGGTCATTACTTAAAGCAGAAGCAAACAACTCTTTACACTGTGCTGATCCAATCATTTCTCTCTTTTGAGGACTTACAGTGGCATCTTTGCTCTTATTAGTATTAATCTGCATAGGCAAAAAGTTGAAGGGCTTTCGGTTCTCACTAAGCTGACGTTTGTTGTTAGCAGCTGTTGCTCTACCTTGAGAATCACTTCCAATGCTTCTCTATACATGAAAGAAAAACCAAATCCCACAAACATTAATCTTTCAAAATTTAAAAAAAAATCCAATATTCTTAGTCAGCTTCACCATCAGATATTGACTTAGGAGGTATATATAAAAGATCTGTCATAAGATCCAGAGCAGCTTCAGACCTACAAAATTCTTTCAGAAAAATATCAAGTTCAATTATCACGTCCTATTCCTCATTCTGTCAGAGACAGCTCAAATGATGACTATGAGCAAGATTAGTCTAAATAGAGTAGTAGGATTATGAACCATATTTATAACTCAGATTGCTAGTCATACTTGATCACAGAATATAACACAGGCTTTGGACCTAATGAATCAATGTTAATACAAACATTAACGTAAAGATGTGTCAGCGTGAAGCACTGTCTGATAAATTATTCAACTTAGTGCCTGGCATACAGTAAGTGTTCAATAATCGATACAAACGTAACTAAATGATAAATGACCATCACCATCATCATACCAGACTGGAATCTATCTTTATGTATATTTAGAGAAACTTGTATCAAGTACAGATCAGACAATAAAATGTGAAGAGTTCATTTTCATTTCTAATTGCTTTTAGTTCTAAACTTGACTTCAGTGATTATAAATACAAATAACAGTTTTATTCTAAACTTGAGATAACAGCATGTTCCAGACTTAGCCAATGATAAATATTCTAAATTGGATCTTCTCTTTTGCTTAACAGCTATCTTAACCAGTTAGTAGCATGCACATTTTAGTTTCAAAATGAAATCATTTAAGTCAGCCAAACACTGTAATAATAAAGTTCTAAAAAACCTGCCCCCAGCAAGTTTAGAAATAAGCACTTTGCAGCCTTCCAAAGAACACAGTACCATCACCACTGATTAACATTCTTTCCATATGCACAGAAACTAAGAAAAAGAAATAAACAGTTCAATTTCATTAAGACAAATGATTTGTCTATGGCAAGTACTTCCCACAGTCATAACTTGATTTGTAAAGTAATTTACAAACCTGATCTAAATCACTGAAGTTTATCCTCTGTTTGAGTTTTTCTAGTTCTGCCTGCTCGGGAACAGACATCTGAGTCATGTATCTACTATGTGGAAAAGTCAGTGAAGTCTTTGTTCTTCGTCTTCCAACTCCTGGCGATGATTCCGGAGAAATATCATTAGTTACCCTTTTATCACTTTCTACACCAAATTTTCTCTTATTCTTTTCTGATGACCTATTTGCCTTCTTCTGCTGGCCGCCCCAATCCTTTAAAAAAAAGTAAAGGCAAATGTTAATCTGGCCTCCATCAAATTAGGAAAATATTTTGGTATGCTTTAAAATTTTTGGTCCTAAAATTAGAAATGACAAAACATTTTTCACATAAATACATAGTCTTAAGAGACAATTACTTACCGGCATTAGCCCATTTTCCCTCTACTACACATAGCCTAAATTTTAAAATGTGCTAAAATTGTTGTAATTATTCAGAAAATATCATTTAAAATCAACATGTATAGGGAGACAGATCAGGAATCAACCTGTGTTCTAAAGCAATTACTGTTACATGAAGAAATGCTCCACTGTGTGACCCTAGGCAATTTAACTTTCATAAATCTGTTTCCTAATCTCTAAAATAGTGTTACCTTTAAAACACAATTTAAAATAACATATATAAAACATTCAGCACAGTGCTTAGCATGTAGGAAGCAACAGATGTTAACTATTATTATTTTCTATAGGGAACAACAATGTACTACATGATAAGGTCTGATATGAAATGATTAAAAAAAACATGGCAGAAAGCAAAGAAGAACTAAAGAGCCTCTTGATGAAAGTGAAAGAGGAGAGGGAAAAAGTTGGCTTAAAGCTCAACATTCAGAAAACTAAGATCATGGCATCTGGTCCCATCACTTCATGGCAAATAGATGGGGAAACAGTGAAAACAGTGACAGACTATTATTCTGGACTCTAAAATCACTGCAGATGCTTACTGCCAACCATGAAATTAAAAGACACTTACTCCTTGGAAGAAAAGTTATGACCAACCTAGACAGCATATTAAAAAGCAGAAACATTACTTTGCCAACAAAGGTCCTTCTAGTCAAAGCTATGGTTTTTCCAGTAGTCATGTTTGGATGTGAGAGCTGGACTATAAACAAAGCTGACAAGGGTGCCCACTCTCACCACTACTATTCAACATAGTTTTGGAAGTCTTGGCCACAGCAATCAGAGCAGATGAAGAAATAAAAGGGATCTAGATTGGAAAAGAAGAAGTAAAACTCTCACTGTTTGCAGATGACATGATCCTCTACATAGAAAACCCTAAAGACTCTACCAGAAAATTACTAGAGCTAATCAGTGAATATAGTAAAGTTGCAGGATATAAAATCAACACACAGAAATCCCTTGCATTCCTATACACTAACAATGAGAAAACAGAAAGAGAAATTAAGCAAACAATTCCATTCACCATCAAAACAAAAAGAATAAAATACTTAGGAGTATATCTACCTAAAGAAACAAAAGACTTATATATAGAAAACTATAAAACACTGATGAAAGAAATCAAAGAGGACACAAACAGATGGAGAAATATATACCGTGTTCATGGATTGGAAGAATCAATATAGTGAAAATGAGTATACTACCCAAAGCAATCTTTAGATTCAATGCAATTCCTATCAAGCTACCAGAGGTCTTTTTCATAGAATTAGAACAAATAATTTCACAATTTGTATGGAAATATAAAAAACCTCGAATAGCCAAAGCAATCTTGAGAAAGAAGAATGGAACCGGAGGAATCAATCTGCCTGACTTTAGGCTATACTACACAGCCACAGTCATCAAGACAGTATGGTACTGGCACAAAGACAGAAATATAGATCAATGGAACAAAATAGAAAGCCCAGAGATAAATCCACGCACCTATGGACACCTTATCTTTGACAAAGGAGGCAAGAATATACAATGGAGAAAAGAGAGTCTCTTTAACAAGTGGTGCTGGGAAAACTGGACAGCCACTTGTAAAAGAATGAAACTAGAACACTTTCTAACACCATACACAAAAATAAACTCAAAATGGATCAAAGATCTAATCATAAGACCAGAAACTATAAAATTCCTAGAGGAAAACATAGGCAAAACACTCTCCGACATAAACCAAAGCAGGATCCTCTATGACCCACCTCCCAGAATATTGGAAATAAAAGCACAAATAAACAAATAGGACCTAATTAAAATGAAAAGCTTCTGCACAACAAAGGAAACTAAAAGCAAGGTGAAAAGGCAGCCTTCAGAATGGGAGAAAATAATAGCAAACAAAGCAACAGACAAACAATTAATCTCAAAAATATACAAGCAACTCCTGCAGCTCCATTACAGAAAAATAAACAACCCAATCAAAAAGCAGGCCAAAGAACTGAAAAGACATTTCTCCAAAGAAGACATAAAAATGGCTAACACATGAGAAGATGCTCAACATCACTCATTATCAGAGAAATGCAAGTCAAAACCACAATGAGGTACTACTTTACACCAGTCAGAATGGCTGCCATCCAAAAGTCTACAAGCAATAAATGCTGGAGAGGATGTGGAGAAAAAGGAACTCTATTACACTGTTGGTGGGAATGTAAACTGGTACAGCCACTATGGAGAACAGTGTGGAGATTCCTTAAAAAACTGGAAACAGAACTGCTATATGACCCAGCAATCCCACTGCTGGGCATACACACCAAAGAAACCAGAATTGAAAGAGACACATGTACCCCAATGTTCACCACTGCATTGTTTACAATAGCCAAGACATGGAAGCAACCTAGATGTCCATCAACAGACGAATGGATAAAAAAGCAGTGGTAGATATACACAATGGAATATTACTCAGCTATTAAAAAGAATTCATTTGAATCAGTTCTACTCAGGTGGACAAAACTGGAGCCTATTATACAGAGTGAAGTAAGCCAGAAGGAAAAACAAAAATATAGTATACTAACGCATATATATGGAATTTAGAAAGATGGTAACAAGAACCCTGTATGCGAGACAGCAAAAGAAACGCAGATGTATAGAACAGTCTGTTGGACTCTATGCGAGAGGGCAAGGGTGGGATGATATGGGAGAACGGCCATTGAAACATGTTAATTATCATATGTGAAATCAATCGCCAGCCCAGGTTTGATGCTCAGGGCTGGTACACCGGGATGACCCAGAGAGAGGGAATCAGGAGGGAGGTGGGAAGGGGGTTCTGGAGGGGGAACATATGTATACCCATGGCAGATTCATGTCACGGTATGGCCAAACCAACACAATAATGTAAAGAAAATTTTAAAAATTAAATAAATAAATAAACAAACAAACAAAGCTGAGCGCAGAAGAATTGATGCTTTTGAAATGTGTTGGAGAAGACTCTTGAGAGTCCTCTGGACAGCAAGGAGATCCAACCAGTCCATCCTAAAGGAGATCAGTCCTGAGTGTTCATTGGAAGGACTGATGCCGAAGCTGAAACTCCAATATTTTGGCCACCTGATGGGAAGAACTGACTCAGTTGAAAATACCCTAATGCTGGGAAAGACTGAAGGCGGGAGGAGACGGGGATGACAGAGGATGAGATGATTGGATGGCATCACCGACTCAATGGACATGAGTTTGGGTAAACTCCGGGAGTTGGTGATAGACTGGGAGGCCTGGCATGCTGCAGTCCATGGGGTCACAAAGAGTCTAACACGACTGAGCAACTAAACTGAACTGAGTGTTTTACCAGAATATATATCTATTTACTTAACTATACTCACATAGCACATTCAAAAGTTCTTTAAATTCCCACCTTATCCATATTGGAAGAATGTTTTAGTTTTACTTTACTAACACCTTTTGGGATATTTTTCTCTTTTGTAACAAAACTTCCTTCTCTACACACTGTCCCTCCAGTCCAATTCATATGTGGGTGTTCCTGCCAACCTCCTGTTCTATTTACTCCACCCAATCTTGGTCACAGGTGACTGGAGAGAGATGCATACCTAATATGTTAGGATAATCATATTTTAAAATTTCAGATTGGAACCAACAGATAACTAGTCAGTCTATAACAGCAGTCATAACTGAAAACTTTAGAATGAAGGGGCAGCCACAGTATATCACGTGGACCAGACAAGAGAGAAAAGTGGTCTATGAAAATAAAGTTGGGTTAAGTAGAGGCACTCAGAAGCAGAGTTAGCGAAGTGAAAAAGTAATTCTTGACAACTTTCTGGTTGCTTTTTCTAGTCCCTTTCTAAAACCCGGTTTTAAATTTCATAAAACATCTATATATTCTTATAATAAATCTCCTTTTCAGTTTAAGCTAATTCAAGTTGATATGTTACCTGCAAACAAAAATGTCTTCAACTAATACACCAAATAGCTCAAGGTCATTTAGTATATTGGCCAGCAAGAAAAACCGTGTCTACATAGTTTCAATGAGGATGACTTGGCTAAGTCAGGGGAAAGTTGCATTTTAGCATCAGTAGCCAATAACACACCATCAATAATAAGATACCCTACCATATTGTTGAGTCGGTCATCAACACTCTCATTGCTCCAGTTTGGTAAATCCTGGTCATTCACACCTTCTTCAAAAGGACCTCCTCCTGTGGCCATATTGGCTTTTACAATTAATCTTCTGCAAAACAAGTGAAGACTAACTGTTTAACACATAAAAACAAACTGCAATATTTAAATCATTCCATGAACCTTAGCAATAGAAACAAGCATCAGAAAAGTTGATTTTATGAAACAAAAGAGGCACTGTCAACCACACACAAAATGATTTAGCTGCCACAGGCATGGTACGTCTAGCATGCATTAAGTAGATGAAGTGATGAGGAGGGGAAGGAAAAAAACCTTGGAATATCCACTCTGTTTGCAGGCTTCATCCTTCTATTTATTTGACACAATCCAAAAAGGTAAAGAGGTAGGAAAAAGTTACTAGATGGAAATGACATCACTTATAATAGCGACAAAAAAGTAAAATTATCTAGGAATAACATAATTTAGCCCTATGTAAAGACGCATTATTTTTTAAACTGAAGTATAGTTGATTTACAATGTTGTGCTTATTTCTGCTGTACAGCAAAGTGATTCAGTTAAACACATACAAGAAGCACTATTAAACTCTATAAAACAACACAAGAGAAAATGTGAATAAGTAAAAAAACATATTATCTCCCTTGATGAGAAGACTAAACATTTTTTCTGAATTTATAGACTTAATTAAATACCCACTGGGATTCTGCTTGGAATTTGACAGAATGATTCTAAAAACCATCTGGAAGAACAAACAAATTAGAAAAAAAATTACCTGAAAAATAAAAGCAAGAGTTGCTATAGTGGTCACGAGAGTAGAAAACTAACCCCAAGATATTCAACCACATTTAGTATCTATCTGGTTCAATCAGCACAACTCAAAAAGAAAATCCTCAAATACACCCAATTCAAAAAATTTAATGACAAAAATTAACTATAGCTAACATCAATTTTGTTCACTATATGCCAAGCGCTAATGCTAAACATTTTATGTGTTTATGATTTAACCTTTGCAATAACTGAGCGGTAAAAGATTATTCAGTTGATGGGACAATTTGCTAACAATGTTGAAAAAAAGTTTATTTAAAGCTGTAACAGACTTCCTAAACCAGGATTCATCATCTTAAACACAAAACACAGAAAAATGATTTCAGTGACTATTTTCCCAATTCTCCCAAAGATGGTACATACCCGGTACCATTTCAGACACACAGAAGAAGAATTAATTCATAGTAAAAAACAGACGCCTTAGAGCATTAGAGCTTAATTCCCCCTCAGATGAAAAAGAATGCCTTACACCATAAACAAAGATACTATCCGGTAGATTTAAAGTAGATGAATAAGATTAAAGAGTCAAATAAAAGACAAGAAAAAAGAATGAGCTTTAAAAATAGAGATTTTACTAATTTGGAATGTGGAAATAAAGAGGAGTATGTTCAACCAATTTTACTCAGGCACAAGTGAATCCTAAGGATACTGAGAATAAATAGTAAATGACAAGCTGGGAAAAAAATCTGAAAGAAATATGAAGTATATAATTAATATCTTTACTATATTAAAAAATGCTTGCATGAAAGCAGTTGTTGGTTACAGGGTAGAAATGTGATTTTTACTGTTTACCTTATATATTTTCAGCAATATTTTACAACATTTTTTATACTAGAAATATATTTAAGAACTTCGCAAAATAACTGATACTCATAAAGAGGTATGTCCAGTGAACCGACTCATTTAAAAGAAACATTTTACAACTACCTTTTTCTAAGATGCACTGACGCAATTTGCAATATTAAAGAATAGGAGGTCAAAAAAATACATAAGCAATAGAGGTGAAAACAATACCTAATATTACAAAAAGCAATTTATCTTAAAGTGGAGATTAGAAATTACTAAAATATTTAAGTAAAAAAACTCTTACCAATTTTTTAGTAAAATACAGTATGTTGCATTTTCTATCAGTAGAGTAATAATAAAATAAGTTTACTTTAAGGTAAGTTAAAAATATATTCAGATGTTTTATACTCATTTTTTTATTATGATGAATTCCTCCTAAAATGAGCTTTTCCTAAGGATCTAGTGATAAGTTAACAACTTTGAACACAAGTTTCTAAAACAATTTAAAACATACATTAAAATTAGTTTGGGAAAAATATATCAATTATTTATTAAAAATCATTTTTAAAGACCATTTGCTAAATAAAGTCTATACATTCAAAGTAATGTGAAAAGAAACACATTTCTGTTAATGAGAAAAAAAGATGAGCTCAGTTTTAGAGACGTTTGAGATATCTATTGTATACCCAATTAAATGTGTCTAGTGGGCAAACAGCCATCTCTCAGAAGTGACATCTAGGCTACAGAGATGTGCAAATCATCGATTCATAAAAGAATGTAAAGTGGAACAGAAGACTCATGAGAAGATAAAGAGTAAGAGAAGACTAAACCTTGAAGGACACGGAGATTTTAAAAAGAAAGGAAAACAACACTCAGAAGGTACAGAAAGACAGGAAGGAAACCAAAACCAGAAGAATGTGCTAGCAAGGGGGAGAAGTATGTAAAGAAGGAGGGTATGATAAGAATGCCAAGTATCACTTTATCATATAAACAAACTAGTGAGAAGTGTACATCTGGATTTAGCAACAAGGAGGATACTGACAACCTTGGTAAAAATCAATTCCATAACTGAAATGCATTTATTGACGGGGAAGAGAAAAAATTAGAGGAAGTCAGTAGGTGATTTTTTTCAAGATATCATTCTGTGAAGGAAAGCAAGCAGAGAAGGTCAAGTAGAAAGATTCCTTAAAATGGAGGTATCTTACATATGGTAATGTACATGTTTCAATGCTACTCTCTCAAATCATCCCACCCTCTCCCTTCCCCTACTGTATCCAAAAGTCTGTGTTTCCTTTGCTGCCCTGCAAATAGAATCAAGTGTATCATCTTTCTAGATTCCATATATACGCATTAATATATGATATTTGTCTTTCTCTGACTTACTTCACTCTGTATAATAGACTCTAGGTTTGTCCACCTCAGTAGAACTGACTCAACTGCATTCTGTATGATGCAAGGAACCCAAAGTTGGTGCTCTGTGACCACCTAGAGGGGTGGGAGGGGACATGATGTATACTATACCAATGGCTGATTCATACGGATGTATGGCAGAAACCAACGCAATATTGTAAAGTAAATATCCTTCCAATTAAAAATAAAATTTTTAAAAATACTAATAACACTGATAAATATATATATAACCAGGGGAAAAAGGGGGCAGTATCTTGAGTACATTTAAAATTTGTCAGGAGAGCACTCATAGAGGGAGACAAAGATGCAAACTGTGTGTGGTCTCTGAAAAACTGGGAAGGACTGGGATCTAGGGCTTAAGAAACACAATTAGCATTAGATAGGCCAAAGAACACCTCTTTCACTGAAATGAAAGAAAGGACAGAATTGGATACAGGCTGTTAGCAGATCTGGTGGTTGAAAGCCATGAAGTACGGATTGCTCGTTCAATATGTGAGGGTAAGATGACAGTGTCTGAGAGGCTGGGGAAGAGTGACAGAGAGTGACTGTGAGCAGCACTAAGGACTCAGATGAAAGCAGAGAACATTCACTGTTAGCACTAATATCACTAATCTGCAGTTTCCATTTTTTTCCCCAGAAGTGCTTATCAGCCTTGATATAAAGTAGTGGATTCCACTGAATCCATCCACATTTGGGATTTTGCTAGGCAGGTTTAACAGAAAAACAATGAGATGGAAAAGCTGAAGCCACTGGAAAAAAATTAGCACAAGTGACAGATGATCGTGTGTGAAGCAGAATTGAGATAAAATTCTTTTACTTCAAACAAGCACTTTCATCCACCCTATGACCTACTAAAGTAAGTTGAAACTATTAAGTTTCATTTTGCTATTTTTGACAGTATTATTTGGTTTCCTCATCTTACAAGGATATGAAATGCAAAAATACCATGGCAATTTACAAGCTACTTTCAATGACTGATCTTTCTGAAGAAAATCTTGTTGTAGGAGTCTTACTATAAGTATTACAGATATCTAAGCAGAATATCACAGTATTAATTACCATGAAAATACCCACGACTGACTAAAGTTACCTTTGAAAATACAAACAAATTCATCAAGAAAAAAAATTATTTTTCCTAAAATCTTTAAAATTCAGATATTATTTCTCAAATGGTATTAAATGACTCATAAGTGTCTTTGGAACTATCTTACATCCCAACTGACAGTTGTAAACCAAGGTCTTAGAAATTCTCATCAAAATAAAGGATTTCCCTAGTGGCTCAGGGGTAAAGAATTCACCTGCCAATGCAAGAGACGCAAATTTGATCCCTGGGTTGGGAAGATTCCCTGGAGGAAGGCATGGCAACCCACTCCAATATCCTTGCCTGGAGAATCCCATGGACAGAGGAGCCTGGCAGGTTACAATCCACGGGATAGAAAAAAGTCGGACACAACTAAGCACATCCAAATAAAATATTGTATAAAGTATATACATATATATATCTATATTTTCTAATATTTGCTTAGAGTCACAAAATAACCAGAACTGGTATCTTATATTATCTGCACAAGTTTTCTAAAGGTTGAATTAGCTGGGCTATTTCTTTTACTAATTATATAAAGGAAATATTCAGTATACTCTTTTGAAAGCCTTAATATAGTGCACAACCATACTAAGCACTTTTAAGGGAAATTGAGAAGAAAACGTTTAAGTTTCTGGTATTATGTATAGTTTAGTTTCATTTAAGGAATTTCTCAATTTCTTCTCTGTACCTAAAAACCATACAGATCTTTTCCATAGTTCTTTGAGTTTGACACTTACTAAAAATTTCAGTAATTTTTTTAGAACTTAAGGTATCTTCTTTATAATTACCCTCTTTTAAAAAAAACAAAAGCTCTTTACGTATTGAGGGGAAGAAGGTGAATAGACTGCAATACAACACTCGATATGAATTAACAAAAATTTGATTAGACCTCACTATGTACCAAGTACTGCTCTGGGTCTATATTATGGTATAGTTACTCTGTGTAGACTGTTTCTACACCAAGAAAATTTAATATATCCTCGCTCTCTACAAAAGTAAATGAGAACCCTGAGGTCAACTAAACTCAGCTTGTTGAAATCTGTCACTTCCTGTCATTGATTACATACATCTCCCTAGGCAAATCTATACGTCCTGCTATAACCAATCCCAATTGTGAATGCCATTCCATCCCATACTCTCCACTGATAACAGCTCTTGCTGCGATTCCTTTCCACTGGACCATTACAAACTCACTCCCTATACATCCTCTATCTATTCCCAAACATTCCTCCTACTTCTTTGGCTTCAATAAAATGCCAAACCACTATGAAAGCACTATTTCCTTAGAAATCCTTTCTAAAAGATGTTACTCTTCCTAGTCTCTCAGATTCATGGGGAAAGAGTATCATTTACAGACTATTCTTATTCAACAATGCTTAACCTTCCTCTTTTGAACAAATTAACCAACAAAAACACCACTCTCCCTATCTTGGGTACCATTTCCTACTGTTCACCTCAGGACAGTCTTACACTTTTAACTGGCTTGTTGTTTTCACTCTCCACGTCACTCTCTGCTTTCATGACCTGAACACTTGTAATGATTTTTCTAAGACTCTGACCTCCATCTCATCTGCTCTATCCCAATACTATTTCCATTCTGGACAGATAATTTGTTCAACATCCTAAACTTCTGAAATACCTCTTTCTTAATTAACCTCCTTGCATTCTGTTTTGTCTCACCTGCTCATTCCTGCTGACCTTACCCTTTGGCCCTGCTGAATACCTCCTGTCCCTTGATCATTTCCCTTTCCAAGAATCCATTCACCCCTCACTTTCTTACTTAACCCAAAAATGCCACTCACTTCCAAAAATGCCTTGCTAGCATCGTTGGCCTCCTCATCAATTTGCCTATTTTATCAACTCAATTTTGGATAAACCTCATTACTCATTCTTTCTGTTTGTTCTCTCAAAACTGTCAAATAGTTAAAAAGTGGCATTGACTGTGTCCACTATTAAGGTATACTACACACTGACACTTTCAAAAATGCAGGTTTACTCCTTGAGATAAGGCACTTTATCTGTTTTGCTCAGTGTTCTATCTCTAGTACTTCATAGCCATGAAGTCACACATTGTACGTACTCAGTTAAATTTTAAGACGAATGTACTGCTATGTTACCATGTTAGCCTTTTCTGGCTTCTTAATAAATTCCCTAGTGTGATTATTCCAAACACTTTCTATTTTTTCCAAATCTCACATATATTTATCTCTTTTCCAACAAATGGCCAAATTCCCTATTGAGAAAACCAAGGTCTTTTAAAGCAAGTTTAACTCAACTGCTTTGTATTTTTATTCTATTTTATCCATCTTCACTAAAGTGTTAAAAGGAGAATTATTTGTGACTGATTTTATAACTTTTTATTTTACCAAATATTCCAGTGTTAAAGACTCTAAAACACAGACTTATATCTGACATTTCCTCTGAGTTCTACTTTTCTTGTCTTATTCTGTTATAGTCTTTCAAATAACAGAAAAAGATACCAAGAAGTACAATTAAGATATAAATCAATGACCAATCTACATTCTTATGATAACATACTGCATAAGTGTGTTGAAGATTTGTTTGCGTTCCTAGAAAGCAAGAATATATTCATCATATTTTGACAATTAGGCTGTCTTTAAAATTTTAACAGAACTAAATTTTCTGAAATTTTTAAGAGAGTAATTATTGCTAAAATGGTTTTAACAAAATTTCTTCTAATCCTCATCCTCTAGTCATTTAATTTCTAAATGCCCAGGGCATTCTCAAATGCTGATTACGTAAAGATACTTTCTGACCAGCAGGAAGAAGTCAATGTAAGTTCACTGAGGGAAAGTTAAGAAATTGTTAAGGACAATTTAGAAATTAAATGACTGAAGTAAGTTTAGACAACAAACAAACTTCAATCAACAGTATACATAATAAGCTCAAAAAGTAGAGGAGTTTGTGAATAAAAAATAAAATAAAAACAACCAATTAATAGAAAAGTTGTACCAGATGACTTAAGAGTAAATGAATTTGGAACAAGAGGCTATCCAAATAGTTGCTACAGGTAACATTCAAACTCAAATGAGCAGATGAGGAAACTCTGTGAAGACAAAGACATTTTTAAAAGTATTACATAAACTATCGTAGCATTTAATAATTAGGAATGACATGGCTCTTTTCAAACAAAAGTATGAAGACAGACCAAAGTGGCACACCAAAAAGCAGGGCAAACAGGGCATCAAACCTAGACCGTTCGTTTACTACAGGCACTGGTATTTTATAACACTTAAGTCTTCTTCAAATATAATACAACAGCCAAAAACATATACAAAGATGTCAAATTACCTGTTTAAAAACTAGTTTTCGTAGCTCAGAATGGCTCCCTTCCTGCTTCACACTTCAAAGCTGTTGTGTGCTTATGATCTAAAAAAGAGGAAAGAAAAAAATCCATTTTAGCCCATTTCACTGTGACCTACAGAATACCAAATAGTATTTATATCCTAAAGTGTGTTCAGAAAATCGACAGAAAAGGAAAAATCCAATTAATCAATACTTTAAATTCAACTTTAATTCTTTAGGAAAACAAGCGATAAACAGGTTTAAGTCCTCCACACCTGTTAAGAGCCTACCAAACAGCACTGTGATACCTTAATATCTACTTGGGAATGCAATGAAATTATGATGCAAAAACACTATAATGCAAGCATCATATAGCCTTCTCCATCAATGTTAAAAATCCACTCCAAAAATTACTCTTCGGATTGACCAAGTCATTAACTTCCTGCCACGCAAAACTATTCCAGAACTTTGCATCCCTGTTGATGACATCTTCATTTAAAAGCTAGCTACTTCATTAAAAAATAACCCCGTCACTACAGAAACGCAAAGTTTACATTTCAGTTCAAAAACTCAAGAATTATAATGGTTTCCAGCGGCTCTAACTGGAAAGGTGTTAGGGAAAGAAAGGAGCAGGTGCACCCGCAGCTTTACACCACCACCCACTCCAGTAACCAGAGAATAGCACAAGGCGGAGTCTGGAAGGCAGTTACGGGGCGGGGGTGGAAGGGGTGCCCAGAAACCCTGCTTCTTCCAGCGTCAAAGCACGATCCGTCACCCGTAGAGCCCCCGCCACAGACCTCGAATCGGTCCCCCACCAAAAAAAAATATTTTTCAGATAGGATGAGCTCTAGAGGAATGAGCCGCGGGGCTTAAAAGTTTGGAGGCCCCGCCTCTCCAGCGGGGCCTACGACCTAATCCCCAAACCCTCGTTTCTGCAGAGCAAGCAACGTTCCTCGAATCCATTTGGCATTTAGTATTTCCCCACTCGGGGCCCATCCAAACTGGACCTGCATTAAGGGATGGCGGAGGGGGGGAGCGCGGTGAAATTAGCATTCGTCTCGCCAGTAGGAACCCCAAAGTCAGGAACGCCTCCCCCGGCCCTTCTGCTCTAAAAACGCCCGGGACGGCCTAAGTCTTGCTGCTCACGGCCCAACCCCAAAGTCGCATCGCTCCTCACTCGCCTCTTCTCCACCCCAAATTCTGGAGCTCGAGGGCCCCACGGAACGGAATCTGGCGGGTAGGGTGGAAGAGGCGCAGATTATGGCCCACTAAGGCCCCTTGCTATGGAAAACGAGACCCCCCTCCAAGCAGACTGTAGCCCCCACTCCGCTTCCTCTACTCGCGAGGGACATTCCTGGAGCGCCCGAGTCCCCAGCGCGGCCTCCTCCCCGGGGCCAGCAAGAGGGGCGGGGAGGCAAGCAGGGGGTCCTGCAGTGGCCGACGCGTCCCTAGACGCTCACCCCGAGACCAGCATCGCTCGGTCCGGGGGAAGGGGCACTCGGCCCGCCCAGGGGACGGCAAGCAAGCAGCAAGGAGCCCCAGGAACCCCAGCAGAGCTCTGAGTGGGCCCGAGGCCAGGCTCTCCAGGGTCAAGTGTCCCAGGGCCGTTGCTCCCCCGCCCCGGCGCCGCGCTGCCCTCGGTTGCCAAGGGCTGGGAACGCGCAGGCATTACCTGTAAACGAAGCAGCCGCTCCTGCCGAGGGCGGAGTAGCGGTCAGCACGCCCCCCCCGCCCCACACAAGACCCGCCGCGAGCAGCGGACCGCCCTCAGAGACCGCAGCAGGGAGAAGCCCCGAGTTCCCCGGCTGCCTGAGGGCCCAATGGCCGCCTCGTCTACCTCAGCTCCTCAGCGCCAACCGCCGCAGCCACCGCCATCTTAGGATCTCATTGTGGTGGGAGAAGACGGGCGGGGGGACTGCAGAGGGGGCGACGCGCCGGGAGACATGCGCCGTCTCCTCGGCAACGGCCGCGCGGGGGCGAGACTCGGCCGGGCGGGAGCCGCAGTGCGCTCCGCGCGCTAGACCGGAGTCATGTGACCCGCGGGAGTCGGTGGCGTCACCTCCTGCTCTGGAGCCCGGTGTAGTCGAGTCTACAAACGAACCACCAGAAACTACATATCCCAGAATGCTAGCTCGATCTCGGGTTACACGCGCCCGCTCGTTCGCCAAGAGGGACGTGACTACGAATCCCAGCATGCTGTGCGCTTCCGGCTCCTCCGCGAGGAGGTCCAGGCCTCTGAGGAAGTGGTTGGAGGCCCACCTTGGCAGGTGGAAAACGAGCCGAGGCGCGTTCTCGTTTTCCTTGGAGGGTGCCAGCCCCTGGGAGTGACGGAAGAAGGAGAGAGACCAGAAACTGGAGTCGCTGTCCACTCACATGTGGGTCGGGAAGGGATGGAACCAAAAGGGCCTTTACAATCTGGGCCTAATTTTACACCTGAGGAGATAAACCCACGCAAGTTAATTAACCGAAATCGTCCAGTTGGTCAGTGGGAGCATCGTCAGCCAGTAATTAATGCCAGCTTGAATTCATTCATGCCCTGCTGGTCTTAGAAGAGCCAGATGATTTTCATCAAAACTTAACCTCAAGAAATGTTATCTGAAACTATAGTCTCTGAATTCCCTCTTTATATACTCTCATATATTCTCTCATCAGCGACCCTGTTAAGGTTAGTAATATATTGACAGATTCTCCCGTAAATCCTTCAAATGCGGTAAAGTGATAGTTAAGGTCTTCAGTATGGCTAACTGAAAGCTTTAAACACTGTGCAGTTTTTACGTGCGAGAGCATTTTATTTCTCGACAGTTTACAGTTGCGGGATAGTTTAAAGCAAAATAAGGGTAGGAGGAATGAAGAATACACATCTGAGTTCCAAGAGCAAATTGTTCTCAATCATCAGTAAAAATTGATCGCGAAACCAGTTAGTAGAACTGCATGTCAATACATAATTCAGATAAAGCCCTTCCTGCTACTATAATTTGCAACTGCATCTAGGTTCAGTTTCAGTGCAGTGATCTTTGACACTGTCATACATTTTTAAGTACTTCTTATACTAATTATTTAGGTAACAAAAACATAGTCCCTGCCCTTTGAGAGGTATTTTATTGAATGATGCAGAAATAAAGTATGATGTAAATAAATTCTTTTTTTATAAGAAAACAAAGTGCTGTGGGAACTCACACCATTGATGGGATAATGGATTAGGTATTTACTCTAGTCCACTAAGACCTTGGGCAAGTTAACCTTTCTGAGCTTCAGTTGCCCCATCCATAAAATGAGGGGCAAGAACTGGTAACATTGCCTACCTTGGAAGGCTTTCTTTTTCCCCTTAAAGTAGTGTTTATTCTGTACTGGACACCGATTCAAGCATTTCATCTGTTGTAATTTTTTAAATTCTCAAAACTGTCATGAAGATAACTGGTTGTGCATCAGTTCCATTTTACTAATGATAGGTTAAATAAATGATCAAAGTTCTTGGTCTCCCAAGTGGGAGACCCCAGGTTTAAACTGAGGTCTACTGACCCCTTGAAAGAATTTTTTAATTAAGAAAATGCATGGGGAAAAAAAGCCATCATTATCACCATTTTGTTTTATGCATTTATTATTGTTATAACATATGCATAAAACAAAATGGTGATAGAAGCTACTGGCATTGAAACAATTCAAATGGATTCAAAAGCACTACTGAAATCATTGTGGTCATTATTATTTTTTAATTTATGAACCCTAAAAACTGCTAATACTCTTATGTCTGGTGGTAGAAGGAGCCTGAGAAATGTTTATATTAAAATGGGGGCCTCAAAATAAGTAGGAGCAGTAGATATAGGAAAGAACCCCAAAATGATGAAATTATCCCCAATTTCTAAAAACTGCATATCTAATTTAGAAAACAACAATGCAAATAAACCAGTTTAGAATCAGTAGTGTTAGTGTATGAACACCGCAAGTAAATGATACAGTTAAGTGTTTTAGAAATGCAGAGAAAGAGTATGTTATATTAAATGCGTGCGTGCTCAGCCACTCAGTCGTGTCTGACTCTTTGCGACCCTCTGGGCCGGTTGTAGCCTGCCAGGCGCCTCTGTCTATGGAATTTTCCAGGCAAGAATGCTGGAGTGGGTTGCCGTTTCCTCATCCAGGGGATCTTCCTGACCCAGGGATTGAACTCCTGTCTCTTACATATTCTACCTTGAAAGACAGATACTTTATCACTGGGAAGCCCTGTTGAATTAAGTATGTTATCTTGCCTCAAAGATGATGATAGTTCTATGATATGTATGTAGGATGAAATTAGGGGCAACACCCTGGTAGAAATGTAAATAAGGAATGAGTGGCCTCTAAGAGATAAAGGTTGAACTGCATCTCAGTTTTCCACATTTAAGAAAAACTAAAAATGTATTAAAAATGGGTGAGAAGGCCTAAATGGAAGAATGATGTTCAAGGAAAAAGAACTATAAGTTAGTATGTCCAAAATGAGCACTAGATAATGCAGAAGACAGACAGGGTCAAATAGAGAATTCGTGTAGTGGGGAATAGGGAAATGGGAGAAGAAAGCAAAATGGATGAACAGGTTAGGGCCAAACTGTTAAAAAAAAAAAAAAAAGTCTTAAATATAGACCTGAAAGGACTGGGCTTTGCTCAATAGATAGTGTGGAACCAGTTGAGGGTTTGGAAGAGGCAATGATATAACAAAGTAGTTATTTTAAGACTTTAATCTAGTGGCAATGTTTAGAACTGACTAGGGAGAAGACAGGGGAGAGAGAGAGAACAGGTGGTAACTGGCATGAAATAATTAAGGCCTGGCCTAAGGTGGTAGCAGAATGAATCAAGTCAAGGGGTTGGAATCTGATGGTTAATTAAGTCAGTTGTCATGCTGTGTAAAATATCAAAATATGTTATTGAGATTTAGTATGACACTGACCTGGGGGCACTTAAAACATAATGTTTTGTGCTATATTGTTTATCTATTTAATGTGTTCTGTAAGTTATTTATCCACAGATAGATTTTAAGGGTAGCTTGAAAAGAAACCCTGCCTTTTATGCTTTTTTGTATCCCAAATGCCTTGTAAAGTTCATTTATTTTTACGTTCATTAATTTTGATGCTCATTGAAGACAATTTCTGCAGTACTTAGTTGTAACCTACAGGTGGCAGTAGAACTTAAAGGAAAACCCTTCAGCTCAATTCAGTTCAGTCACTCAGTCGTGTCCAACTGTTTTGCGACCCCATGAACCACAGCCTGCCAGGCCTCCCTGTCTATCACCAACTCCCAGAGTTTACCCAAACTCATGTCCATTGAGTCGGTGATGCCATCCAATCATCTCATCCTCTGTCGTCCCCTTCACCTCCCACCCTCAATCTTTCCCAGCATCAGGGATTTTTCATTGCGTCAGCTCTTCGTATCAGGTGGCCAGAGAATAGGAGTTTCAGCTTCCGCATCAGTCCTTCCAATGAACACCCAGGGCTGATCTCCTTTAGGATGGACTGGTTGGATCTCCTTGCAGTCCAAGGGACTCTAAAGAGTCTTCTCCAACACCACAATTCAAAAGCATCAATTCTTCAGAGCTCAGCTTTCTTTATAGTCCAACTCTCACATCCATACATGACCACTGGAAAAACCATAGCTTTGACTAGACAGACCTTTGTTGGCAAAGTGATGTCTCTGCTTTTTAATATGTTGTCTAGGTTGGTCATAACTTTCCTTCCAAGGAATAAGCATCTTTTAATCTCATTGCTGCAATCACCATCTCCAGTGATTTTGGAGCCCAGAAAAATAAAGTTAGCCACTGTTTCCACTGTTTCCCCATCTATCTGCCATGAAGTGATGGGACCAGATGCCATGATCTTAGTTTTCTGAATGTTGAGCTTTAAGCCAACTTTTTCTCTCTCCTCTTTCATCAAGAGACTCTTTAGTTCTTCACTTTCTGCTGTAAGGGTGGTGTCACCTGCATATCTGAGGTTATTGATATGCAATCTTGATTCCAGCCTGTGCTTCATCCAGCCCAACATTTCTTATGATGTACTCTGCATATAAGTTAAATAAACAGGGTGACAATATACAACCTTGATATACTCCTTTTCCAATTTGGAACCAGTCTGTTCCATGTCTAGTTCTAACTGTTGCTTCCTGACCTGCCTACAGGTTTAAAACCCTTCAGTGACCACTATACTACTATTATAACTGTATTTAAGATTGTTTTTATGTGATTTTTGATACACCCAAAGAAAAGAAATACAGAAGAACCCACTTACTAAAATAAAACATAGAATATAATCTGTATATTTAAGGATTCCTTTGATTCCACCAAACTTGTTCCTCTTCTTGGCAGACATAAATCCTATCTTGAATGATATTGGTATTATAATTCCTTCATTTTCCTTGTGTAATTATATTTATATATCCCTAAATAGTGTATTGTTTTGTTTGTTTTCAAACTTCATATGCATAATATCATGCTGATTATTTTCTTCCTCAACTTGCTTTTTGATTCATTGTTAACATTTCTGAGATTCATCCATGTTGATGGGTAGAAACACAAGATCTATTAACAGCAGAATGTAAAATTAATTTTTGAATAGTTCTCCAATTGAATATAACTGATTTTGTCTTTACTATTTATCTTAGCTTTGTGAGTAGGATAGCTTTTTGATGGAAAAAAGAGATTGATCATTTCACACAGGACACTAATTGGGGACCTCTGGCCTAGTTTTTACACCTTCTGGTTAAATCTGAGCATTTTACTGTTCTGCCTTAAGTAAGCCCAGAGTTTCAGTCTTGACATGACCAACATTTGGGGGTAGATGTTCTTTACTGTGGGGGTCCGTCCTATGCATGGCAGGACCCCTGGCCTCTTCCCAATCAACAGTGTCTCCTGACACAGCTAAATACCCTGCAGAGTCAGGGTTGGGTGGGGGGATGAGAGCAAAATCACTCCCAGTTAAGAAGCACTGTCTAGTGTTTGCAATGAGAAACCACTGTGTTAATTATAATTTTTATGTACCTCTTTTGCTCAAAAAAACCTGAATGAAATAATTATATTATCTATAATTAATATAAATAATTAAATCAATTAATTACTGTATAATTATATCACCAAATTATATCAAATCCACATGCATAAGTAATATTTCAAGGCTCTTCTTACCATCCTCTGTTTCCCCCATATCTAATTACCATGCCATCTCTCATTACTGTTTAGCTTAGACTTTTTATTACTAGATTCCAAAATACCTAATCACCGCTTCCAACATGTAATAAGAACATTTACACTAGTCCAAACTGTTCTTTCCTTCCTAACCAATTTATGGTCCTTTTCTTTCAAAATTCACTCATCCAATATATGCAATCCTTGTGATTCCAACAATCCCATACATATTTTCAGGTGACCAGTCTTTACATGGCTTTCCAACTGTAGAGTTATAATTACTACACCTTTCTTTGTCTATGTTGCTTGTATATATTCTTGGGAGTCTGTATATTTTTACCCCCCTTCTCTTTTCACTGTAAACCTGGTCAGAGCTGCAGTCGTGCACTCCTGTGTACAATGCTTGCTTCCCAGGAAAAATCAAATTAGAGTGGTTTAAAAAAGGGTTCTGGTGGTCCAGTGGTTAGGAGTCTGCACTTTCACTGCAAGGATGTGGATTCAGTCCCTAGTCCAGAAACTAAGATTCCACGTGTCACGTAGCATGGCCAAAAAAGGAGATCGGGGGGAAGAGGGGGAAACAGAAGCACAGAGAAATTAAGTCATTTTCCCAAGGTCACATAGGATGCTTGTATGCATCCTCCATGCTCTTGACTAAAAAATTAAAAAAAAAAAAAAAAAAGATTCTGAGTAGCAATAAAAAACTGGAAAGAAAATAATCTATATTTTTTATGAGCTTCCCACCAACCCTACAAAGAAAAGTAGTAAATATAACTAGATGTAGTTGTTAATAATTAAATCATGTAATTAAGTGGTGATTATGGAAAGTGAAAAGTGAAAGTGTTAGTCACTCAGTCGTGTCTGACTCTTTTCAACACCTTGGACTGTAGACCACCAGCCTCCTCTGTCTGTGGAATTTGCCAGGCAAGAATAGTGGAGTGGGGTGCCATTCCTTTCTCCAGGGAATCTTCCCAACCCAGGGATCAAACCCAGGTCTCCCATATTGCAGGCAGATTCTTTGAGCTACCCGGGAAGCCCCTTATGGAAATACAAACTAATAGAGATTTTGTGCCCTAACTCATATGAAAAATATAAGAAAGTTATGAAAAGTGATCTTCAGCTTTTACTTTCAAAAACCTGTCATTAAAACTAAAATTATATGAAATAAGAACTCAACAATCGCCATGAGTATAAAGGAGTAATCTGGAGTAACTCGGTAAAAGATGAACTCAGGGTGCTTTTTTGCCCACATAAATAAGAGGGTTGTAGATGACAACTAGATTTGGTATATGCATGAAACTAAGGGTGGGATAATGTATCCAACATGATTGGGGTTACACTGAGTCATTTTCAGTGACTCATTATTTAGGGAGACTCCATCTGTATTTGCTGTGATTTCTGCTCTTTTACCATAAAAATACTTCCCATACCACATTCCTCCTTCCATAAGAAAGACTCTAAGGTCAGGGAGAATTGGCAAAACGTGTGAACTCAGATTAAGCAGGTAAGAGAAGTCAGAATGTTTTTTCTTTAGCTGAAGAGTACAAAATTTCCAGAGTTAACTGGAAGATATTGAATGATGGACAGTTCAGTCTAGAGAAGGAAAAAAATAAAACCCTGACAGTAGGGGCAACAGAATGATGTAGGACAGGGGTTTACAAGCTTTTTCTGTGAAAGGCTAGATACTAAATATTTTTGGTACTGTGGACCATACAGTCCCACTACTTAATAACTGTGTGCAGTGAAAGCAGTCAGACGATATGTAATAAATGAGCATGGCTTTGTTCCAACCAACAATATTTTGGAAATATATTGTTTTTATATAAAATATAAAAAACACTGAAATTTAAATTTTATATGATTTCACAAGTCAAGAAATATTAATCATCACCTAATTTTTTCCCAACCACTTAAAAATATTAAAATAGTGGGCCCAATTTAACCCAGGTGCCATAATCTGCTGACCTCTGATATAGAGTACTGAACTTTTAAAGTTTTTAGATAATTAATGATAAATCAAAGGAGATATTAGCAACAGAAAAAAAAGTAGTTTCACTACTTTGCAGAGTGGTCATTTTGTGAGGAATCCTTTGAACTAGTGAAGAAAGGGAGAATATCAAACAAATGCAACTGAACAGTATTTGTAGGTGTTAGTTTGTTTCATTTTCTTATGTATTTTCTTTTCACCCATTCGGGTTAGTTATAGGTATGCATTGTCTCTATGAAGAGTGGTCACAGTCAGAGACAAAAGAGAAAATTTTCAGAAAAAAAAAAGTTAAGATCAAAGCAGTTTCTACCCCTTAGAATTTGTGGAAAGAGGAAGAACTGATGGGAAGTCAAAAGAGTTTGCTGCTGTCCCTTGTGTCTCTGAAAAGGAAGGGGAAGAAGGTTTAGCAGTAGTCTGTGTGGACTCATGACTAAGGAGAACTCAGAGGGGGCAGTATCTGCAACAGGAATAGATGGTTCTCATTCCCCAATGTAGACCTCACCTACCCAGAAATCAATGCAAGTGAGACTGGCTTTCTTCAAGCCCATAGAATATAGTCTTGAAATCCGATTGGAAAAATAAGAATTACACTTATCTTTCTCATGTAAGTTTGTGGCATAAGAAATATACCCACTTTACTTACACAGTTCGGATATCAGCTACCTGAATGATCCCAAGCCCCTGAGGCTGCTGGGGTAACTGCATCGCTGTCACAGATACAGCAGGAAACCTAATCTCATTTGCCAACATTTTCTGGAATACTTGGAGCATATGTTTTTCTGTTATTTTTTGCTTCTGCTGAATTCTCAATTCTGGCCTCTTTTGGCTATTCTTTTTCTTCATCCCACATCATTCCCAAGGCAAACATGGCCTCTTCCTCTTTATTTTCTCAAAATACCCTGGACACAAGGCACCTCTGTCTGATAGCTTTTCACTGAAGAAAAGCTAGCAGTGAAGGGAGTGAAGAGAAAGAGGACTTCTTGCTTCAGCAAACATCTTAAAAATGGATAATCAACACCTCTTTCTATAAAGATCGTCGGCCATAGTTGGAATTTCTCACTGGCTGCTGCTCATGAACTTTGTCATCCTGATGAATTCTTCACATTCTACTCCCCGTTCTTATCTCACTTACTCCTCACTTTTCACCCTCTTGCTCTTGGGTTTCCCCATGGAAAAAACAAATTCTTCAGTAATTCCTTGTTATCAGAACAGTGTTTTTCCTTTGGTCTTACTTCTAGCCTGTCCCAGCTAGACCTACCATTAAAATAAACAATATTCTGCTTCTGCTACAAGAATTAATGTGACACATTTCCTCAGCATGAAGTTCTAAGAAAGTTGTGTCTTCTTTGAATGCTGAAATTAACTGCATAAGACTTAACTATCCTGATTAGCAGCGACTGTAAGAAGAACATGTCCCTCCACTTCCGTCTCGTCAAGGCTATGGTTTTTCCCAGTGGTCATGTATGGATGTGAAAGTTCAACTATAAAGAAAGCTGAGCACCAAAGAATTGATGTTTTGAACTGTGGTGTTGGAGAAGACTCTTGAGAGTCCCTTGGACTGCAAGGAGATCCAACCAGTCCATCCTAAAGGAAATCAGTCCTGAATATTTGTAAGAAGGACTGATGCTGAAGCTGAAACTCCAATACTCTGGCCATCTGATGTGAAGAACTGACTCAATGGAAAAGACCCTGATGCTGGAAAAGATTGAAGGCAGGAGGAGAAGGGGACGACAGAGGATGAGGTGGCTGGATGGCATCACCGACTCAGTGGACATGAATTTGAGTAAGCTCTGGAAGTTGGTGATGGAGAGGGAGGCCCGGCATGCTGCAAGCCATGGGGTTGCAAAGAGTCGGACACAACTGAGCGACTGAACTGAACTCAAACTGAACTGAACAACTTCCCCGACATCTCCTCCCTTGATGTTCAAGAATGGAGTGAGGGATGCTTAACTTGGTTCTTAGGAGTCAGTCTAGTCCAAACCCACAGTGGAGCGAAAAGGGCAGACTGTGCCTGATTTTCAAGACAGGTCCCACATTTTGTTCTTTGTTCCACTGCCCTCATCTTGTCATCTTTAAAAGCATCCCCGTATGATCTCCGGCCATCATTATCCTCTGCAGCAGTGATTCCACTTCCGGGCTCTCAGAAGCTTCTCATGGAGTGTTGGCGAGGGGGAGGTTGAGGGCAGTGGGGAGATGTGGAGACAAGGATTTTCCCTAAAAAGTTATGCTCCAGGTTTAGGTTGCCCTCAGCTGCCATTGACTCCAGCTCCCACACTTTGCCTCTGATTAGCATAGATCCCTGGACAGGCTGTAATGATGTCCTAAGGCTGGGGGACCCCACTGCCTTTGTGTAAAGCTAGCAGAGCACCTTCAGCAAGTGGATGAGAACACACTTCTGGGACCAGACTATTTCAAGTCAAACTCTAGTGTATGTGACCACCTTCAGCAAGTTATTTGACCTTTTTTATATCTCAGTTACCTCACTGGCAAAATGGGAATAAAAATAAGAAATACATATCTCAAAGAGTTGCTATGAGGATTAAATGAATTAATACACAGAAAATGTCACCCAGCTCACAGATATAAATGTCTACCCTTATTAAGCTTGCCAAGAAAGCTCTGTGCCAATACTGACTTTGGCCTCAAGTTTTCAAGATCCATTCCTGCATCACATTTTAGCAAAGGTTTCAAAGCATTCACACTATACCAGTTTGGCTAAATCACAATGACTTTTAACCATAGGGACTATTTGACTACCAGTGGATACTGACACCAACACAAGAACATCACATAAAAGAAACTGGATTTTATCTTGTTTATTATGGAGGGCCACTTGAGTCTTATTAACAGAGGAGTGATGTGGTCATATTTGTTTTATACAGATAACTTTTGTTTAACTGCGTATGAAATATTCACCATGGGAAGGAAACTGGAAGTAGATTGATCAAAGAGGAAGTACGAACAGATTATGGGCTTCCCTGGTAACTCAGCTAGTAAAGAATCCACCGGCAATGGAGGAGACCCAGTTTGACTCTTGGGTTGTGAAAGACCCCCTGGAGAAGGGAACAGCTACCAATAGATTATGCTAAGCTAAGGTGGCAAAGACATAAACTGAGATTGCAGTGACGATGAGGTGGGAACCATGGGGCTGATGCTGAGAATTCAGATTTAGAAGGTAGATTCAGTAAGACTTACTAAGGAAATGATGAATGAGGGAGAGGAGTGATGTCTGATAATGCCAAGAGTTTTGAACTGAATGAGTAAGTAGGAGTTTTACCAACTCACTGTGTTCTCCCCAAGGCAAGCCTTTTCTTCTAGGGGGACGGAAGAGAACAAGGCTATGCATTGAAGGTTGGTCAGATACTTCTAGAGTTACAGATAGAAGGGAAAGCTGGAGTTAGAAATTTGGGAGTGGGTAAACACTGACTTTCAGTGGACTAGCAGAGGAAGAGTAAATACTCTATAAAGAAAGGATTAAAAACTTGAAGGACACGCAGAGAGCTAAGAGGGAAGGGATTTAGGAAAACTCATTGAAGTGTAAGTCTTAAAGGAGCAGTCTGAGAAATCAATAAACCACTCTGAAGAGACTTGCTACCTTATCGTAAGCAGCTGCAGCAAAGTAAAGGGATCACTTTAGTTGTGGGATTAATAGGAAGTGAGACCGTAGTGAGTGTTCAGTTCAATTCAGTTGCTCAGTCGTATCTGACTCTTTGTGACCCCCATGGCCTGCAACATGCCGGGCTTCCCTGTCCATCACCAACTCCTAGAACTTGCTCAAATTGCTCAAACTCATGTCCCTAGAGTCAGTGATGCCATTCAATCATCTCGTCCTCTGCCATCCCCTTCTCCTCCCGCCTTCAGTCTTTCCCAGCATCAGGGTTTTTTCCAGTGAGTCAGTTCTTCACATCAGGTGGCCAAAATTTTAGAGCTTCAGCTTCAACATCAGTCCTTCCATGAATTTTCAGGGTTGATTTCCTTTAGGATTGACTGGTTTGAACACCTTGCTGTCCAAGGGACTCTCAAGAGTCTTCTCCAACACCACAGTTCAAAAGCATCAATTCTTCGGTGCTCAGTTTTTGTTATAGTTCAACTCTCACATCCATACATGAGTACTGGAAAAACTACAGCTTTGAAAAGACAGACCTTTCTTGGCAAAGTAATGTCTCTGCTTTTTAATATGCTGTCTAGGTTGGTCATAGCTTTTCTTCCAATGAACAAGCATATTTCGATTTCATGGCTGCAGTCACCATCTGCAGTGATTTTGGAGCCCAAAAATATAAAGTCTATCACTGTTTTCTGATATTTCCCGATCTACTTGCCATGAAGCAATGGGACTGAATACCATGGCCTTCGATTTTGGAATGTTGAGTTTTAAGCCAACTTTTTCACTCTCCTCTTTCACTTTCATCAAGTGGCTCTTTGATTCTTCTTCACTTTCCCAATTTGGAACCAGTCCATTGTTACATGTCCAGTTCTAAGTGTTGCTTCTTGACACCTTGACACCTCTCAGGAGACAGGTAAGGTGGTCTGATATTCCCATCTCTTTAAGAATTTTCCAAAGTTTGTTGTGATCCACATAATCAAAGGCTTTGGCATAGTCAATGAGGCAGAAGTAGATGTTTTTCTGGAACTCTCTTGCTTTTTCAATGATCCAGCGGATGTTGGCAATTTGATCTCTGGTTCCTCTACCTTTTCAAAATCCATCTTGAATATCTGGATGTTCATCGTTCATGTACTATTGAAGCCTGGCTTGGAGAATTTTGAGCATTAGTTTGCTAGCATGTGAGATGAGTGAAACTGTGCAGTAGTTTGAATATTCTTTGGCATTGCCTTTCTTTGGGATTGGAAAGAAAGAACTTTTCCAGTCCTGTGGCCACTGCTGAGTTTTCCAAATTTGCTGCCATATTGAGTGCAGCACTTTCACAGCATCATCTTTTAGGATTTGAAATAGCTCAACTGGAATTCTATCACCTCCACTGGCTTTGTTCATAGTGATGTTTGCTAAGGCCCACTTGACTTTGCATTCCAGGATGTCTGGCTCTAGGTGAGTGATCACACCATCATGGTTATCTGGGTCATGAAAATCTTTTCTGTATAGTTCTGTGTATTCCTGCCACTTCTTCTTAATATATTCTGCTTCTGTTAGGTCCATACCATTTCTGTCCTTTATTGTGCCCATCTTTGCATGAAATGTTCCTTTGGTACTCCAATTTTTTTTTTAAAAAAATCTCTAGTCTTTCCCATTCTGTTATTTTCCTCTATTTCTTTGCACTGATCACTGAGGAAGGCTTTCTTACTTCTCCTTGCTATTCTTTGGAACTCTGCATTTCGATGGGTATATATTTCCTTTTCTCCTTTGTCGTTAGCTTTTCTTCTCTCAGCTGTTTGTAAGGCCTCCTCAGACAACCATTTTGCCTTTTTGCATTTCTTTTTCTTGGGCATGGTGTTGGTCACTGCCTCCTGTACAATTTCATGAACCTCTGTCCTTAGTTCTTCAGGCACTCTGTTTATCAGATCTAATCCCTTAAATCTATTTCTCACTTCCACTGTATAATCATAAGGGATTTGATTTAGGTCATATCTGAATGGTCTAGTGGTTTTCCCTACTTTCTTCAATTTAAGTCTGAATTTGGCAATAAGGAGTTCATGATCTGAGCCACAGTCAGCTCCCGGTCTTGTTTTTGCTGACTGTGTAGAGCTTCTCCATCTTTGGCTGTAAAGAATATAATCAGTCTGATATGTATAATGCATGTATATAGATAGATAGATAGATACAGGCCAGAGCAGAACAGAAATTCGAGAGATGAGTAGAAACAAGAAAATAGTAATCTATCAGTTCCTATGTATGACTGGCTAATATAAGCCATTTTATTGAAATTTACTGGAAACTGTGAGGCTCACGTAATCAAAAGGCATCTGGGACCATCAGACTTCAGGATGAACAGGAATTAAGGGAGCTGTAGAAAGCCAAGAAGCAGGAAGCAGAGGGCAGAACGCCTGTGTCATAGCCTGGACCATCTGGCCAGCATTCTGCCTCCTCTACTCTCCTGGGATGGACAACCTCATTGTTTCTCTATGGGCCAATTCTGGAGAAAGCATCTAGCGCCCTCAGCCCACTGTCCTCTGGTTCCTGCAGTGGAAGCACAGAATTAATGCCCCCAAAAGTTGTGGAGAAGCCCCAGACAGAAATAGAGATGCTATTAGAGAGGAGGAGTAGAAGCTGGGAAGCAAAAGGACTGCAGATAACCAGACAGTTTAGTGAACCAGACAAGGCTATTGTCTGGGGCTGCCTGTTGACTGTGGATAACGCAGAACTGGTCGCTGATAAATAAATAACCATATGGTGGCGCTAGTGGTAAAGAATCCACCTGCCAACACAGGAGACTTAAAAGAATTGGGTTTGATCCCTGGATCGGGAAGATTCCCTGGAGGAGGAAATGGCAATCCGCTCCAGTATTTATGTCTGGAAAATTCCATGGACAGAAGAGCCTGGTGGGCTGCGGTCCATGAGGTCGCAAAGAGTCAGGCATGACTGAGCATCTTATCACAGCACATGAGAACCTTATGATCTAGAATGTACAACATTCCTTGGCTGTAATATGTATGATGTAGTATTTAAAGGACAAACAAAAAAGGGGGAGGGGAATAAATCGAAATAGGCATTAGCAGTGTAATGAAAAGATGCTAAATGAATTTGCCTCAGAATAGGAAAATAATTATTAGCATTTTGCTCTGTTCCAACCTACAGGTCAGAGTTGACTATCACAGGTCCTTTGAGAAAAGTTTTCTGCAGGCTTAATGAACAGCATGGGCAAAGGTACAGAAACAGAAAGTACAACTTGTATTTGGGAAATGGCACATATCCAGTTTGGCTGGGGTGGAGGAAACATGAGTTTGTTCAGATCTTTCCTGGACTTTTTACTCATTTGAAAGCTGAACAATCCTTTTTAAGACACCAACTTGTTTTGCAAACCTGCCTTTAATTCTCATATAGTTTTAATGATCTAAAACTCAAAATCTGACACTGGATCTCACCAGTTGAAGTTCATAGTTCATATTTTGGCCTCTTGTTCTCTTTTATCCTTTATTAATCATAGAGAGATTAAAAACCAACTGCCATATTGTATACCAATATTCATAGTAGCATTATTTACAGTAGCCAAGAGGTGGAAACCACCCAAATATCCATGAGCAGATGGATAAACAAGATGTGGTATGTACATACAATGGAATATTGTTGTTGTTCTGTCACTAAGTCATGTCCGACTCTTTGTGACCCCATGGACTGCAGTACATCAGGTTCCTCTGTCCATCACCAACTCCCAGAGCTTGCTCAAACTATATCCATTGAGATGGTAATGTAATCCAACCATCTCATCCCCTGTCCTCCCCTTCTCTTCCCACCTTCAATCTTTCCCAGCATCAGGGTCTTTTCCAGTGAGTCAGTTCTTCACATCAGGTGGCCAAAGTATTGGAGTTTCAGCTTCAGCATCAGTCCTTCCAACGAATATTCAGGACTGATTTCCGGTAGGATTGATTGGTTGGATCTTCTTGCAGTCCAAGGACTTTCAAGAGTCTTCTCCAACACCACAGTTCAAAAGCATCAGTTGTTCGGCATTCAGCTTTCTTTATAGTCCAACTCTCATATCCATACATGACTACTGGAAAAACCATAACTTTGACGAGACAGACTTTGTTGGTAAAGTAATGTCTCTGCTTTTTAATATGCTGTCTAGGTTGGTCATAGCCTTTCTTCCAAGGAGCAAGCGCCTTTTAATTTCACGGCTGCAGTCACCATCTGCAGTGATTTTGGAGCGCCAAAAAAGTTGTCACTATTTCCATTGTTTCCCCATCTATTTGCTGTGAAATGATGGGACCAGATGCCATGATCTTAGTTTTCTGAATGTTGAGCTTTAAGCCAACTTTTCCCTCTCCTCTTTCACTGTCATCAAGAGGCTCTTTAGTTCTCCTTCACTTTCTGCCATAAGGGTGGTGTCATCTGCATATCTGAGGTTATTGATATTTCTCCCGGAAATCTTGATTCAGCTTGTGCTTCATCCAGCCAGGCATTTCTCATGATATACTCTGCATATAAGTTAAATAAGCAGGGTGACAATATACAGCCTTGACGTACTCCTTTTCCTAATTTTGAACCAGCCTGTTGTTCCATTTCCAGTTCTAACTGTTGCTTCTTGTCCTGCATGCAGATTTCTCAGGAGGCAGGTAAGATGGTCTGGTATTCTAATCTCTTTAGGAATGTTCCACAGTTTGTTGTGATCCACATGGTCAAAGACTTTAGCATATTCAATGAAGCAGAAGTAGATGGTTTTTTGGAATTCCTTTGCTTTTTCTATGATCCAGCCTATGTTGGCAATTTGACCTCTGATTTCTCTGCCTTTTCTAAATCTAGCTTGTATATCTGGAAGTTCTCAATTCATATACTGCTGAAGCCTCGCTTGAAGGATTTTGAGCATAATATTGCTGGCATGTGAAATGAGTACAATTGTATGGTAATTTGAACATTCTTTGGCATTGCCTTTCTTTGGAATTGAAATAATAACTGACCTTTCCCAATCCTGTGGCCACTGCTGAGTTTTCCATATTTGCTGGCCTAGTGAGTGCAGCACTTTAACAGCATCATCTTTAGGATTTGAAATAGCTCAACTAGAATTCCATCACCTCCACTAGCTTTGTTTGCAGTGATGCTTCCTACGGCCCACTGGACTTCACATTCCAGGATGTCTGGCTCTAGGTGAGTGACCACACCATCATGGTTATCTGGGTCATAAAGAATTTTTTTGTACAGTTCTTCTGTGTGTTAGGTATCTATTAATAGACTGCTCTCTTCCACCCAGTAAATGAATAATTCCTGCAACCATATCTGCAGATGTAATCGAAATGGTGATTCACCACCTCCAGATGACCATTTCAAGGAAGAATATGTTGCCCTGTTGCTGGGTGTGCCGTCAGCCCCTTTAAGGGTTCCCTCAGTATAGAGAGCCACCTCTGGCCAAGTTCTCTCACCTCCCTGAGCAGCCCACATGTCATGTCCCATCAAGCAGGGAGTAAGGTCCAGCTGTTTTGGCCCCAAATAGTATACGTCTGATGGGCAATATTAGTTCAAAGCTCTGCATAACCTTCGGTGAAGTTTCTCCTTTTACCCAAACCTGTTCCCTTCCACAGGGGTGGATCACAAGCCACTCCCTCATCAATATCCGAAGAACAAACTTTATCTCACAGTTAGCTTCCTGGAGAATATAATCTGAATGGACAGACTTAGTTCCTTTAAAACCAGCAAGAAGGGAAAAACAAGTGTTACCTAGGGAGAAACAAGGATACTAGAGCATTTCTTGTTGAAATGATGCAAGTGAGAAGACAGTGGAGTACCTGGAATGCTATATGCAGCAAAATACCTTTCAGAAACTAAGGCAAAAATATTTTCAGACATACAAAAATGGAAAAATCAATCACCAGAATGTCTACACTACAGAAAAAGTAGTTTGAGAAAGTTCACTGAACTATATGCTAGTGATTTGTACACTTTTCCTGTGTGTGTTTTTTGCTTTCATCAACAGTTTATGCTTTTTTTAAAAACAAGAATTATTTACACTTATCATATTATAACAGTGGGCAGCTTTCTTCTCTTTACAGTTTGTCCCCTTAAGCCATGACTGCCTTAGTGACTCCCTGATGCTTTCATACAGATAGTCTTTGTTATTTTCCTAAGTGTTAAAGTTTTTCTTGGTAACAATTTTGTTTTGCTACAAATGCTTCCATTATAGATCAAAGCAGAAGCTTCTGTTACCTTTCTTTATTGGAATATAAAATTCTCATTCTGCTGGACCTGTGAGTTTGGCATTGTTAGAAAATGATTTTAGGAGCAGGATATTGTCTCCAGATTCACCTCTTCCCCATCTCACAAGTAATTCTAGATTACTAAAAATCACTTTCTTCCCTCTCCATCTAAATTAGCAGTATATATGAAACTATTAGGGCTTCCTCAGTGGCTCAGTAGTGGAAAAAATCTGAATGCAGGAGCTGCAGGAGACGTGAGTTTGATCCCTGAGTCAGGAAAATCTCTTGGAGGAGGGCATGGTAACCCACTCGGGTATTCTTGCCTGAAGAATCTCATGGTCAGAGGAGCCGGCAGGCTACAGTCCATGGGGTCACAAAGAGTCAGACATAACTGAAGTGACTTAGCACATGAAACTTAATTATCTGTGTGCATATATTGGTTCCTCATTCTCTATAGATTAAATTCAACAGACTTGTTCTTGTTTCAAGACAATAAGAAACTAAAATTTATGTCATCTGTGGATTAGGCCCAGTAGTGAGTACTTCATTTAAGTTACCAAGTTTGAATCTTTTATTATATACTATTATACATAGGGGTTTTATTGTTCCATGAACAATAAATGTTTTTGAGCCTCTCTTATATGCTATGTATATACTAGGTGCTGTGGATAGAGGAGCAAGAAACAAGTCCATGATCACTCTTTAAAGACAAGAGAAAGTCTAGTACATGATATAGTGACGTGTGATATAAGAGAGTAAACATATAGGAAGACATCTAGCCTAGATGGACGGGCTCGGGGGAAGAGCAGGTGGCCAGTGAAGTCTTAATTCACTCATAGAGGCTACAGCAGGATTGTAGGAATATTAGAATAGGCAAATAAAGGAAAAGAGACTGGAATATATTATTTATACATATATACGTATATAGGTGATGCTAGTGGTAAAGAATCTGCCTGCCAATACAGGAGACGCAAGAGACTTGGATCTGATCCCTGGGTAGGGAAGATCCCCTGGAGAAGGAAATGGCAACCCACTCTAGTATTCTGGCCTGGGAAATCCCAGGGACAGAGGAGGCTGGCAGATTCCAGTCCATGGGGTCCCAAAGGTCAAACACAACTTAGCAACTAGACAACAACAACATAGGGTGCACACAACAGAATCAGTCCCACAGCACCTCCTGCTAAGGATTTCGGTGCAGTACACATTCTGTCTTTCTCAGCACTTTTTGGGGCAGCATGTCATTGATTCTGTTGCTTATCTTAGTATCCCTCCAATAAATTCAATTGTTTTATTTTACTCACAATGACTAGATAGATTAATTTTTTTAGCTTACAAGCAAAAATAAAACAAAAACCAGTATAAATGAATTACACTGAGATTGGGCTGTGATATTTCATAATCTTTGATTACTAGACGTAGGGACAAAAGATCTAGTCTAGAAGTTCTAGAATTTTCCTTCAATATCTCTAAGAAGGACACAGGAAAACACTTTAGTCTTAGAGAATCACTTCACTGTATACTCTTGGTCATTTACATGTGTGGGCACCTATCCTTGATTTTTGAATTAGTCTTAGTTGTTGGTAAAGTCACTCACATGCAAATGTAAAATTTTTAAATGTAAAGTTTAATACACCAGTTTCTGGTCTGAAATGCATACACAGAAAAATTAATTCCTTGTAATGAGCCATCTGTGGGCTAACCAGTGAATCAGAATATGTGTGTAATTGTGAACAATAAAACTTTTTCTCAGATTATGTAGCTGTTTTGAAGTGAAAGTAAGAACTGTATCTCAGAGCATTATATTTAGACTGTCAATTTTTTCTAAGAAATAAAAATCATTAAAAGCTGAATGAAAAATAAGGGAAACTTTTAAATTCAAATGTGCAAATACACTTTTGACAATTGCAAACATAATTTTTTTTTAATTTTAAAATTTCTGCTCACGTCCAGAAATTTTGTCAGGATTGCTAATAATTCTGGGAATTCTACTTTTAGACATGGTCATAAATGTATGAGTCATCATGTGTTTTCCAATTAGTTGGGTGATGTTTTAGGAGAGATAATATTTTAAGAATCTAAAAACTGGAGGAAAAAAGCACACATAGAAATCAGATTTAGGTAACTGAACGAAAAAGATTTATAGCAAATTTATCAAAGAAAGCAGAGAAATTGTACTGAGGAGTGGAGTGAAAGCAGACACTGTGTTACCGCCCATCTTCCTTGGGTATAAAATCTTATTTTAAAATGTGATTTTACTTAATATGAGCTCTTGTTTTCTTTTTTCTCCGTATATTTTTTACACACTATGGCTGAATTTCTTCTTCGTGTATTTAATGTAAAAGATATATTTTAAATGTTAGAATTTAATATTTATTTGGTTACAGTTTTTTTTAATGACATGATCTTATGGGGAGCTTCCTCTTTAATAAGAAAGATGTTATTGTTCAGAAGCATAAGATATATACAATTCTGAAGTCCTTGCATACACATCGAAAGAAAAACATTCCTTGGCCAGAGCTTTTTTATTCTTCTCTGGAAAAATGAATTAAGAAAACATCTTTTGCACTTTGCCCTGTAAGCAACAAATTTTGAGTTGGTTAGATACCAGAGGAAAAAACTTTCAGATAGGTGAGCAACCTCTGGAAAGAAGAGTAGTGAATAGCATTTCATTTGACATCTTAACAGGGAAGCAGGGGAAGATAAAGGTTTTGTGGGACCTGAAGCTGCACATTTGGGGACATCTGTCAAACGTCTGTTGAGATAACTTTTTACAGACCAAGAGGGCCAGCAGTCCAGATTTGAGCAGAACTGAGGGCTCTGGCCGGGAGTCCTCCAGCAAACAACAGTGCATTCGGAAAGTTCCTTCTCTGGCATTCGGTCTTTCTTTTTCAGATCCTGTACATAACAGAGTTCACTCAGAGAAGATGAGCTTCTAGGATATATAAGGGATGAACCTATGGATCTCACAAAGGCCCTTTTCTTGACATAGGATGGTGGATGAGTTCGAAGGATGCAGGGTTAAGTGAGAACGGTAGACAGCCCTCCGGGAAGCAGGAGTGGGAGCCCATGAGGACGGACTGAAAGCTGTATCACCTGTGTCAGCTCTAGTTGCCTCTGACCTTGGTGTTGTGGGTGTCCTGGAGAAGCTGAACCCTCTCTCATATGCTGCAGGAAGATCCAGGGGAAGCCAGGGCAGCTGCAACTCTGGCAGAGATCTTATGCTGATGAGATGAGCCAGCAGACAGGCAACAGGAGGAGACAGCTACAAAGCCTGTCCTGCAAGCCTCTCAACAGGAATCTCAACTGTGGTGAAGGATAGGGATTTCTGGGAGATGGAATTTGGTCTAGATAGTAGTGTTAGTCGAGTCTGACTCTTTGGGATCCCAGGGACTGTAGCCCACCAGGATTCTCTGTCCATGGGATTCTCCAGGCAAGAGTACTGGAGTGGATTGCCATTCCCTTCGCCAGAGGATCTTCCCTACCCAGGTATCGAACCTGGGTCTCTGGCATTGCAGGCAGATTCTTCACCATTTGAGCTACAGGGAAGACCTTAGTCTAGATTAGTTGACACCAACCCACCACCATCCCCTCCTCCCACCCCAACCCTTTTTCTTGATTCCTTTTCCTTGTCTTTATATCAATCTTCATTTGCCCTTTTTTCTGCACCATATTTGTCAGACTTTCTTAGAAAGGCTACATTAAGGCAGTTTATTTGTTATTGTTTGTTTTTTTAGTTCTTGCTTGTCTGAAATGGCTTTATTCACACATCACACATGATTGATAGCTTGGCAGTGGAGAGTCCCGATTTCGACAATACAAATTCCCTCAGAATTTTTAAGGCAGCCTTTCTGTGGAGAAGCAAGATGTCATTCTGAGTCTCCATACTTTTTCATGTGATTTCACTTCTTCTGAAAGCTTTTTGCAATTTTTTACTAACACTGCTATTCAAAATTTTATCATGATTTTCCCTAGAGGTGGGTGTTTTTTGTCTTGTTTTTTAAATTATTTGTTGTTGTTGCTTAGTTTCTAAGTCCTGTCTGACTCTTTGTGACCCCATGGACTATTGCCTCCAGGATCCTCTGTCCATGGAATTTCCCAGGCAAGAATACTATAGTGGGGACTTCCCTGGTGGCAGAGTGGATAAGAATCCACCAGCCAGTGCAGGGGGTGTGGGTTCGATCCCTGGTCCAGGAAGGTTCCACATGCAGCAGAGCAACTAATCCTGTGTGCCTCAACTACTGAAGCTCAAGAACCTAGAACGTGTGCTTCACAAGAGAAACCACTGCAATAAGAAGCCCAAGCATCACAACAAAGAGTGGCCGTTGCTTGCTGCGACCAGAGAAAAGCCACACAAAAGCAGCAGAGACCCAGTGCAGCCAAAACTTAAAAAAAAAAATACCAGAGTGGTTTGCCATTTCCTTCTCTAGGGGATCTTACCAGACCAGGGATCAATCCCACATCTCCTACACTGGCAGGCAGTTTCTTTACCACTGAACCACCTGGAAAGCCTTGTGCTGGCAAGGCAGTAGACTCATCTTCATCTCCTTCGCTGAGCCTTCCCTGGTGGCTCAACCTGTCATGCAGAAGACACCAGTTGGATCTCTGGGTTGGGAAGATCACCTGGAGGAGGAAATGGCAACCTACTCCTGTATTCTTGCCTGGGAAATCCCATGGACAGGGTAACCTGGTGGGTTCCTCACCTTCAGTCCTGGGAATTATTTTTGTATTGTTTCTTTGATAATTCACTCTCCGCTGGGTCCTGTCACCTCTTGGAAAGTTTTATTAGGTACCTGATTGACTTCCTAAATTATACCCCTAATTTGCTTATCTTTTCTCTCCTATTTGACTTCCCTTGTATTTTTATTCAGCTTTTTGGGAAGATTCCTTGAATACATATTCTAATCCACTCAGTGAAATTTGATTGTGACAAATTTATTTAAGTTCTTTCTGCTTTGTGCTAGTAGAAAGAGGTGCCTGGTTGTATTTTTTCTATACATACTTTAACTTATCTGTTTGTAGCTCCTGCCTTTCAACATTCTTGCTACTCTCAAATGAAAATAAGTTCCAAATCAAATTCTTTCAGGAGTAAAAAATGGGCAAGTGTTATTCCTTCCATTATCCCGAGAGTTTCAGAAGTTTTGCAAAAATCACAGCCTACTAAATGCTTTTTTGGGGGTTTCATGGGAGGGACTTGTGTCCGAGTCTAGATTAAGTTAGGGAAGGAGAAAGTGATTTTTTCTTACCACCATTACTTACATTTTTAAATCTGGTGGTAACAGCAGCATTTGAAGATCACCATGGCCCTCTAACTCCAGGAGTTGGCCAGGAACAGAGCAAAACAACTAGACTTTTTAAGATAATATGGGTTTCCCACCTGGATAATTCAGCGTTTTGTGATTTTCTGCTTTGAGTCCCAGAGGAGCTATGAAGGGGATTCCCAATTCCATGGGACTCTGTACCCCAAGTCTCAGTTCCAACCTAGTAGATGCATCCGTTGCACATACTTATTAGTATTGCCTTGCTACTCATGAACTTTCTTAACTTTGATATAAAACTTCAGTCCTCTTTCGTAGCATATTCTGGGCTTCCTGTGTATCTCAGATGGTAAAGAATCTGCCTGAAATGCTGGAGACCTGGGTTCGATTCCTGGGTTGGTTGGGAAGATCCCCTGGATAAGGAAATGGCAACCCACTCCAGTATTCTTGCCTGGACAATCCAATGGATAGAGGACCCTGGCAGGCTAAGGTTCATAAGGTCACAAGAGTCGGACATGACTTAGTGCTGTCTTTCTTTATAGCATGTTCTAGGAAGATTTCTTGGAGATAATAATGAATAAGCAAAAGATAATTTAAAAATGGGAGTGAGTCAGAGGGATCATTAGATATAATAGCTATTTTCATAGATGAGAAGACTAAGGTTCAGAGAGGAGCAGTGACTTACTAAAGAGCATATAATGAGCCATGACAGAGCTTGGAAACCAATGCAGTTGCCTCACTCTTCAGGAAAATGACTTTATTCCCTTGACGATACCATTTATATTGACATGACATGGATTAATTAATACAGGACCCATTTTTGAGTATCTATTAATTTAAACTATACAAGTTACATAGACAATAGAATAGGTAGAGTGAATCACTAGCAAGATTTTGGTTTAGTTCAGTTCAGTTCAGTCACTCAGTCAAGTCTGACTCTGCGACCCCATGAACTGCAAAAATACTTTCCATAGTAATTTCTCAGACTTACACTACATGAAAATGTTTTATATCCTGTGAGGACTCCATATGAGACAATATTTAAACCAACATTTTAGGAAGTTTATATATTTAGGAGTTTTATTATCTCCACCTGAGGGGTCCTGTTAGTTGCCTGAAATGAAGATTAGCCTTGATAACCTTTCCTTGATACTTAAAATATGTTCTGTTCTAAATATTCTTATAAAAGGTATATTTTTAAGTTGAAATTGTGCTCACTTTATTCAATTCAGTTCAGTCGCTCAGTTGTGTCTGACTCTCTGCGATCCCATGGGCTGCAGCACGCCAGGCCTCCTGGTCCATCACCAACTCCTGGACTTTACTCAGACTCATGTTCATTGAGTCTGTGATGCCATCCAACCATCTCATCCTCTGTCATCCCCTTCTCCTCCCACCTTCAATCTTTCCCAGCATCAGGGTCTTTTTCATTGAGTCAGTTCTTCGCATCAAGTGGCCAAGTATTGGAGTTTCAGCTTCAACATCAGTCCTTCCAATGAATATTCAGGACTGATCTCCTTTAGGATGGACTGGTTGGATCTCCTTGCAGTCCAGGGGACTCTCAAGAGTCTTCCCCAACACCACAGTTCAAAAGCATCAATTCTTCGGTGCTCAGCTTTTGTTATAATTCAACTCTCACATCCATACATGACTAGTGGAAAAACCACAGCTTTGACTAGAGAGACCTTTGTCAGCAAAGTAATGTCTCTGCTTTTTAATATGTTGTCTAGTTTGGTCATAACTTTTCTTCCAAGGAGCAAGCGTCTTTTAATTTCATGGCTGCAGTCACCATATGCAGTGATTTTGGAGCCCAAAAAAATAAAGTCTGTCACTGTTTCCACTGTTTATCTATTTGCCCTGACGTGATGGGATCAGATATCATGATCTTACTTTTCTGAATGTTGAGTTTTAAGTCAATTTTTTCACTCTCTTCTTTCACTTTGATCAAGAAGCTCTTTAGTTCTTCTTCACTTTCTACCATAAGGGTGGTATCATCTCCATATCTGATGTTATTGATATTTCTCCCAGCAATCTTGATTTCAACTTGTGCTTCATCCAGCCTTGCATTTCTCATGATGTACTCTGCATATAAGTTAAATAAGCAGGGTGACAATATACAGCCTTGATGTACTCCTTTCCCTATTTGGAACCAGTCTGTTCCATGTCCAGTTCTAACTGTTGCCTCCTGGCCTGTATACAGATTTCTCAAGAGGCAGGTCAGGTGATCTGGTATTCCCATCACTTGAAGAATTTTCCACAGTTTGTTGTGATCCACAGAGTCAAAGGCTTTGACATTGTCAATAAAGCAGAAATAGATGTTTTCCTGGAACTCTCTTGCTTTTTCGATGATCCAGCAGGTGTTGGCAATTTGATCTCTGGTTCCTCTGCCTTTCCAAAACCAGCTTGAACATCTGGAAGTTCATGGTTCATGTATTGTTGAAGCCTGGCTTGGAGAGTTTTGAGCAGTACTTTCCTGGAGTGTGAGATAAGTGCAGTTGTGCACTCGCTGTATTCAGAGCACAGGATTTTGTAAGTCCCATGCAAGGTGTCTCCTCCTTCATCGGTGGTCAAGGTTGGAAAGTGTGACCATCAGGAATGTATGCTGGTAGAATACTCCTAAAGGATATATGACAGTTGTCTGAGTCTAGTTCATGATCAGGATGAGAACAGACATGTTCACTGCTGCAGGCGGGAGCCACTGAAGATGGGGAGACCTGGAACTTTACTTTCCTCCTGGGAATGGGAGGTATCAAGTAAGAGGCAGACACAATATAGAGTCCAGAGGGTTTGGATGACAGTTGTGCTATAAGTGATGTATTAATTGAGAGAGTTCTCTGACTACGGTCTTCCAAAAGGAGAGAAGTGAAAGTGAAGTTACTCAGTCATGTCCAACTCTTTGGGACCCCATGGGCTGTAACCTACCACGCTCCTCCATTCATGGGATTTTCCAGGCAAGAATAATGAAATGGGTTGCCATTTCCTTTTCCAGAAGATCTTCCCCACCCAGGGATTGAACCCAGGTCTCCTGCATCATAGGCAGATGCTTTACTGTCTGAGCCATGAGGGAAATCCAAAAGGGGAAGGAAGGAATTTGTCAGTGCTCATCTAATCTTGTCTGGGGGCCAGAGTGACTTGATTGATCTTGGTGCAGCTATACCTGCCATCCAGTGGAAATATTCTCCGCTCAGAGAAGAATAATATATCTAACTACTTTACTTTCGGGAAAGAAGAAAAAAAAAAACCTCTGTCCAATGCACTTTATTCAAGTTCTTTGTTCATCAAAATTCCTTTTGCTTGATTTGCTTTTGGATAATATCTGTCCACCATGAGTATATCATCTCTGTAAATTCCTAAACAGGTTATCTTACCAAGCAATTCTCTTTTTCTAAATTAATATGGTTACTTTTCTATTTTATTTATCCTTTGAGAAACATCCGTGAGTCCATTTTCCAGAAAATAATCGCTCAGGGTAAATGTGTAAAATGCAACTTCTAGACAAGCTGATTGAAGATGGAAGTCTAATGATCTCACTATTCTGCTCAGTAAAGTCCCTTTAAGAAGCTGCACCCAGTATGCTGAGTGAAAAAATAGAAAGACAAATACTGTATGATATGGGGAATCTAAAAAATATACAAACTAGTGAATATAACAAGAAGGAAGCAGACCCACAGATATAGCAAATAAACTAGTGGTTACCAGTGAGAATCCCAGGGATGGCAGAGCCTGGTGGGCTGCCGTCTATGGGGTCGCACAGAGTCGGATACGACTGACGTGACTTAGCAGCAGCAGCAGTGAGGAGAGAGAAGCCGGGAGGGGAAAAAGAGGGGTAGGGGACTAAGAGGTATAAACTATTGCATATAAAATAAACTGCAAGGGCTTATTGTACAACATGGGGGAATATAGCCAATATTTTGTTTTGGGGTTTTTTTTGGAGTCTAGTTGCTTTACAATGTTGTGTTAGTTTCTGCTGTACAGCAAAGTAAATCAGCTATACCTAAACATAAATCACCTCTTTTTTGGATTTCCTTCCAATTTAGGTCACCACAGCATTGAATAGAGTTCCCTGTGCTCTACAGTAGGTTCTCATTAACTATCTATACATAGTATCAATAGTATGTATGTATCAATTCCATTCTCCCAATTCATCCCACTCCTCCCTTCCTCCTTGGTAACTTTGAATTTATTCTCTACATAAGTAGAGAATTGAACTCTCTCAATTCTGTGTAGCCAATATTTTATAATTACAATCATTGGAGTATAACCTTTAAAAATGGCAAATCACTCTATGTACACCTGTATTGTATAATATTGCACAGCAACTATACTTCAATTTTTAACAAAGAAAGAAAGCGAGGGGGGAAGCAGCCGTGCCTTAGAGTATGCATCCCAACCACTCTGTTTCTGGCCCATCTCCTCAAAAACTGGATCCCACTGGCTCCTCTTGTATCATTGTTTTCTCACACTTGTGTCAGCCAGTGAGCTCAGGTCTTGTTCTCACTTCATCGCTTTGGTGCAGTTGTGCAAGGTCATAAATCTGACCTTTCCTGATGACAGCTCCTCCACTATGCTATGACAATGCATCCCTGAACTACAGTGACAGTATTCCTCCCAGCAAGCTCAGGTTCTGGCATGCCTTCACAAAACATTCACCCTAAATTCTGCCCTTGGGGGCTTCCCTGGTGGCTCAGATGGTAAATAATCTGCCTGCAATGCAGTAGACCTGGGTTTGATCCCTGAGTCAGAAAGATCCAATGGAGATGGGAATGGCTACCCCAGTATTCTCGCCTGGAGAAGTCCATGAACAGAGGAGCCTGGAGGGCTACAGTCCATAGGGCTGCAAGAGTCGGACACAGCTAAGCGACTTTCACTTTTACTTGTTTTCTGTCCCTGTGCCTGATTTGTTTTGTCCAGGTTTCTCTTGAGGCATAGGGCTGGACAGATCCTTAACAGACAGCACTGACTATCTTTAATGGTAAAGGGCACAGATTCTGAGCCAGTCTTCCTTTGAATCCTGGCTCTACCTCTTGCTAATTGTGTGACCTTGAGCTAGTTCTTTAAACCTCTGTGCCTCAGTTTCCTCATCTGTGAAATGGAAATAGTAGCAATTCCTGCTGATAGGGCTGCTGGGTCTGAATGCGTTCATATTTTACCATGTTTGGTACATAATTGTGCCATACATGATAGTTACTGTTATCCCAGTGATTGTCCCTCCTCCGAGGAAGTAGGTACAGGGCTTATTAAATGCTTGAACAGGGAAGAGGCAAAAGGGATACAAGGATAAAAAAATAAATACATTTTTAGTTCAAAATATTGCATTTTACCAGAGGTAATTATCAAATCAGCCAAATAATCCCATGCCTTTGTTTTTGAAATTTAACATTAGCAACTTTAATTTGTTATTATGAATGTATAATCTCCACTTCTCCTATGGGTGTAAATCACTCCAATCTAATTGACTTTTTCTTTCCAATAAATCATCAGGATTAGCTTTTCCTTAATAAGCTGGAAAACTTCTGAGGGAATAATGTGAAAATGCTTAACGGGAAGGCTGAACACCAGTAATACCTGAGTTCAGAAGACAACAAAGAGCAGCAAGAAAACAACTTTTTACTGGAACCTGAGTTAATAAATAGTGATCAAAGAACAAACGGCAAAGGGCTGTGTGAGTTACAACAGAATGAAAATAGAAATGAACTTGGGTTTCCAGTCTGAAACTATTATGCAATATGATTAATGAAGCTAACATCTTACACATTCAAAACTCCTCTACAGTTTAAAACAAAAGGAACAGCTTGTTCAGAGAATAACTGATGCTTACAGATAAATTTCACAATTTTGCCCCTCAGGGGATATTTTTGTGTATTTTAAAGATCAAATAAACTGTTTCATCTTGGCAATATTGCCACTTTTTTCTATAACTAAGAAACATCTGGCTTCTCTCCATGTGGTAATTGAAATGGCATTTAATCCATATCTTTATAGGTAAAAATGTATTATCATTAGTAAAGTAAAGCAAAGCTTCCATTGTGCTTTGGTTTTACTTAATCTTAAAGTGAGCATTACTGAAATTAGTCAAAGTACAAAAATTTTCTGGATGAACACAATAGTAAAAGGTTAAAAAATCAGAGATATATTTTTATAAAGATATTGGATCTTTCATAAAAATTCATACAAATAAGAGGAGAAAAAAAAGAAAAATATCAGAGTATTAGGATTTGTCCCTGGATCTCCTTTTTTAGTTTTCCTTCCAGTTAAACTGATTTCCTCATCTATTTATTTCTGGACTAAAGCCAGAATCAACATTGTCCGTTTTTCTAATCAAATAACGGAGAAGCAATTACAAAGTCTGAATGCAGACAGAGGAGCCTGGAAGGCAGAGCGACTGGACCTCGCGTAAGCCGTGTCTCTGACTCATTTCTGACTTTAGGCAAGGTATTTAACTTCTCTGCACTTTGAAATAATTATAATAATGCTAGTTTATTTCATAGGTATGCTATTAAAATGAAACTCAAGAAACAGCTGTTGAGAAAGATGCTGATTAGATAGATGTCCACTTCTGCAGCTTGGAAAAGAGATTTAGAATTATATCTCTTTTCCATTCCTAACACATTTTGAATGAATTAGATGAGAATTTGATGTAAATAAAAAGATTTGCAACTTTAATATACAAAATAGAAAACGAAATGGACCATGTTATAATTTTTACCTCAGAAGCAAAAACTCCAGATATGCTGTTCTTTATTTCTGTCTTTTGGAAGTCAAACTTACTTGGCTTTTTAAGGCTTTCATTGAGTATACATTCTTGAGATCAGTGACAAAAATACTGTTATTTTCCATTACCAGAAAAAAGAAGGGGAAAAAAGTAAAGGAAAATAACCCAAAGGGAGTCTCTAAGTCTATGTTAATGGGTAATTGCTTAACTGTTTTACATTAATATGAGACACATTAATATGTGTGAGCACTGCCATCTGAGAACACCAACTGATTAAATATGCTTCCTTCAATAACTTTTTCTTCTTTTTAATTTCTTCTATCTTGTATCCTTTGATAATAGCTCACTTAAAACATACCATTTTTTAAATTTTACATGCTAGTAATGTATTTTGTTTCGTGATTGTGTTTTTAAAACTTACATATTAGCTATAAAACTTTATAGCCCTAAAGTTAATATTTTGCCTTTAATTTTAATTTACTATAATTAATTAACTTTAAAAATGTATTGAGAAGAAATTAGACTTGACACTTTGAACAGTTTATATCAAGTAACACAGTACATCAAAGGACTGCCATATTTGAAAATTTGAAACTATTTCAATTTTACAATGATTAAATATTTCATATTGTAGAAGATGGGTGGGGTTACTAATGGAGACACTAGGGAATTTTAGAGATCTTAAGATAGTCTCAGGAATTATTCTAAAGATGATCAAAGTAATGTGATGACTGTTAAAATATATATAGCATTTTGAAATGCCTTATTGTTTAAAGATCTGCCAGGCTAGGGGCTACCTGTTTTCTCTGGGAAAGGTCAGATTTGATTATTTTAATGGCAATGAGTTGGAAATTTTAGGAGACCAAGAGAAACCTGCCAAAGCTTTTCACTGGCCTTTTATTTTCTACAAAATCTAATACATTGCAATCTGTATATATGTTAAATAATTTTCCAATATCTCCCAGAGCACTTTTAACATATACTTTTACTTGCACAAGAGCCAAATTCAGATATAGATTTAGGAACATAATTTTTTTAAGTATAGTTAATGGTACCTTCACATGGGTTTGGGTGGACTCCAGGAGTTGGTGATGGACAGGGAGGCCTGGCGTGCTGCGGTTCATGGGGTCGCAAAGAGTCGGACACGACTGAGTGCCTGAACTGATACTGATACTGATAATGGTGCTTTCAAGTGTATAGCAAAGTGGTACGGTTCCCTGTGACTTCCCAAGTGGTTCAGTGATAAAGAATTCACCTGCCAATGCAAGAGACGCTTGAGGTACAGGTTCAATCTCTGAAAAATACCCTAGAGAAGGAAATGGCAACCCACTCCCAATATTCTTGCCTGGGAAATTCCATGGACAGAGGAGCCTGGCGGGCTACAGTCCATGAGATCGCAGAGTCGGACACAACTTGGTGACTAAACGGCAACATAGTTCCCTGTGCTATATATTAGGTACTTGTTGTCTACCTATTTTATATATATTGCAGTGTGTATATGTTAATCCTTAGCTCCTAATGTCCCTGCCCCTTTCCCCTTTGGTAACCATAAGTGTTCTATGTCTGTGAGTCTGTTTCTGTTTGGTAAATAAATTCATTTGTGTCATTTTTTTTTTAGATTCCTCAAATAAGTGATATCATATGATATTTGTTTCTCTCTGTCTGACTTCAACTTAATGTGATAACCTCCAGGTTTATCTGTGTTGCTGCAAATGGCATTATTTCATTCATTCATGAGACTGCATCTCCTTCATTCATTCATCTGTCCGTGGACATTTAGGTTGTTTTCTAACTATACTTCAATTTTAGAAAAAAATAACAATTTTTAAAGCTCTCGTTTTAGCCTAATTTATTCATTTCTGAAATAAAATACTTGATCCCACAAATATACAAGGGAATTTGATGAACCAAACAAAAATATAATAATTTCAACAGATAATATTAAAACAAAGTGAGGATGGCAAAAGTTTTCATAACTTAGTTCCTGACTCCTGAATATTGTATATGATAGCTGCTGGAAGTGAATTAAAGTAATGAAGATCTGGCTGCTATTATGTAAGAAAACTGAGATTACTTTTCCTACTGGAAAGAAAAAGGAAAAACCCCAATCAATAATCCATTCACTATATTGATTCTTTTCAGTCAGAAAAATAGTATGACTCACATTCGCAAATGGTAGTACATTTTTATACTAAGCTTCCAAATTAATGTGAATCACCTTAGTAAAAGTCCATTTTATTTCTTTAGGCAAATTATTTCCCCTCTCTGAGCCAAATGTTGATGACATTTGACCGGATGAATTCATTTCCTTTAATTATATTTTCACCGTGTGTTCTAGCCTCATGGGATAATACTTTCTGCTTCTAAAATCTCTTTTATGTGTTTCAAAAGAACATTTCCTATTTTTTGTCTTTATTTTCTTTTGCTTGCTTATAGTAAAACAATTCTTTTTTTTTGTATGATTATATGTAGAAGACTATTACACGTTAAGAAACCTCCATTATGTGGAGGGTTTTTTTGGTTTGGTTTGGTTTTACTTTTTGCTACTTAAACTTCATGGTAAATTTTAAAATTAAATAAGAAGTGACCATATGAGTACAAATGAGATTTTTTAAAAATAGCAGCATAACTGTTATAATTTTACTCAAGAAATATATTTATTAACAACTGAAAATAAGAGTCAAACTAATAATTTATCATGAGATAGCTATGATAATGGCTTTAGCCCCATTGGTGAGGTGCAAGTCACTCAGTCGTGTCCGACTCTTTGAGACCCCATTGACTATACAGTCCATCAAATTCTCCAGGCCAGAATACTGGAGTAGGTAGCCTTTCCCTTCTCCAGGGAACCTTCCCAATCCAGGGATCGAACCCAGGTCTTCCCACATTGCAGGTGGATTCTTTACCAGCTGAGCTGCCCCTTAAGAGCCAAATTTTTAATATTTTAGGTATTAAGTTTTCATCTTTTTTCCTTTGGGGATTTTATAAATCCAAATATCTCTTCTTAAAATAATTCTTTTTCAGCAGCTTTGTGAACTCTGCCCTGTGCTTTGTGTCCTGTTGTTGACACTGCATGCAAAGTGTTTTCTCCTCTTTCTCCTCCAGCTTGTCAATCCCTGTCTTTTCCATTTTTCTTTACTCCTTTCCTAGTGGGGTTTTGTGAGAAAGAAAAAATACTTACGTGTTCAATTCAATATGTGTTAAGGAGGAGTTAGGGAGTCCCTAACTCCTCCTTAACACATATTTTCAAAAGTATACTTAGCTCGTTGTTTTCCCCCTGACAAGGATAAGCACAGGGGAGGAAGTATGTCACTGCCAACAGACCAATTTTATGTCAAGGAAATCACATTTTTCCCCTCTGAGAAAGATTTTCCCTCTTGGGAAACTCTAAACTTATATTGGAGTCACCACAATTTCAGTTAGATGCTAGGATACAACAGTTACCAAGATGTGGCCTTTGCCTTCAAAACCCCTATCCTAAACAAAATATCATGGACAAAGGGAAGCAGTTGGAGAGAGACATGTGAAAAGCCAACCAGATGAAAATTCCATCACCTGGCACAGTGCCTGGATCATAGCACGCAAGCGCACACTGTTCCCTGAGTGAATGAATGCTTTATTGGTCTGTAAACATACTATGAGATCACAGTGGAGGAAGTAATTAATTTTGTCTTGAGAGTTCATCTGGAAAAATTTACCTTTTATGCTTAACTACATATGGTTTCATGTATACTAAATTTCTGTTGTCTTTCTTTCCATTTTAATATTTATTTTAATTTCTTCCCCCAAATATTGCCTTGATGAGGCAGCTATATTTTATCTTCCCACAGCATGTGACCCAGTGCTGAGCAGCTAGCTGATGATCAGTTAGCGCTTGCTGACCCTACGATTCTCTAGGACTGCTTCTGTTTAGTGCTGCTGTCTCCTCTCCTGCCAGGCTAACCTAATTTTCCTTCACAGGAGCTAAAGGCTTCCTACCTGGAGGGCCCATGACCTGTATTCTGCATGGTCTTCCTTTCTATATACATATATGCCTGTTACACAAAGGGACACAAGATGCACAGAGGTATAGAGGCCCTGCTCCTTGACCTTCTCCAGTGAAGATCACTTTCACTTCTAAACACGACTATGACTTATCCTGTTTCTAAGTCCTGTGCTTCGTGAAGGAACATTAGGTATTCAGTGACTTGACATCTCTGATCTATCCATTTGTAGGATGAGGATAATAGTATTTGCCTTAGAGAATTATTTGAGGATGAAATAAGATGCTTAGAAAATGCATAGCCTAATATTTAAGATGGATAACCAAAAAAAAATCCTATCGTACAGCACATGGAACTCTGCTCAATGTTATGTGCCAGCCTGGATGGAAAGAGAGTTTAAGGGAGAATGGATACATGTATATGTGTGGCTGAGTCCCTTCACTGTTCACCTGAAACTACCACAACATTGTTAACTGGCTATACCCCAGTGCAAAATGTTTTTGGTGTTAAAAAATCAATAAATAAAATTAGAAGAAAAAAAAGTCCTGGGTCAAATAAAAATAAAATGCATAGCACAATTCTAGGTATGTAATAAAAATATACATCAGCCAGAAGTAAAATTGTATGAAGTAAAATTCTATGGTTTAATCTAAGAGACTCTATTACTCTATGTAATGTGCAAATTTCACATATTCTAAAAATTTACATTATATATAGTAATGCTTCCCAAGATGCTCATGCATGCTATTTTCCCCTGAATTTAAGTAATGCCTCTCTTGTACTGTAGCTATTTTTTGTTGTTGTTGTTTTGTATGGCCCCACAAGGATTGAGAACTACCAATTTTGTTAAAATAGACTGAAAAATAATGTGTCTATTAAATCCCTAAATCGTTGCTTCCCAAACTTTGCTAACCATTGGAAAAAGCTGGCAGTCTTTTAAAAATTCTAAGGTCTGACTGCCACCTTTAGACATTTGACTCAGTTCCTGGACATGGAAATGTTTTTAAAGCTCCTCAAGTGATCCCAATGGGCAACAAAATTTAGGACCCACTTTTTTAATTGCATAGAAACTCAGAAAGAGATACATGGAAAGGACCTGTGGTCATAGGTTTTATAAGAATAAAAATAGGCTGACAAATAAATAATTCAGTTGATTTCAGTTATTTTTCTAGCAGCAACCATAGGTATAAAATTTCTTTGAATATTATGCAGATATTTCTGTCCTCTTAGGCCCCTGAGCTTCTAAAATTGATGAGAATTCAAAACTGGTGGCATAGAGAAGTTATTTTGAGGATGAGCGAAATTTTTCATCAAGACTCATGACTTCATGATTGATTTTAAGAATAATCTCAAGAAGTGGTAAAATTAATTTTCCTCTACAACTTTAAAGAGAACTTCAGGTTTTATTTTATCTTGGTAGCTGCCTACACATTAAAACATTAAGAAAAGCAATTCATATTACTTCTTACTTGTAGCTTTTTTCTTCCTTTTTCTCAAAACAAAAATAGGGTTCCATATACAAAATGAGTAATCATTTAGCACTTATCATATGCCAGGGTATATGGAAAAATTAATATCAAAATAGCCACAGTCCTACAAAGTAAGAATTATGATGTCCATTTTACAGATCAGGAGCATTTTATAGTAAGCTGTGTGAGGTCACACCACTAGGAACTGACCAGCCAAAATATGGAACCAGGTCTTTGTGCTTAAAGAGTCTATGCCTTTTCCACACTCCAGAGAGCCATAACCCTGCCTCTATATTTGTAAACTGCTTCAATTCTCTACAAGGTAACAGTGAGCATCCTTCTGTGAGGGGAAGCCTGGAAAATCCAGGAGAATTTCCTTGGCAACTCTCACATTAGACTCGACCTGGAGCTGTATCTGACCTCCTGGATCACGTTGAGTCAAGCCAGCACTGGTCTCATAAAAAATTCACAAGAAGTTAAATTCTTTTTGTTCTTGCAGTTCTTCCAATGGGAAAAATGGCGAAGATGTTTAGTTTCATCCTTTTCACCACTGCTCTGGTAATGGGCAGGGGAAGCTGGGTAAGCTTATTACAAAAACTATTATATTTTTAATTCCTGCTTTGATCTGACTTTTCTTTTGCAAAAAAAAATCTATAGTAACTTGTCACTGAAAAAACTAAGGAGGAAAAATGAAAAAGATTTGTGGAAGCACCTGCCATGTAATAGACACTTATTAAGTGCTTTAAAATTTTTTTTAGAGTAAAAATCAGTATTCACACTAAGTCTTTTTCATTTACGGAGGTTATTTGGGTGGTTACATGATATTAAGAATTTAAAAGTTCTTTCAGATTTACCTTGAGCTTTGGAATATTGGACACTGTCCATGTAAACTGGCTGAGCAAATAACTGGTTCAGAGAGAATGAATCAAAAAATGGTGAGGTTAAAGTTATAAAAATATGAAATAGTCCTAGAGATGAACTTCTTTGGTGGTCCAGTGGTTGGGAATCTGCCTGCCAAAACAGGGGATATGATTTCGATCCCTGAGGAGCAACTAAGCCCGTGTGCCATGGTTTCTGAGCCTGTGCCCTAGAGCCTGGGAATCGCCACAACTGAAAGCTCTAGGGCTGGTGCTCTGCAACAAGAGAAATCGCAATGAGAAGCCACAGCTAGAGGCTAGCCCCTGCTTGCCACAACTAAAGAAAGCCTGCACTCACCAACTGACAAAGACCTAGAACAGCCAAAAAGAAAAAGAAATGAAAAATTTTAAGAGAGAGAAATAATCCTAGAGGAACAACCAGGAGAGAGTCGGTGATTTGGGCCTGGAAATAAATGGGAGAGAGGGGGTCTCTATTGTCATTCTCACTCCCTTGCTGTAAGACTTTCAGTTTTGAGGTTGAATTTCTGTTTTTACATTATAGTCCTTCATAGTGAAAAAATGTACCTCTTTCTTTTTCCCAAATAGGATATCTACTGTTCGAACTGCCTAACAGAGTGCCCAGAACACAGTAGGTCCTCCTATTTATGGAAGGAATATATACAAGGTGCTTCCCTAGTAGCTCAGCTGGTAAAGCAGGAGACCTGGGTTTGATCCCTGGGTTGGAAAGATCCCCTGGAGGATTATGGAGGGAATATATATAAGGTAGCAGAAAAAGATAGGAACAGAAAGTTATGTGAATATAAATTGAGAAATATATCTGACTCTAATTAAATCCCTATAAAAGGAAATAATATAAAAGTAGTGTAAAGCACTTACAATGTTAAAAATAGTAATTTCTCAGCAAACATTTGCATTTATCACAGGGGATCATGACACGAGCTGCAAACAGAGCTGTCAAAGTAAAAATGGGAAAGTGGCAAAAATTTGTGTTTCATCCTTTTTTCTCACTGTCCCCAAGTAACTCTCCCAGTGTTGAATACTTAAGAGCCTTTATTACAGCTTCTTGGTCTCAGTAGCTCTTCCCAGGAGACCCACCTCTGCAACTCCCCTTCCCAGCTCACCACATTCACTTTATTTCTGGAGGAATCTGCTCAGTCAGATGCCACTTTAGAAAGGAACTGATAAATTCGTTCATGTGCAGCATTCTTGGGTTATTTGCCTTTGTTAGAGAAAGTAGCTGATTCAACTGAAAAAGTCAGGCTTCTCCCTCCCTTTTTTGAAGTCATTGAGGGAAAAACACCATACAAAAAGTTAAAGTGACTCCAGTCGTATTTCCAGCAACAGGTAAATGGGTAAGATTCTTGGGGATAGGAGGAACTGAAGTAGCATCCTTTATAAAGATGGCCATGTGTCATCAGATTATAAGCATTCAAATATATTTTTAAACATGTTAATACCAAAAGATCATTCAAAAGCCTTGTTTATTTTAGAAAGTGCAATACTAGTTATGCATAAAGCACTTTCCTGTTAAGAAAGCACTCAGGAGAAGATATATTGAGATTGAGAGCAAGGACCTTGAACTGAATATGAATCCGGACTCCTCTTGCCTGCTGAGAATTTTTGAGCATACTTACTCAAAGATGCGCTCATTCCTACCTCATGGAATTGTTATGAGGAGCTAATGAAGCAGCAACTCTTAAAGCTCTTAGCATAATCATTCAGATTATAGCATTTTTTAGCTCAAAAATTTCTTATTCTGGTAAGCCATAATTTCTTTTTCTTCAAATACATGGTTTTAGAACCTCTAAACACTTCCTGGTTAGAATACTATTCTGAAATGGGAACTGGGGACAAAATTGAACCATAAATTTAGCAACTCATTCCGGGGGGTTATTTTCTGTAAGACAAGATGCACATTACCTTGCAGGCTCTGGAGAACTGCCTCCAGGAGCAGGCGCGGCTCAGAGCCCAAGTGTACCTGCTGGAGACCCGGGTCAAGCAGCAGCAAGTCAAGATCTCACAGCTTTTGCACGAGAAGGAAGTCCAGCTTCTTGATAAAGGGGAGGAGAATAGTGTCATTGACCTTGGAGGCAAAAGGCAATACGCAGGTCAGAATTTATTTTTATTTCTTTTTCCTTAATTAATTTTTATAGGGGTATAGTTCATTTACATAATCTAATTTTCTTAAATGTTTCCATAACTTAACACTAGGACTTCCCTGGTGGTCCAGTGGTTAAGACTTCACCCTTCCAATGAAGGGACATGGGTCCTGTCCCTGGTCGGGGAAGTAAAATCCCGCATGCTGTGCAGCCTGGCCAAAAAAAAAATTTTTAAGCCAAAGTTTATTAAAAATAATAATAAATATTTTTAATAAAAATAAAATTATGACACATTTAATGATAAGATAGATAATAAAAAGTGAAAATCACTCAGTCGTGTTCAACTCTTCATGGAATTCTCCAGGCCAGAATACAGGAGTAGGTAGCCTTTTCCTTCTCCAGGGGATCTTCCCAACCCAGGGATCAAACCTGGGCTTTCCACATTGCAGGCAGATTCTTTACCAACTGAGCTATGAGGGAAGTCCCTAAGACAGATATTAGACATCCTATGTGACTATTTGGAGTATAACAGCTAAAAAAATTCCAGAAGTCAATAGATCTGTATTTAATATTCTTCACAGATGTTGTAAGCATGAAGGAGGAGTTTATTTCATAAACTATGAAATATAAATCCAATTCAATTTTACTTTATTTTTCAGCATACAGGAAAACTACTGGAGAATCCATCAAGAGCAAAAAAAAAAACCACTCAATAAACAAAAAATACATAATAACACATAAATTCTAAGAAAATACATAATATATTTAGCATAATATATAGTGTATAAAATATATAAAAATTTGCTCACACCAAAGGGTATGGTTTTGGTCTCGAAATACATTTCTTTTTTCTTATTTATAAGTTACTGTATTATTACTAAATCAATTGTTTTCTGAATCCTAATTCATCTCATAGTAGAAAACACCTAATTACATACAATCTGGCAATTTTTGAAAACAATGCACAAATACATGATTTTTATACAACGTATAGTTAAATGCATTTTTTAAGCTTCTGGGTGTGATTGAATTATGGGCCTTTATTAAAAGATTACTCTACCAAATTCACACTAATTGTTGACAGTCACAACAGCCGTTTAGCATCATCTGTTCAGCCAACATGACCACTGGTTTAACCATGTCCGCTTGCGCAGGAGACCCTAGTATTTATGAGACAGTATCTCAAAGGACAGTATGTGTTGTGTTTAAAGTAGAGACTCCAAAGCCTGGGTTCAAAGTCCAGTTGCCCATGTTGCTAGCAGTGGCTTTTGAGCAAATTACTTGACCTCTTTCTGCCTCTTATTCTTTATCTGTAAAATGGGAGTGATAAGGATACCTGTTTCTTTGGTGTAAAGATCAAATAAGTGAATAGATCTAATGAAATGCTTTCAAAAGCATTTCTCATTTAACTCAGTGAATGCCAGCTCTCTACTTACATCATTATGTCATCTCTCCTTTACTTTCAGAGGAGAGAGCCCACCAATGCTCCCCACAGCAATGTTGCAGCTTCCCCTCTCCTGTGGGTCTCATCGTATGTTGCCTGGGGCTGAGGATGGCACTCCTGGCATTTCCCAGCATGCTCTGTGGCATGTGGCAGAGCTCAGGCCTTCCTTTGAGTTTAGAATATGGGGGTACATAGCGCCTTTGGTTCTCAGTCACCATTCTGGGACAAGAGGAAAAAGTTTATTTGGCAGGCTGGCACGTCCCTTTGTGAAGCTTCAACATCCATCCTTTCAGCACAGTTTGCTTTCTGCTTGAGCAGAGAGTATTCACCTCACCCAGTTTAACATAGTGTTTGTCAGAGAGCAGGAAGCCTTGGCCTCACTCTAGCATTATGTAAGTATCCAAAAATTCTTTTTTAAACTCCCATGAACACAGATCTCTCTAACCCTACCCCTCTTCTGCCTATTCTTTCGGGTGGTTGAGTGAGTCAAAACATTTTGAAAATTGTAATTTAAAATATCTAGTTAATATTTTAAACCCTCTATTGCTTGAACTTTATATCAGAGTAAAAGTCACGTTTTCCCAAGGCAAGCTCCTTAATCTATTTGCTGTAAGAAATTGAGCTAGTGGCATTTTTTTTATTTCTTTGTTTGGGTTTTGTTTTTGTTTTTTTCAGTGGAAATCTTTCCTCTGAATCTTAAGTTGTGTTTGGCATTTTCCTCTGGAAAGATCAAAAATTTTTTAAAAACCCAGAGTTGGCATAAAATAAGAACAAATAGAAAATGTTGGCTGAAAACTCCATATTCATAGAGTTTTCCAGGGGCAAATGTTATAGCTAATTATTTCCATATTTGCTTGGGGAATAGTCTGAACTTTGTGAGTCTTTACTATTCAGCTCTTTGGTAGGTGGTTAAATGTAAGCAAAGAGCTGTTTTCCTAACAAGCTTATACAGAGTGAAGTAAGAAAGAGAAAAAATAAATATTGCATATTAACACATATATATAGAATCTAGAATGATGGTACTGATTAACCTATTTGCAGGGCAGGAATAGAGATGCAGACATGGAGAACAGACTTGCGGACACAGCAGGGGAAAGAGAGGGTGGGACTAATTGAGAGAAGCATTGATACATACACTGCCATGTGTAAAATAGTCAGTGGGAGGCTACTGTATAGCACAGGGTGCTCTGTGACAACCTGGGGGTGTGAGGCGGGGTGGAAGGGATGCTCAAGAGCGAGGGGATATATGTGTACTTAAGGTTGATTCACATTGTTGTACAGCAGAAACACAGCATTGTAAAGCAATTATCTTCCAATTTAAAAAAAATAAATGGAAAAAAAAATCTGCTGACTTTAATGAAAAGTGCTGTGCAATGTACTTGACCACAAGATGTAAGCTTTTGAACAACCTTGAACTAATTTTAGATAATCATTTTCACATTGTTTTTCTTCTTGTTTAATTGCAAAACAGGATTTAAAAAAAAATAATCCAGAATGTGGAAAAGAACACATGGGCTTCTGAATCTCAAAAATGAGTATATGATTAAGGCCAAACTCATTGGAAAAATGGACATCTCACCAAAGCAGTAATAAATGATGGGTCTCAACCTGATGAGGGTTTTAGAAAGTGACTAAGGTTCTTTATTTGTGTTTTCCTCTGATTCCTATTGCCTCTTCAATCTATTTAATGTGGGATATACTTTATGTGTAACAAAATTATAGACAATTTGGCATCAGAACAATGAAAATGAAGAAAGAACTCAATATGCTAAAAGAATGGAATTGTCAATCAGGGCAAGAAATTTTTTATTAGGTACAATTGAAACAATTAAAACATTAATTAATTTCTGATATATAATATAATGATACGATGTTTGTATATATTGTAAAATGATCACTACGCTAAATCCAGTTAACATCCATCACCATTTATAGTTACAGAATTGTAGAAAATATTTTTTTAAAAAGGAGGAAATGAAAAAATGATAAGGGTAAAATTTGGAAAGTTAGTGATGTTAAATTATAGTATTTTTATTCAAAAGTCTGTGATTGGGTATCCTGTAAACTATCTTTTTACAGTAGCCATTAATTCAACTACCCTAAAACAGAGTGGAAAAGGCAATGGCACCCCACTCCAGTAGTCTTGCCTGGAGAATCCCATGGACGGAGGAGCCTGGTAGGCTGCAGTCCATGGAGTTGCAAAGGGTTGGACATGACTGTGTGACTTCACTTTCACTTTTCACTTTCATGCATTGGAGAAGGAAATGGCAACCCACTCCATTGTTTTTGCCTGGAGAATCCCAGGGATGGGGAAGCCCGGTGGGCTGTGTCTATGTGGTCGCACAGAGTCTGGCACAACTGAAGTGACTTAGCAGCAGCAGTAACAGCAACAGCAAAACAGAGCTGCCTGGTTATCTAAACAATATCGAGTTCGTATCTGCCATATGGCCTTCTGCAGTGGCTCAGTAGTAAAGAATCCACCTGCAATGCAGATGCCAGTTTGATCCCTGGGTTGGGAAGATCCCCTGGAAGAGGGCATGGCAACCCACTCCAGTATTCTTGCCTGGGAGAATCCCATGGACAGGGGAGCCCGGTAGACAACAGTCCATAGGATCCCACAGAGTTGGGCATGACTGAAGTGATCTAGGACACACATATTAGCCGTATTCTCTAATTCAGCACACATCAGCCTAGATGAGACCAGTGGTTATTAATTTATCCCACCCTCACATAATTTAAGAAACAGATATTACTTTTTGGTGACAAATTGGTAGCATCAGTGGTCAAAGAAATACCAGCACAGAGAAGACTACTGGGACGAAATAATAGAAACTTACAGTTTTTAGCAAAAACGTCTAAGAATGCATGGACTCTTACAAATTTCAGTGGGTGAGTAAAAACTCTGGTGAGACTGGGAGGTTATAAGAATCTAACAAGATTACTATTTTGAGTTCATTTCCATATGTTCAGAATGTTTTATAATGCTGTAAATCAAGATAATCTGTATTAAATTGTTTGGTGTTATATTTCTACTTTCATTTTAGTGCCATGAGAGAAAAAAGTTTCTCTGTCCTGTCTGATGAAGATATAAGTTTCACTTAAATTTACTGTAATTAACTAAAAAGTAATTTCAAACTCTTTTAAAAAATCAGAAATGAGAAACCATATACCTATTTCACTGTTTTATTTTTTCCATGATTATATCAAGAAGTCAGATGATAATTATATCATCTAGGAAAAAAGAACTTCCTAGTAGCCACTGGAAGATGTACAAGATGTAGTTTTAAACAGTTGATTATCTACATCATGTATTTATCTGTCTCCATTAGTATTGAGTAATCTCATTCGGAGGCTCCCTTTAAAAAAAAAAAAAAAGACACATGACAAATATTACATTACTTTGTTTTCCAAACAGATTGTTCAGAGATTTTCAATGATGGGTACAAGCAGAGTGGATTTTACAAAATCAAGCCTCTCCAGAGCCCAGCAGAATTTTCTGTTTATTGTGACATGTCTGATGGAGGAGGATGGACTGTAATTCAGAGACGATCTGATGGCAGTGAGAACTTTAACAGGTGTGCTAATTATGACGTAAGGATTTATTTGGAGTAAGAAATATGAGGTTTACAAAAGTTAAGCCTCTTTATTATATCATGAAGTGTATTAGAACTGCATTCTTTCTAAATAAATAAAGTCCATTAGCTAATCAAGAAGATATTGTGGGTAGGGGTAGAAGCCTGCCCCTTGGGTACTGTAAAGGTCCATTTGGATTTTGCTAAAGTCAGCTTTCATTTTCATTTTTTAGAGATTGGCATGACTATGAAAATGGCTTTGGAAATTTTGTCCAAAAAAATGGTGAATATTGGTTGGGTAATAGAAATCTTCACTTATTGACCACACAAGGTAAGGTTTACCTGATACCAAATTCACTGGAAATACAACAAAGGGAACACAACTGTTTTTCACTAAATCCTAGACAATAGAACTAATTCAGTAACTACTATGATTTGCAGATGGCCAATAATCCCTTTTGGGAAATGATCTCCTTTGTGAAAGGTGGCTGCTTAGATCTAGGTTGTAGGAGAGATATTTCTCACATACAATTTTTTCTGTTTCTGGAAAGGAAATCTACTGTCATAATTATTCTTTTAAATGACTTGCATGGCTCAAAACATATATATTGTATCACTTATCTATTGGCACAGTATTACTGTATAACAAGCCACTTACAAATTTAGTGACTTAAAACAACAGCTCTTTATTATTTCTCACAAACATACAGGCCAGCTGGGTGGTTTTGCTCATTAGGGCTAGGCTCTGCTGATCTCGCTGGGCTGGCTCATGAGCTGGTGATCAACTTCCTCATCAGTGGGAGGCTGGCTGTTCAGCTCACTCCACATGGTCCATCATCTTACAGCTGGCTAGCCTGGGCTTGTTCTTGAAGCAGAAGCAGAGTTCCAAGAAAGAGAATGAAAGCACATAACTTACTTGAGATCTAGACTCAGCAGCGGCACACAGTCACTTACATTGCCTTCTGTTGGTGAAAGCAAGTCACAGGACCAGCTCAGATGTAAGGAGAAAGGAAATAGGCTTAATGGGAGGACTACAAAGTCCCATTGGAAAGGGAAAGGTGAAGAATTGAGGAATTATGGCTGTTTTTGGAATCAAATACCATAGAATATAAATGTTTTTGTTCCCATCCCTCTCCAAATCTTAATTTGAAAAACTTCCAAGATATAACAAAACTGGAAGAGATTTCGATCTACCATCTAGATTTTACATTAACATTTTAATCCTGTAACTTTCCAACTATCCACCCATCAATCCATTTTTTTGACATTTCCAAGTATATTGCAGACATCTGTATCATTCCCTCTATCTGCTTTTGCATGGATGTCTTTAACTAGAGTTTGGCATTTGTTTAAAGTATCACTAGTTCGATAATATAGTTTCCAAGCTTCTCTTTTCCATGTTCTTTTGCTCCAATCCTTTATCTTCCTTAACTTACTTTCTACCTGAGATTGTAGTCAGTTCCACTCAAATCTGATTCTTAATGTTTCATAAAAGGCAATTGTATTGCTCAAGAAAGCATGCTAAATCACACTGGCAATGCACTCACTGTAAGAGCAAGGTTTATGCATTCCAAACAAGTTAAGGAAAGAGATTGGTGTGTCTATATTCATAATAGTATCATTATAGAGATCTTGGAAACATCCCAGAATAGTAACTTAGAGAGGATGGATAATCATGGAAATGTAAAGCTTTCTTTGTACATTCTTCTTATGATCAGTGTTCTCTAAATTTCCAAGTATTTATTATCCTACTTGTGTTTTATGATAGACCTATAACATTTATCATACCAATTTATGTTTCTTTCACATATTAATATGCATCTGGTTTTTCACTGAAACTATGAAAACCCCAAGAAGTAACCCTTGGATCCTTCTAAACATACAGAATTCAAACTTATTAATTAATAATAGTGAAGGACAGAGAAGCCTGGTGTGCTGCAGTCCATAGGGTGGCAAAGAGTCAGACATGACTGAGCAACTAAACAACAACAAATATTATTAATTAATTATTTTAAAAATAAAATATTATTTTTCTTTTTTTTTTTACTTTATTGTGTTGGTTTTGCCATACAGTGACATGAAACCGCCATGGGTCTACACATGGTCCCCCTCCAGAACCCCCCTCCCTCCCCCCTCCCGACTCCCTCCCCCTGGGACATCCCTGTGCACCAGCCCCGAGCATCAACCCTGGGTTGGCGATTGATTTCACATATGGTAATTAACATGTTTCAATGTCATTCTCCCATATCATCCCACCCTTGCCCTCTTCCACAGAGTCCACGAGTCTGTTCTATACATCTGCATTCCTTTTGCTGTCTCACATGCAGGGTTCTCGTTACCATCTTTCTAAATTCCATATATATGCGTTAGTATACTGTATTGTTGTTTTTCCTTCTGGCTTACTTCACTCTGGATAATAGGCTCCAGTTCTGTCCATCTGAGTAGAACTGCTTCAAATGAATTTTTTTTTAATGCTGAGTAATATTCCATTGTGTATATGTACTGCAGCTTTCTTATCCATTCGTCAGTTGATGGGCATCTAGGTTGCTTCCATGTCCTGGCTATTGTAAACAATGCGGCGATGAACATTGGGGTACACGTGTCTCTTTCAATTCTGGTTTCCTCGGTGTATATGCCCAGCAGTGGGACAGAGAAGCCTGGTGTGCTGCAGTCCATAGGGTGGCAAAGAGTCAGACATGACTGAGCAACTAAACAACAACAAATATTATTAATTATTTTAAAAATAAAATATTATTTTTCTAATTATTATTAAGTATTTATTTGTCCAGATGCACTTTGGCAACATATCTGCTTCACATTTTCATTGGTGTTTCAGGCTGCCTACTCTCATGGTAGCAAAAGTGTATTTATCAGTTCCAGGTGTCACAACTGCATAGAACATCATCTCAAGGAGAAAGAATGACTTTCTCCCTACATTTCTTTTCTTTCCTTTTTTTAAAAAATATTGTGGCTATACCACAATATCTCCCATGTGTGGCATGGGGGATCTTTGTTTCCAGACCAGGGATAGAGCTCATGCCCTGTGCAGTGAAAGCACAGAGTCTTAACCACTAGACTGCCAGAGAAGTCCCCCTGTATTTCTTAATTATGAGAGCATTTAAAGCTAAGGAGTTGCCTCTTTAAAGTAGCTTTAGCCCCATTATATAAATTTTGGCTGGAAGTGTTTGCAATAAAGCTAATTTAGAAGTGATCCAAAATTGAATTTTTATTTTCTCATTGACCAAAGAGATATTAGATATTTAGATGGTTACCTAAAAGTCTAAACCTCTTCTATAATGCAAAGTACTTTTTAGGAACATTGATTTAGCCTTTATTTCTGCTCTAGTTCACTGCATAGTCTTAGCTCACATAACATTTACTACTTTTTGATCAGATTAAAGTGGCCTCTTCCTTGAAATCCCACTTTAGAGACCTCCATGAGTCAAGGAATCTGTGAGGCCAGAGAATCTCCTAGACTCACTCTGGCAATACAGAGTCCAACATTCTCTACTGAAGAAGCCTTGACTCTGACTCCAGGACCTATTCATGCCTCTTCTTCATCTGTCCCCATGTAGGAAAATTGTACATCTGGTGTGTGCACCCCTAAGTCTGGGGGGAAGTGAAGAAACAGCTTTTATTTTGGATGTCAACACAGCTTGGTGTGCAGTCTGGAATGTCCATAAGTGTGGGCGAGGCCCTTTTCTCTGTGTGATGGAGATTGGGGTGGGACAAGTGATCAGGCCAACCATGGGCCAGGTCTTCATGACCTGCTGCTATGTTCCAGCTTAGAACTGGGAGGAGGCCAAGACTCTGAATTCAAACCTGATCTTACTGGTCATTGTGAAATTTTATCAAAGTAGAAGGATTGAATACAAATATATTATCTGACTGTCAGTTTGATTTATAACTTTTTATGTTCCTGACAATAGTTCTGTTTCTGAAAGAGTAGTCTTTGTTACTTGCAAATGATGAGACAATGAAGAAAAGCTAATTACTTGATGGTATCAACTATTTCAGTCATTATTTAATGTTGAAGATCAACATCTTTATCAAAAGTAAGAAAAAAAAGGTCAACTTTTTAACTTCTTAAAACTTCTGTTTATTCACTGTTAGATTTCTTAATCGATGTACTGAAAAATGACTTGCTTTCTGTTGTTCTTTGCCAAGTGAATTACACGGGCTCTTATCTATGATATATCTAGTAGAAATGTTCTACCTTTAATATCACATTCCTAACTTTTTCCAAGTAAAATACACAGTAAAACATGCATGCTATAAATACAATGGAATCACTGTTTATTCTCTGAAAAGTGACTCATGGTAGATGGAAATGGTCTAGGTAAAATACAACCTCAAACTGTTTTTAAGGCTCAGTAAGTACATGTCATCTCATACATTAAAAAAAAAAACAAAAACCTACAATTTCTTTTTATTTTCCCTTCCTAGGAGACTACACGTTAAAAATTGACCTTGCAGATTTTGAGAAAAATAGCCGTTATGCTCAATATAAAAATTTCAAAGTTGGAGATGAAAAGGTACTAACATTTCCAAATAAATATCACCACAAATTAATGTATAAAACATACAATATAAAACCCAAAGTCAGGGGAAACTAAAATCTGCACTAGAGCCTGATCTTTTATTTATTAAATAAGCCTGTTTTTAAAATAGTAATAGAGAATCCCAGGCGGGCTACACTCCATGGGGTCACAAGGAGTCAGACACTACTGAGTGACTGCACACACAGACACACACACACACACAGACACACACACACACACACACACACAATAGTAACAACTGATGATGGAAATCGCCTCTTTTTCTTTAGAATTCCTATGATTTACATATTGGAGAATATTCTGGAACCGCTGGAGACTCCCTTACCGGAAATTTTCATCCTGAAGTGCAATGGTGGGCCAGTCACCAAAGAATGAAATTCAGTACGTGGGACAGAGATAACGACAACTATGAAGGAAACTGTGCGAAAGAGGATCAGTCTGGCTGGTGGTTTAACAGGTTTGATGTTTCATGAACACAGTTCCAATGGCATTGATGATATCTGACCGCTGCTGCTGCTGCTAAGTTGCTTCAGTCGTGTCTGACTCTGTGCGACCCCATAGACGGCTAGGCCACCACACTCCCCCGTCCCTGGGATTCTCCAGGCAAAAGTACTGGAGTGGGTTGCCATTTCCTTCTCCAATGCATGAAAGTGTAAAGTGAAAATGAAGTCGTTCAGTTGTTTCTGACTCTTTGCGACCCCATGGACTACAGTCCACCAGGCTCCTCCGTCCATGGAATTTTCCAAGCAAAAGTACTGGAGTGTGTTGCCATTGCCTTCTCCAGATATCTGACTGGTGGGCATTAATTAATGTATGCAATAGTGTTGGTCTGCTTTGTAATAGTGGTATTATTAAGTAATCATCCTTATTAGAATATTGCAGTAATGAAGTAGCTTTAAGGATTTGTTCACTGTGTACCTTAGTCAAGCTTGAAAGATACGTCATAGAGAAAAATCAAATTACTGCTTTTATAAAGTTGTTTGCAAATGGATTTATGGGTGAGTTATCATAAACAGTGGGTCACAAATTGACGCAAAGAAATACAGAGCATTTTCGACATTCTGATAACCAGGTAGCTCTTCACCTTCTCCTACCATGTTGTTGTAAATTTTTCTGTGTAATACTATTTTACATTTACTGTGACTTTTTAAAAATCATTCAACCCAAGCTCCTCTAAATGCATAAATTTCCTCTAACATTCCTGAAACCTAATTCCACCTTCTGGTTGAATACTCCAATGTTACTTTATCAGCAAATTCATTCCATTTTTGATTGTACTAAAAAATCAGTTTTTCTTTTTTAAATCTTTTTCTGTGTATTACAATTTTCTGGGGAGTGCTGCACTGTGGGGCCTATAGGATATTAGTTCCCTGACCAGGGATTGAGCCCAGGCCCCCAGCATTGGAAGGACAGAGTTTTAACCACTGGCTGGACCACCAGGGAAGTCTGCTATGTCAACTTTTCTTCATTTTCTTGTATTAACCTAAAATCTTGCTTCTTATTACTTTTGTCAGTTTTTTCCCTCAGTATTTACAGAGTAACTGTATTCTTTTACAACATAACTCTTCGGGTGCTGGCTAAGAAAATATTTACTGTGCTCCTTGATGTTTTCTCTTCTGTAGGCTAGGTATTCCTCATTCCTTTAACTATTCTTCGCCCAGGATGATTTCCAGACAGTACCCTTTGTTGTCATTAAGGCAGGAATGGAAAAATTCAGTCTTCCTTAAAAATAACCTGATAAGCTCACTATGTCTGCAAAGCTGTTGTGCTCGACTATTATACCATACATGGGCTTTTTTTTTTTCCCCTTTGGTACACGGGCTTTGAACATCTCCTTTTGTCTTTAGAAGACAGGGGTCATCTCAAAATATCTGGATGCTTAAACATTCCATTACAGAATCCTTCGTTAGTATGTCTGGAGTGCTGAGTTTTCCATGTAATTGAGGACAAATCATTTAAATTCCACAATCCAAATTTTAACATTTTTTCATTACATAAATACTTTTTAAGACATAACGAATCCTCTGTTTTATTAAGTGGAGGTATACCAGACATAGGTCCATTTTCCATAAAATCATGAGACTCCTCCTTATGAACATCTTTAGTTATTATGATGTGCTGAGTTTAGATTCTGTGGAGGTACAGTTAGCTGTATATAGTGTGGAATATCAAGTTGAATCTAAGTAGTTGTGTAAACAATATTTTATCTGGGTTTTACTTTTTTCAAAGTTTGAGTCCATTTAAATTTTGGTCATTTGTAAAGGAAGTGGACCATACACAGCAGTGAGTGGGGAGAGAAAACCAAAGTTATCTTTCCTACTTAACAAATCAAAGGTGGTGACAGTCGTTTTCCCTTGTAGTTTTCTTGTTCTCTTTAAAACCGTATTCATCACCTTCTCTTTATCTTCCTTTTTCTTCCCCTTTCCCTCTAAGTTAGCATTATCTAAGAATTATCAACATTTTATAAAACTTGTCTATGATTCACAAAGTCTCAAGCACCCCTTAATATAACAGAATTCCACACATGGAAATAACAACCACATTGGTTAATATTAGCAGGAGATCAAAACCAAGTATCTACCCAATTAAATGATAAGTGGCACACAGTTCAATGTGGAATAATAAATGATTTACTTGACTTTAAAGATAGGAGTTCAGGGAAGACAAAGAAAGGCAATTCAGTTGCTGGAGCCACCCAAGGAAACTCCAATATCCTTGGAGTCAAAGGAGATTGTGCAGGTGGAAAGTCAGAAAAGCTGAAGAAAAAGTCAGTCGTTACAGCAGCTCAGTGCTACTTCTTCCACTTCTGCTTCTGCTGTGGTTTAACTCCATCATCCCCTTCCTCCTTATTCTTGTTTTGATCTTAATTTTTTCCTGCCCCATAGTTCTTCCAATTTACATAAAATCTTGGCATTTCTAAGTTTTACCCACCTACTAGGCATTCCTTCTCATCATAGCTAACCAACCACTGAGTGCTGATGTCTCTTCTTTACCGGTGTAGCATCTCATGTGTGTGCACAGGCTACTTCTTCACCGAGGGAGCCCTGACCATCTCCCAACCTAGCCTCAAGGTCAGGCTGTTCTGGAACCTGAAAGATGCTGGGGAAGGTGGTCTTAGAATTGCGATGGTTTGCTATGTTGGCCAGAGTCAGCTTCCTAACAGGATTCAAATCACAGACTAAAGAGAAAAATATTAAAATATGTAGTGGATATCTCTAGGAAGACAAAATATGTCAAAATATGTATTTGGGAGGCTCACTCTAGAGTATTTTCTCTTTTGCTGTTGCTTTCCATGCAGTTTTAGAAACATAATAGGCTCTTAACACTTGCATACATGGTTTTGATTAGTTATATCAACTTAAATTAGGAAGACTGTGGGGAAGGTTAGCAGGAAAGAATTACGAGGGCTGGTAAGTGAGGCAAGTCAACCACTCAACATTGATGGGTAAATTATATGCTTACTTTGATTCAGTAATTCAGGCACTTTCCATAGATTTTCAGAACTATTCCTTTGAATGTTCCTCTATGTCCCGGTGTCTGAAATCTTTTCATTGGTTGTAGCAATAAAGAAATATATAGTAACTAATTTAATAACAGTACACAGAAAATTTTCGCCTACTCTTTATTTAGTCATATTAGGAGCAAAATTTACAGTTCCCAAAGAGGAAGGGGGACATTTTAAAACTCAAATTCATGATAACCTAACCAATGTATTTCGGTTAGAACAATATAGGTAAAAATAATAAACTCAGCAATTAAGACAGATGATCATTAGTTGATGACTAGAAAACTTTAAATCATGGTTTTGGTTTTGTTTCTTTACCCCTTTCAGGTTAAAATAGTTGATATACTGGTGACTTAAGAGGGAGGAAGGGAATTTAAATTATGAAAGCTAAGTCTTGGCAGCAGATGGATGAACATTTTAAGTGTAAATTATACAGGGAAGCTGGCAAATGGAGCAGCATGCCACACCCATACCACTCTTGCTAAGGCTCAGGCTTACCAGGTCATACTTTTGTTTGCTTGTTTTTCTTTCTTCCTTCCTTCCTGCCTCCCTCCCTCTCTCTCTCCCTCTCTCCCTTCCTTCCTTTCTTTCTCATTTAAAGTCTATTAAGAACAAAGCTACTTTTTTTTTTTAAATCAATATAAGTGGCACTTCCCTGGTGGTCCAAGGGCTAAGACTTCACGCTCCCAATGCAGGGGGCCCTGGGTTCAATCCCTGGTCAGGGAACTACTCCCACAAGCTGCAACTAAGAGTTTGCATTGCTGCAGTGAAAATAAAAGATTCTGCATGTTGCAACTAAGATCAGGTGCAGCCAAATATAAATAAATAAATACTGTATAAGTGGCCTGGGTTTTATCCTGAGAGTTGTATGGTACTAAAACCCACCAGTTTAAAAAATTCACGTTGTAGAAGTCTCTTGGTTTTTTAAAATTGCTAAATATTCTCTTATCCAAAACAGCACAGGGAATTCCCTGGTGGTCCAGTGGTTAGGACTCTGTGCAATCACTCACAAGGGTGTGGGTTCAATCCCTGGTTGGGGAAGTAAAATCCCATAAGCCACAAGGGATAGCAAAAAAAAAAAAACAAAGGCAGAATTCATAGTTAAAATGTTTTCAGCCATTTGCTTGCAAAATAAGTGTTTCAAAGGATATTTTTCTAGTCTGATTGCTTTGTGTTTATTTCTCCTCCCACTAGGTGTCACTCTGCAAACCTGAATGGTTTATACCACAAGGGTCCCTACACCGCTAAAACGGACAACGGGATTGTCTGGCACACCTGGCATGGATGGTGGTATTCCTTGAAATCTGTGGTTATGAAAATTAGGCCAAATGATTTCATTCCAAATATTGTTTAATTGTCCCTGCTGGTGTTTCATTTCTGCAGTTTATCTTGGTTTAAGTGATTTGAAAAATGTAGCAAATCTGAACATTCACATGTATGATAATGGCAATTATTATATGCACTACTTTTCATTCTTAATTTTCTTACTTAAGGTACTTTCAGTACAGCAAATATGTGATACTCACCAAATAAATGTAGATTATATTAATATCTATTGAATTGCTATGTGCGAAGGGCTCTGATAAGAGCAAAATATAAAATCATACAGTATATACATGACTTAAGAGATAACGCAGCATAGATACATAATAAATTACATATGAATGCAGTTTAAAAAAAATACATGAAAAAAGTTTAGCAAATAATGGATGGCCAAATCAGTTACCTGGATGGTAAATATTATGAGTTAGCAATGAACTCAGTTGTCTCTGACTGCTCGTTAGAATTTTAAAATACAACCCAGGATCTTAATCACTATGGAACACCCTCTCATATTTTTTGGATGTTTATGTAGACTACACTTCTTTCAGAATCCTCATTTTAATTCTTTTATCAATCATGTAAGGAATTATTGTTGTTGTTGTTTAGTTGCTAAGTAATATCTGACTCTTTTGTGACCCCATGGGCTGTAGACCACCAGACTCCTCTGTCCATAGGGTTACCCAGGCAAGAATACTGGAGTGGGTTGCCATTCCCTTCTCCAGGGGATCTTCCTGACCCAGGGCTCAAGCCATATCTCTTGCATTGGCAGGCAGACTCTTTATCACTGAGCCACCAGGGAGGCCCAGGCATTATTATCCCCACTTAACAGAGCTGAGAATTTGTGGATCTAAGACGGTTTGACTGCTTAACACTTACTTAACTACTTACTAGAAAACTAGTAAGTAGGGAAACAAGGACTCAAATCCAAGTCTTCTGATGTGAAATCAAATACTTTACATCCAGGCTACAGCTTCTCCCAGCCTGTGTCAGACACAGAGGACACACTTTAAGTCCCCATGAAGCTTTGTTTTTTAGCTAATGATATACACTGACCATAGATCTTCCCTGTACCTCAGGTGGTAAAGAAGCTGCTTGCAATGCAGGAGACCTGAGTTTGATCCCTAGGTCAGGAAGATCCTCTGGAGAAGGGAGTGGCGATCCACTCCAATATTCTTGCCTGGAGGAATCCCATGGACAGAGGAGTTTGTCGGGCTACAGTTCATGGGGTCTCAGAGTCAAACACGACTGAGCGACTTAACACCGCTGCTGGTACTGTTATACCCTAACATACAATCATAGAAATGTAAATAATTCCAAAGCTGATAAGTAAGAAGGAAAAATGTGTGCCTGGGGGATATATAGTAGGGAACCTGACCTGGCTCGGAGGAGAGGGGTCAGAGAAGTTTCCCAGAGGAATGAACTTTTTAAACTGAGGGCTTTTTTTGTTTTCTTTAGTATGTATTCATTTATTTGGTTTTGTCAGGTCTTCGTTGCGGCATGGGATCTAGAGCACAGGCTCAGTAGTTGTGGCGCATGGGCTTTGTTGCCCCTTGGCATGTGGAATCTTAGTTCCTCAACCAAGGATCAAATCCGAGTCCCCCGCATTAAAAGGCAGGTTCTTAACCATGGGACCACCAGGAAAGTCCCTGAGATCTTTTCACTAGGTGTATGTGGGAGATCACTGTAGGAAGAAAGAAATCCTTGTGTAAAGTATACAAAGGAAGAAAGTGCATGGAAACATAGAGTATATTTGGTGATTCTTAATTCCTTAAACCAAGGATTCTGCCACCTAGTATCTGTGTGACCTTGGATAGGCTACTTAATTTTGCTGAGCCTCAGTAATCTCATCTACAAAATGAAGATTATAATAGTGCCTGCCTCTTTGGATTCGGTTGAGGATTACATAAGTATTTACAATAGTGCCTTGCACAAAGCAGTCAGAAAGAAATAAGTGTGATTATTAGTGAAGTAGGCATTAGGGGACAATAACAACAGATGTCTTGAAATAATGAGTCACATAAAAATGTTAAAGTTAGTTGTACTTTCTCCTTTAAACGGTGTTTCCCAAAGCAGTGCTTCTCAAACTTTAATGTCATACCAGCCACCCAGGCATCTTGTTAAAGTGATTCTGGGGTGGGGCCCAAGATGTGAGTTTAACAAGTTTTCAGGTGATAAATATTGAGGAATCTCGTCTAGGGATCATACCTTGAACACATAAGAGTGTACAGAACCATGGGCTTCCCCGGTGGCTCAGTGGCAAAAAATCTGCCTGCCAATGCAGGAGATTCGAGTTCAATCCCTGAGTTGGAAAGATCCCCTGGAGTAGGAAATGGCAACCCACTCCGGTATTCTTGCCTCGGGAATCCCATGGACAGAGGAACCAGGAGGGCTACCGTCCATGGGGCAGCAAGAGAGTTGGACACAAATTGCCGACTAAACAATTAAAACAGGGAACTATAGTTCTGTGGAATAGTAATAGTTAATACAAGAAGAAAAGGGCTCGATCAAATGTATTTAGAAGATGATATAGTAAACAAAATTCAACAGATTTCTTCTCTTGAGTATTTCTTGGGTCCTGTAATACTCTTAGGTGCATGCTGAAGTCCCCCTCTTACCTGTGGTTTCCCTTTCCAAGGTTTCAGTTTCCCACAGTCCATCATGGTTTGAAAATTTTAAACAGAAAATTTCAGAAATAACTATGTCTTATTGATAAATTATACAGCTTCTGAGTAACGTGATGAAATCTTGCGCCGATCTGCTCTGCCCCTTGCAGGATGTAAATCTTCCCTCTGTCTGGAATCTCTTACCTGTTACTTAGTAGCCACCTCAGTATCAGATCAACAAGCGACTCTTCCTTTACTTCATAATGGCACCCTCAGTGCAAGGGTAGTGATGCTTGCAATTTGGATTTGTCAGAGGAGTTGTAAAGTGCTTCCTTCAACTGAAAGGTGAAAACTCGCAGTGAGAAAAGAAAAGAAGTCATGTGCTAGAGTTCCTAAAGTCTACGGTAAGACTCCATCTCCTTTCTGTGAAATTGTGAACAAGGAAAAAGAAATCTGTGCTAGTTTTGCTGTTGCACCTCAAACTGCAAAAGTCACAGCCACAGAGTGTGGTAAGTGCTTAGTTAAAATGGAAAAGGCACTAAATTTATACAATAAAATATTTGCGAGGAGAGAGAGAAAAAAGAGACCATGCTCACATAACTTATTAGTATATTATTATTTTATTGTTTGTTGCTGTTGTTTAGTCACTCAGTCATGTATGATGCTTTGTGACCCCATCAACTGCAGGACACCAGGCTTCCTTGTCTTTCACTATCTCCTAGAGTTTGCTCAAACTCATGTCCATTAAATCGGTGAGGCTATACAACCATTTCAACCTCTGTTGTCCCCTTCTCCTCCTGCCTTCAATCTTTCCCAGCATCAGGGTCTTTTCCAGTGAGTTGACTCTTCGCATCAGGTGGCCAAACTATTGGAGCTTCAGCTTCAGTGACAATCCTTCTAATGATTAACTGGTTTGATCTCCTTGCAGTCCAAGGGACTCTTCAAGAGTCTTCTCCAGCACCATAATTTGAAGGCATCAATTCTTTGGTGCTCAGCCTTCTTTATGGTCCAACTCTCACATCTATACATGACTAGTGGAAAAACCATAGCTGTGATCTATACGGATCTTTGTCGGCCAAGTGATATCTCTGCTTTTTAGTACTCTGTCTAGATTTGTCATAGATTTCCTGCCCAGGAGCACATGTCTTAATTTCATGGCTGCAGCCACTGTCTGCAGTGATTTTGGAGCCCAAGAAAGTAAAATCTGTCACTGTTTCCACTTTCCCCCTTCTATTTGCCATGAAGTGATGGGACTGGATGCCAAGATCTTAGTTTTTGAATGCTGAGTTTTAAGCCAGCTTTTTCACTTGCCTCTTTGACCCTCAACAAGAGGCTCTTTAGTTCTTCTTTGCTTTCTGCTATTAGAGTGATATCATCTGTGTATCTGAGGTTATTGATATTTCTCCCAGAAATCTTGATTCCAGCCTGTAATTCATCCAGCCTGGCATTGTTCATGATGTACTCTGAACAGAAGTTAAATAAGCAGAGTGACAATATACAACAATGATGTACTCCTTTCCCAATTTAGAACCAATCTGTTGTTCCATGTCTGGTTTTAACTGTTGCTTCTTGACCTGCATACAAGTTTCTCATGAGACGGGTAAGGTGGTCTGATATTCCCAGCTCTTTAAGAATTTTCCACAGTTTGTTGTGATTTATACATAGATTTTAGCATAGTCAACAAAGCAGAAGTAGATGTTTTTCTGGAATTCCCTTGCTTTCTCTATGATCTCTATGATCCAACAAATGTTATTAATCTCTTACTATGCTTCATTTATAAATTAAACTTAATCACTGATATGTATGTATAGGAAAAAGCATATACATAGAGTTCAGTATTATCCATGGTTTTAGGCATCCACGAGGGTCTTTGAATGTATTCCCTGCAGATAAGCAGGGAAAACAACTTTTGCGTTTTTAGATCTAGTTAGGAGTGTGTTCCCGAGAAGGCAATGGCACCCCACTCCAGTACTCTTGCCTGGAGAATCCCAGGGACAGCGGAGCCTGCCGTCTGTGGGGTCGCACAGAGTCAGACACGACTGAAGCGACTTAGCAGCAGCAGCAGTGGGAGTGTGTTCAGCTGCAAGATGTTAATCGCTTGATTATGGAAGTCCAGACAAACAGGGATGTGTCCCTCTTATGTAACAAGAACTCAGGAGGCAGGAGGTTGCTGGCCTTGGTTCAGTGCTCTGCTGTGTGGAAGCTGATATCTCTGCCACTCACTTTGCCCTTCCTTCAGAATCTCAGGTTTTCTACTGCAGTTTCTGCTTTGAGTCCCTGTTGAAAGCAGGAAGAAGGGAGGATTTATATATCTTCTTATTTATGCCTATTGGCTTAATAAAGCATAAATAGACTTCAATTTATGCCTTCTTGGCCAGAATTGTGTCATGTAGTTATTCTATCTGGAAGTAAGATCATGAGGGAGATTGTTTAATTTTAAAGTTGCTAGAAGGTACAGGCAAGAGAACCTATCTGCCATGGTTCCTGAACTTTTAAGAACTTATCTTATTATAGTTGATTTACAGTGTTGTGTTAATTTCTGCCGTGCAGCAAAGTGATTCAAAGTTATGCATATAGATACATTCTTTTTCATATTCTTTTCCATGTTGATTTATCAAAGAGTATTGAATATAGTTTCCTATGCTATATAGTAGGACCTTGTTGTTTATCCATTCTATATATGAGTTTGCATCTTCTGATCCTAAACTCCCACATCCTTCCCCCATCCCACCCTTCCCTTTGACAACCACAAGTCTGTTCTTTCTGTGAGTCTATTTCTTAGGTTACTGAACTCTTTTTTTTTTTAATGCAATCTTGAGGGAACAGTGTTCCATAGATCATACTTTAGGAAGGTATAAATAATGGGGCACCAGTGGTAATTTTAAATATGGGTATTGTTTGCTGAAGACCTCATGCAATTAGGAGATCAAAAGAAGAAAAGCTTTTAAAGAAGAGAAAAGTGATTTTGCAGACAAGTGGGAGGGGAGCTAAACAAATATCGTGTTACATAAATCTCAGTGTAATAATTTTTCAATGCAGAGGGAATGAAAAACAATTTTAATGCCATAAAAAGATGGAAGAGAAAGAGTTCTAATGAAAAACCTTTGGATTTAGTGATAATGTTATTTAAACTTAAGTGTCCTTAAGCCCGTTTCAATGGACTGGTCTGGGAGACTAGCCAGAGGGCAGAAATGAAAGCTTTTAGAGAAGATAGGTCATTTGAGTTTAGATGTGAGAAAGGAAATTGAACTAGTTTACCTGAAGTCAGATGGTAAAAGCATCTGCCTACAATGTGGGAGACCTGGGTTCGATCCCTGGATTGGGAAGATTGCCTGGAGAAGGAAATGGCAACCCACTCCAGTACTCTTGCCTGGAAAATCCCATGGACGGAGGAGGCTGGTAGGCTACAGTCCATGGGGTCGCAAAGAGTTGGACACGACTGAGCGACTTCACTACTACTACTACCTGAAGTCAAAACCCAAGAAATACCCCAGTCTAAAACCAATTCCTCAAAAAATTTACCATTAGAGAGTTATTTGCTAGACTTTATCACTTTTTAAAAAAATGTATTAACTTTTTTATTGAAGGATAATTGCTTTACAGAATTTTGTTGTTTTCTGACAAACCTCAACATGTATCAGCCATAGGTATACATATATCCCTTCCCTTTTGAATCTCCCTTCCATCTCCCTCCCTGTCCTAAAAATGCAAATATCTTTTAATTTACATCAGGTGATTGCATTATGGCCAAGAGTTTTTTTTTTGCTTGTTAAATAAAGCAAAGTATAAATAACATGCAAGAACGCTGAATATCTGACATCACTGTAGAAGAGTTTTCCACCAGAAGATGAATGGAAAAGGAGGGTAGGGAGGTGTTCCTGAAAGTACCAACTTCACAATTTTGCCCAAGATCTATAGTGTCAAAAAGGATGTAAATCATAAAATTAAGACCCCTCCGTACAGCCCATAATCTATGGTTTGGCCAGCACGAAATTATTCGGGAAGAAAGATAAGTCAACACACAGGCAGTTAGTCTACTCCAAGAGATAATCAAGATGGTTTAATGTTAAGCTATTGTCCCAAAAGATTGCAGTGTGACTGTCTGGAGTTTAAATTTTATCTTTGCTTTTTTCTATGACAAACTACATCTCTGTGCTGAGTGTTGTATTAATAACAATATAGCTACCCTGTAATAGTGTTGTGAGGATTAAATGAGGTATACTATGCTGGGCACATACTAAGTGCTCCATAAATATTTACTATGATAACAGTGGTGATGCTAGTGAAGAAGAGGAAGATAAAAAAGGAATGTGGGAATTTCCCTGGCTGTCTAGAGGTTAATTCTCTGCACTCCCAATGCAGAGGACACAGACTTGATCCCTGGTCAGGGAACTAAGATCCTGCGTGCTCCACTGCATGGCCAAAAATTTAAAAAAAATAAATATTTTTTTAAAAAGATAATTGGCAAAGTAATCAAAATTTTTTTAAAAAAGGAATGTGGTAATGGTGAACTAGAGTCTTGTGTGACCTTCACCTAGAGTTGAAGGTGTGAGAAGATAGAGCTTCTCCAGACAGGGTGTAGATAAAATGAGTTATGTCTCTGGGTAAGTTGTATGTTCTTTAAAAGCTCCACAGTCCAGGTTCTTAATAGAATTTAAAATACTAAAAAATGAGAGAATGAAACCTGGTTTACAGATCATCTGATTCAGTGGTGTCTACAGAGGGCTGGGGTGGGGAAGGGTCTTTGATTTTGACAATGTGCCTTGGGGTCACTTCAGAGAACAGGAAGTTTTCTTCTTTCATTTTTCATTCGACAGAACTGGTTTTTTGGTTTGTGTTGTTTTTTAATCTTGTCTCTGTACTTGGGTTCCACATAACACTTGGCTATATTTCATGTGGTTTTGTTTGTTTGGAAAAGAAAGAAAGCTTATCGGCTCTCAAACAAGGTTTAGATCTGTTCCTTTTTTCAGATTCAGAGGAAGAGATTTACTGCATTTTGCAGAGGACAGGTCTTTCTGGGGAAGGACTCTGTTACTCCCCGGATTCAGACGAGTTAACAAGTATTGTAATCCCAAGACTGTACCCCGTGTTCTAATGAACATCAGCGCTTCCTTTAGAACACTGCATTCTAAAGCCTGCGCACACTCTGTGGTGGGCAAGTTCATGACAAGCTGCCACCTTTACAAGAGGATAAAAGAACAAATTAGGCATTCAGTCACGCCAACTTGGTCTCAGGGAGAAAACGACACCGGGTATTGTGTTTTTAGCTTCACTCCTTGGGTGTTGGCACCGTCTGCAGTTTCTAGGCCTTTCTAATTATAGATGTGCCTCATAACACTATCCCCACCTGCACCTCTAACAACAATATTCAGCACTTTAACATTATCAAAGATCATTCCAGCTTGAACTAATTAATTCATATAATCCAACCATCTGGGACAGATAGTACTATTATCCAGGTTTTATAGACACAGAAAACTTCAAAAGAGGTTTCTGCAAGGTCATATAGTAACTGGAATGAGGCCAGGAGTATATCTTAAAAGGACTAGTTTTCTAGTTCATTGCAAGACGACCTTACACAGTTTGGATTTAGGGGTAGTGTGATTTTTTTTTTTTTTTTTCTTCAGGGTGCTGAACAGATACTCCTTTGTTGGATACTAGCTCACTTTCTGGTTTCTGCTGTGGCTTCTCTCCCAGAAGGAATGATTATACCCTTAGGAATGATCATGCACGTCATAATTCTTTGGAATACCAGGTAGTTTGGGAGCTCTTAAAGGTGGCTAACACATGCCAGCTGTTTCATCTCTTTTGCTCTTCTCCTTTAATTACACCCACTCTATCTCTTCAGTTGAGGGATACTGAAACTTGGAGCTCTTGAAATGTAAAATGAAACCTCAGAAAAGTCAGCTAGTTATGAAGGCTTCTCTTTCCTTTTCTGGTGATCAGTTAACGAACTGAGATCCTTAGGAATCTCACACTCATCAAAGAAGGCCCTCAAGAGACAATACCATCTTTTTAATCACGAGTTTTTAAAAAGAGATAAAAAATAACTTACATTTTCCTAGTTACAAGAAAGTTAACTCTGAAACAATACCAAGTAGCTCGCTGGTGGAAAATGATCATTCTCTTGAAACTTTTGTCCGATTCTAATAGCTGTGGTTTGAAAGAGTATTATATCCTCATGTATTCACTCATGTTGAAGAGGTAGGAAATAATATACTTAAAAGAAAAAACAGAAAAAAGTCTATTAGCTTTTGGCTGAAAAGTCAAAAGCTGATAGACTTCTATCTAGGCAATGATTATGCAAAATAATGTCAAATTAGAATAGAGTCCTACATGGAGTCCCATGTTGCCTCAGAGACCAGTAGGACTAGAGAAAGAATTGTTCTGCAAACTTTCAGAATATGTAAGGAATTTGGTGAATAAAGACCTTTTTCTCAATAAGGATCTTTGAAAGGTAGGTTCAGAGAACATCTGCATACTGTTTGTATGTGAGTCACCAGATAGCAGGATGTGTAACTCAGAGGAACTGGGAGTTTGAAAGGACCATGTGTCTTATTTTCAAGGCTGTTTTTAAATATCAAGCTGTCATCCAGGGCCACTTACTTTTGAACAAGTTGCTTAAACAAATCTGATTCACCCTTCAGGGTGCATTTAAAGATCCTTGGAGTCTCTCCTCTACACTCTTGTCATTCAGAGAAATTGAACTGTCTGACATCTTAGTCTTAGTTCAAGGACAGTCTTCCAGGACGAACCTGTAAGCGACAAACTTCGCTTTCCTGGAGAAAAGGAGAAAAGGAAAAGTGGTGATAGTTTATGTGAAAACCAGATCTATTGTCTAGCCCGCTTTTCTGAAACAGTGCAAGAAGGAACCCCCTCAGTGACAGTTACAGCGTGCTGATGGCCACCAGGTATGCCCTCCCAATCCTTCAGGGACCACTTGAGGATCAGGTGCCCAAAGGAGGATGCCTAGACAGCTGGACAGCACTCCGCACTCATTCCTTCAGTCAGTAAGCTGAGGCCGGCCAAGGGGGCATGAATGCCAGCTGTCTCTCTCCTCGTTTCATAATCTAATGAAAGACTGGTCCCCGAAGTCTGTTGGTCTCTGTAGTTTTTGAATAAGAAAGTATTCATCAAAGCCGAAGTTAGGGTGTCACATATCTTCTCTTTATACCATCCTTCACCATCACCCACAACTTCCTGAAAGAGTCTATTTAGAGACTAAAACTTTTCCACGCTGGATACAAGCCCAGAGCAAATTTTTTTTTTTTTTTTGGTAAAGTGTGGGGGCAGTCTATTTGACCAGTTTCAGTGAGTCGTTTTTTCCTATATCCATAAATAAAACCCGCCAAAACACAGCCTTCCATTCTAAGATGTGACAAGTCCTTAGGACAGAATACTTTCTGGGCCAGAGAGTGCTTTAAAATGTAAAAAATTAAATATTTTATAATAAATACTTGTGTATGTTACCTGAAAAATATTTTGTTCAAATTTCCTGAAGCAACAGAAAGAAAATGTAGGAGGGAATTTTGTGCAATAGTTTAAAAAAAAAAAAAGGTCCAACAGTGGTGGGACATGAACATACTCTTGTTAGCTTTTTCTAGCATTCTTGTTAGCTTTTTGCTGTTTATGAATTTGGCGGGAAAGGTGTAAAACAGACAGACCCGAGGCCCTTCGCTGGGTGTGACCTGAGTCCCATCCTTCGGTGAGACACTGTGGCCACTGTCTGAAGAACTGGCTGCAGTGTAGGCCAGGCCTCCCTGCCCACACAACGTGGGCTCTGCCTCTGTCTGATTGCTCACAGGCCGCTTTGTGGGTCTGCTCCTGCTGCTTCCCAGGGGGAACTGTACTGTGGGTTCAGAACATGGCTTGCTCACCCTGCAAAGTGATAGTGACAAAGGATGGCACCCAGAGACAACTTTCTTTGCAGATCAAATCCTAGGTGAAGCCAGACTTTTCCTTCTTCTGTCTTTAGGCCTTCCTCCCTAAGGAACTGGCCCAGGGGGCTCCCTAGACATTGGCCAAAGCCTTCACTCCTCATTACTGCTTGGCATTCTCTGCCTCGGGCTCCTCAGGGTCTTCAGAGAGGCTCCATGCATGGGCCTGGGAACAGTCATTGGGAAGTGATTGTCTATCGGCTATGTTCTTGCTTGTAGCTTGTATCTTCTCAGCTGTTGCTTCACCAATGCCTCCTAAAATGCTAGTAAGGAAGGGCTAGATTATCTTCCCTTCTTCTCAAGTAATGGAAATACCTTCAGTCATCAAGCAACAGCTTTATTTATTTGGGTTGTAACTTTTCTGCTGGGAATTTTTGGACAGAAAGGAAAGGAAGAGTGACTGGATGCAGCCTGAGTCACATCAAAGACAGGGACATCCACTTTTTCAGTGTCCCACGTTGCCCCAGTGCACACAGGACCACCCTGTCAGGAGATCTGACCTCATCCTTTTCTACTAATTGTCACTTGGAAGCATTGCTATCAATGCTAATCTGTAAATTGTGCATCAAACTTGCAAAATCCAGTAGAATTTAAGGTCTCGAGGTAGCTGTTCCTTTGTGTGTAGTACAGCAGCTGTTACCAAGACAGTATATTAACCAAAGGGCAAATAAGAAAGGATACGAAGGACATATAAAAACTCAAACAGCAGAAATAGAACCATAATCTTTCAAGCTCCCATGTTTAGTTTAAGGTCAGAGTCATTGCAATCTCCTGAAAGGCATGCTGTTCTCTAAGTTTTCTTGGTCCAGATCATGGGATGTCACATAACTGCCGATGCAGCAGAATACACTGGAAGTTTCCAGCATCAGATTTCCTTGGAAAAGGTTTGCTCACGGCGTTAGTTTTCTAAAACTGATAACTTTGCCATGGTGGGTGCAGACTCTGCATGGTAATCCATTCGTATCTCACATGATGTTTCCGATGGTTATACAGTTGGGGGCATGCACAGGGCATACACTTGGCTAAGCTACTAGGTTTAATAATCCCTTATCCTGATATTCAGTAGATTCAGGTTATACAACTCTTTATCTAGATGGTTTGGAATGCAAGCTTCTAGAAAAGGAGATGGGTCTTTTCATCTCTGTGGCCCTCTTCTATCAAAATTTTCATGTGACTTTATGGTACAGTGATCTTTGTTAACTACAATGACCTTACACAGACATGTTTGTGTAGTAGATAAGTTGTTAGTCACTACAACAAATGATGAAAAATTCACCTTGGTAGAGTTCATAGTCAAATGCAAAAAAAAAAAACAATAAAATAATTAGAAATTAGAATCAAAGCACAATAAAATAATTAAAATACCTTTGTTCTTTGATAATAGCAGTCTGTATACAAAATGCCATGGAACCTCCAAAGAATGAGCTGCTAGTTAGACCTATGTGGGGACAGTCACTTGGACAGAATTAATACAATGTTATTCACAAAGATGATGTAGCTACCAAAAATAAGTTAGTTTGATCTTGGGATCTATTAGTAGAAGTATAATATCTAGAATATAGAATAGTAAATATCAGTAGTAACTACTTGAGACTTTACCAGCTAGATATAGAATACTGGGTTCAATTTGGACCAAAATTAAAAGGATATTAAGCAACTGATATTAAGAAGTCTTTCACTGAGGAAAGACTGTCAACAATGGGCAAAATTAGTAATACTTAGCTCAACTGAATTGTAAACACACACAAGCATCAGCTGAGTAGTAAGCTGAGTGATCTGTTTGGTTTCTCCCAAATCTTAGGTTTTATGATTTTGAGTTGTGGTTTTAATGTTACACACTATTTCCAAAAGATAACTTGATCCTCCTGACCTGGGGATCAAACTCTCATCTCTTATGTCTCCTGCATCGGCAGGCAGGTTCTTTATCACAGTGTCACCTGGGATGCCCATGCATGACCATAGTGGGTAATAAATGAATCACTTAGCAAGTGACAGTCTTTATATTTATATCAAAGTCTTGATGATTAATAATAAAAGTCATTCTCTGCCACTCGGGGAATCTTATGATTCACAACCACTGGGAAAAATCTACACCAAGAAACAAACAAATGAAGTCAGAATGTTAATGTATTAATAGAGTGAGGGCTCAAGGAAAGACTAGGAGAGAAACAACATCAAGAAGAGACAAATCATGTGGCAAAGGTACAGGAAAGTCCTTCAGCAAGAATAGAAATACAGGTGACGCTGTGGTGTTAGCCAAGTGCCAGATGCTGTTCTTAGTGCTTCATCTCCGCTTATTGATCCTCACAACAACCCTGTAAGCTAGATTTTATAAAATGTATTTCCTTTTGATGAGTGAAGAAACATAGGCACAGAAAGGTTAGTAATAATGCCTCAGAATCACACAGCTAGTAGGTAGGGACTTGGATTTGAATGCAAGCATTGTGCTTCCCTGGTGGTTCAGTAGTAAAGAATCCACCTGTCAATGCAGGAGACTAGCATTCGATCCCTGGGTCAGGAAGATCCCCTGGAGAAGGAAATGGCAACCCACTACAGTGTTCTTGCCTGGAGAATCCCCTTGGACAGAGGAGCCTGGTGAGCTACAGTCCACAGGGTCCCAAAGAGTAGAATACACCTTAGTGACTAAGCAACAACAACCCTGGCTCTAGAATTCACACACCAAATACCTGTGTAACACCTATGTCTCTAAGCTCAGAAGAAATGAGTCATTGAGGAGAGAAGTAACGGTTTAAAGAAAACAACTAAGGAAAAATGAACTAACAATTTCAATTCTACTTTTTAAAAACAGGGTAGGTAACCATTAGATGTGAATTTTTAATTTAAAATCAGGAAAAATGGAAATATTTTCTTAATACAGTTCTAATTCTCCTTATTAGGAATCATTTTAACAAATTGACTTCTGAATATCTTTTAACTGTGTGGCATTTGTGCCATATAGTTTGGGATCTGACCTAACCCCCAGTGATAAATGCCAGAAGGGATCATCTTTGCAGTCATCTACAGGGACAAAGGGAAGAAAGCATCTCTTTTTAATCATTATCTCTGTAACAAAGCCCAAACTCAGGCACAATGAGTGAGGATTCAGGCATCCTCAGACTCAGTAATTAGGAAATACTGTGTCTTTCATCAGTCTTCCCTGGTGGCTCAGACAGTAAAGAATCTGCCTGCAACACAGGCAGACCTGAGTTCGATCTCTGGATTGGAAAGATCCCCTGATGGCAAACCACTCCGGTATTCTTACCTGGAGAATCCCCATGGACAGAGGAGCCTGGGGGTGGGGCGGGCAGCTACAGTCCATGAGGTCACAAAGAGTCGGACATGACTGAGCGACTAAACACACAGCACACATGTTTTTCATCTGGTTGATGGAGGTAAGTAGTGAAAGAATATTTATATAGAATCTCAAAATGATGTTCCACCACAGAGGCCTTCTTCTGTCCCTGATGCTGGAGGCCAAGATCATCTAATGCTCAGTCCTTTCTCTGGATCCTAGAAATTTCTCCCTAATTTGGTACAATCAGAGTTGAGTGGGGGACGATCTTACTAATATTCATATATATATATATGGATCCTAGAAATTTCTCCCTAATTTGGTACAATCAGAGTTGAGTGGGGGACGATCTTACTAATGTTCATATATATATAATTTTATTTATTTAAAAAAATTGACTCTGCCAGGTCTTCATTGCTGTACTGGCTTTCTCTAGTCGTGGCAAGTGGGAGCTACTCCCTAGCCGCTGTGCGTGGGCTTCTCATCGTGGTGGCTTCTCTTATTTTGGAGTACAGGCTCTAGGGAACACAGGCTTCAGTAGTTGATGTTCCTGGGCTCTAGAGCACAGGCTCAATAACTGTGGTGCACAGGCTTAGTTGCTACACATATGTGGAATCTTCCCAGATCAGAGATTGAACCCATGTCTCCAGTATTGACAGGTGGATTCTTTATCACCAAGCCACCAGGGAAGTCCACTAATATTCTGTATTAAGTTGTTGTTGTTCAGTTGCTAAGTCATTTCTGACTCTTTGTGACCCCATGGACTGCAGCGTGCCAGGCTTCCCTGTCCTTCACCATCTCCCAGAGCTTGCTCAGATTCATGTCCATCGAGTTGGTGATGCCATCCAACCATCTCATCCTCTATCGTCCCCTTCTCCTCCTGCCCTCAATATTTCCCAGCATCAGGGTCTTTTCCAGTGAGTTGGCTATTAATACCTTATTCCCTGCTGCTCTGTGGAAACTTCTGCTTCTCCCTTCTGCCTACTTGGTAGGATATATCCTTGAACCTGAGGGTAGGAGCTGACTGAATGAACCCTACCTTTACCAGTTGCCTGTGATACACTGCAGGTTTGTTTTACAGAATGAAGCACATGCTACACCAACATATTGTCAATATTCACAGAGACATCACAAAAATTTTTACTTTGATAGATGGGAACTTTCCAAAAATTGTTAAAATAGGTTCATTAAAATCCTAGGTACCCTAATCAAACCCTAGCCAGGGCCACTGCACTAACGGGCAAGTGAAAGTCCAGAGCTGAAACCCAATTATTGCTGGCTAATTCCAGTCCAAACGCCCAATCTGTGTTACATTATGAAGGAAAGTGGAGAACTAGCCCACAGGGAATCTCAAAAACATCTAAAGGCATCTGTGGGCCCGAAGCATGTGTCATTTATTTATACAACTTGTATTTTAGAATGTGGAAAACCATAAAATCTGACAGAAAACCCCTAATAAGCGTCAAAGCCAAGAATCTGTGGTCAGTAAGGGGCGCCGTGTGGGAGAACAGGGGTTGGGGGGGCTTGGGGGTGAGAAGGATTCCACTCCATCCTCCCCCAGATTCTGACTCACAAATTCAAAACAATCAGAGGCAAGCCTTACTCAACAAAAGGCATATTCTTTGCATATTAGTTTTTTTCAGTATTCTCCCCCGAAATGTTCCACTGTGGCACTGCACACACTTTGGTGGGTAAAGTGTAATATTACCATGTCAATTCCATACTTAGCAAAGGTATTCTGATGCATGCTAAAGTTTGGGGAAAACATGCTTCAGGAGGGTTACTCTTATCTGTCTGACTATAGGATGTAAGCTGTTTCACGTATTAATTCCCTGAACATCAAATCTCCAGAAACCATGTCAAAGATACCTGTCTTCTTTGCAGGCACTTGATTTGTCTGTTTGTTTATTGGACTACATAATGAACAGGAATCAGATTTCAAAAATACAAGTGGGTACCTCAGGAGTAGAGATGCAGACGTAGAGAACAGACTTGTGGACACAGGGAGGAGGGTGGGACAAAAGGAGAAAGTAGCTTTGATATATATACACTACCATGTGTAAAATAGATAGCTAGTGGGAAGCTGCTGACAGCACAGGGAGCCGAGCTCGGTACTCTGTTATGAACTAGAGGGGTGGGGGTAGGGTTGGAGGGAGGCTCAAGAGGGAGAGGGGATATACGCACACTTAGAGCTGATTCACCTTGTACAGCAGAAACTAACACAACGTTGTAAAACAATTACACTCCAATTAAAAAATAAAAAATACAAAAGGGCACACAAAGAAATTTCTCCCCTTTGTTCCTGTGTCCTGGAGGCAAAGCAAGAGGAATAGCTTGTTTTGTATCCTTCCAGGCTTATTTTATGCACACACCAGCAAATAGGTGTATTCTTTTTTCTATACAAAATGTGGCACACCCTACTCACTGTTCAAATGTACTCAGTGTATATGACGCCAGCATTAAGTTCTATGGCTTTTTCCACTTTTGCAAAAGGTGTGCTTTATAGAAACTTCTTCAAATAGGGTTTTGTTTTGTGCTTACATGCTTCCATTAAACACAAATTCTAATGCTGTGTTCTAGCAATGCCTTTTCTTTTTATTTGATTTTCAGATATCTCATTTAAATGATCAGATAGAGTTATCATCATCACCAGGTACCATTTCCCCTAAAAAACTCATGCCCCCAAAGCTCAGCCTTCTATAAATGTCAAGGTTTCATCACATGTAACTGATGGAGTATTCAGATTAAGATTTTGAACCATATGCTACTCATTCAATAGTGCTGAAATGTATTCCAAGTTATCCTGGAGGCCATTTGCTTCTAGCCTCCCATCAAAAATTATAGTGAAACTCCTTTTTGAATTTACTCCTATTTTGTTCTCTCTCACTTGGCGTAATGCCAACTCACTTTTGGCTAGAAAACACAACCGTATTCTCCTCCTTTATTCTTTTAGCCACATTGCAGTCCTGACACTTGATCTCTGCAAACAATCATCTGGTTTCTTCAATTCTCCTTTTACTATTCTTTAAAGGAATTGAAACATTTTAAATAGTTTTTTGGTCTGTATGAAAACATTCCCAGCTGTCTCAAAATATGGACCAAATTATTCCAAGGGGCTTATCTTTTCAAAATAAATTTTACAGGAGTGATTCTAAACTCCCCAACTTAGAATTCATGGCCAGCAATGTTCTGCTTTGTTCAGACATATTTTCCTTAATCGAGCTTTCAGCTCAATAAAGATTTTGTTGTTTTTAGTTTCTCGTGCCTTTGTGATGTATTTCTCCTTCCATGACCTCATGAAGATCATTACCCATGCTCGGCTTTCCACTTGTCTGCAACCCATACGTCAAGTTTCCACCATGCTACGGAATGCCCTGATCTCTTAATGATGTTATTTTTATTTGTAAGTGGGCATATTTTACCTTCTCGAACTTTATAACCACCCTCTATGATAAAAGGTATGAGCATCGTCATCCCGTGTTACAAATGAGGAAATGGAGGCTTAGAGGGCTTAATTCTTCTTCTGCACTGTTCTCTGCTAACAAGATTCTTCAGTCACTTGGCACTCAGTCTGCACTACCTTGTAATACTATCTTTTTACGTATTTATGACTTGTCATGACAGCTCAACCTTCTTAAAAGCAAATGGTTTGTCTGTTTCTCATATTCTCCCCCTGTGATTTGAACAGGAAAGGAACTCGGTAAGTATTAGTTGTTTGACTAGTTATAATTAGAGAATCATAAAACTGTGAGCAAAAAGGGAGCCTTATAGATCACTTAATGAGTTGCTTGTGTTTCTCAGAAGTATTGAGATTTGTATAGCCCAGCCGGTAATAGGTACAATGTCATTCATTTTCATTTAAAGAATTGAGATTAAAAATTACTTTAGTTGTAAATAAATGCTAATATATAGTGGTGTAAAATTTAAGTACATTTTAAAGTGAAACATGAAACAGGTTTTTAAGATGAAACAGGAGGGACTTCCCTGGTAGTCTGGTGGTTATGATGCCACACTTCCAATGCAGGGGGCATGGGTTTGATCTCTGTTAGGGAACAAAGATCCCATATGCCATGTGGCCAAAAGAAGCTGAAATCTGAAACTGTTACCAAACTAGGGCTTGCTTGCCTGCTGCACAGCAAAACCAATCTGTGGTAAAGATTGTGGTAAAGGAAAGTACAGCACTTATTTGCAAGCCACCAAGCCTCTTTTTGGGGAGGGAGGAGGTGCAGGGGATGCACCACACGACATGTGGAGCCCACCTGGACAGAGCTTAAATCTGTGCCACCTGTGGTGGAAGTTCAGAGTCTCGATCTTTGGCCTGCCAGGGAAGCCACTCAATGACTTTTACGGAAGGGTTTCAAAAGGCGAATGTGTGGGGTGAGGGTTGCAACACATGGACTTTCTTCTGTTTGGTTGCTGGTGAGAGAAGGTGGCATATCAGGAACCTCCATCACCTTTTGGTTCCACCCTGTCTGGGGTCTACATGCTGTTGTCAGCATATGGTCACCATCCTCAGCCTGGGCAGGGGTCTTAGTTTCTGCCAGATAACTCAAAGATATGTGTCAGGTGGTTGTGTATTATTTCTTGAAGAGGAACTATCACTAGAACTCTGTTTTAGCTGCTGACTATTGTTTAAGCTATCATTACTTTTCTTGCTTAACTTCTTTTCCTCTGTTTTTGCATCCACTCACTTTCCTAATTAGTAACTGATTGAGTCTGTTCTTTGGACTCAACTAAGGCCTATTTCTACAACAAGAAATGGGAACCCGGAAGGGCTTTTGTACTTGGGAGGGCCCCTCAGGGCCCTGCTTGATTTCAAAACTTGAAAGAAACTCCAGAGAAATACTGGAACTGTAATGGGTTGCTTCAGGCAACCCTAGACTTCTAGGGGTAATTTTATTTATTTATTTTGGCTTCTGCAGCTGGTTCTGTCTATTGAAAAGTTTGAGAAACATGAAGTTGCAATACTAGTTAAGGCCTGGAGAGAGAGGCTAAGCAAATTGCCTCAAATCACACATTAATGCAACCAATATTGATTCAGCATCTGCTAACGTATTGTGCAAACACTAGAGCTAAAACAATGAGCAAAACACACAAGGCCACTGACCTTATAAAGTTTGTGTGCAAGTAGGGGTGAGAGGTGGGGAGTTGCTAAGTTAATATTCAATATGTGTAACCCATATAAACCAGACACCTTCTTGGTTAGTCCAGCGGAACATATTAAATAAAAGCAACTCGAATCTTTATTGCAGGCTCTGCAGAAATTACCTGAGGGTGAGTCCATTCTTATTGCACAATAAAATATCTTTTATTTCCTTTATCTTAACTTCTCAATGTGGCACCCAGCCAGTAGTAAGCTGATGAAACTGATTTTCCCAAAGTTCTTCCTGACTCTCAGCCTGAAGAACTCCTACCTCCTTGACCCCCCACCCTCTCTCTTTTTTCATCTAGTCTAGCCTCAGTACAAATGAAGTTAGCTTCTGGCAAGAAATTTCCATGCTAATGGTAGAAAAAAAAAAAGTAAAATCTTATTAATAGATTTTTGTACCTGTTTTGTTTTGGTTTTTTGTCTCACAGTGTGGTAAATGTTAGAGTGCAGAGTACTTGATCTAGGCTGGGGTATTAAGGAAGATTTCTCTGAGAAAGGGAACTATTAAGCTGAGATCCAACTGTTAAACAAGTGTTAACCAAGAAAAGAAGGTCTGACTGAAAAAAAAAAAGCACCACCTAAAAGTTCAGAATTATATTTTTATTCAAAGACATTACTGAGGACTGTAGCCTGGGAAGGCAGCCTCTCATACAGATCTGAGGGTTTAATCAAAGAAATAAGGGAAGAGCTAGGATATGTGGGAGCTTTCACTTAAAAAAAACAACAACAACAGAGAAAACAACAACAACAAAACCCCCCAAACTCCACAGCACACGTAATTGAATATCAAAAGATTACTTCTAATCACCAAAATCCAGGCATCTCAAGTTAATGATTTTAGTGCTTTTCTATGTATAGGAAGATTCGAGGCTTGTTGGAATTATTTCTTTAACATGTGTCTTAACTATCTAGGACCAATAATCTGTTTTTCTTCACCCTGGATTCCCCTTGGGGCATACTGTGCAAAGTTGGTTTTCTAGTGCATAGAAAAGTTATATTTACACTAAAGCTCAGCTAGTAAAGAATTTGCCTGCAATGCAAGAGACCCCAGTTCGAGTCCAGTTTTCATGGGCTTCCCTGGTAGCTCAGTCGGTAAAGAAACTGCCCCCAGTGCGGGAGAACTGGGTTTGATCCTTGGGTTGGGGAGAGCCCCTGGAGAAGAAAATGGCAACCCACTCCAGTATTCTTGACTGGAGAATCCCATAGACAGAGGAGCCTGGTGGGCTCCAGTCCACAGGGTCGCAAAGAGTTGGACACAACTGAGTGACTAAGCACACATACCCACAGACCTGAGAGATTTGGAGAGAACTTCTTAGTATACGTCTATTGAACTGAGATAGGGTAAGAGGAGATGGAAAGAAGAGTGAAAATTCAGAAGCTATTTGGTAAGAAATGGTCAGAACTTAGTGCTTTCTTGGATATCGGTGCTGAAGGAAAGTGAGGTCAAGCATAAGGCCCAAGCTTTGGGCTTAAGCAACTGAGTGGATGAGAATGATGGACTTTGAGACAGGAAATATCAGAAGATCAGATTTTGTGGAGGAATTTTGAAGGCTAAAATGGCTTAAAAATGAGACGGTGGGGGGGGGGTGGAGAATACTGATTTTTGCCAGCTTATTAATGAGCATTTGGGTTATTTTCAGTTTTTGATGCCTGTGAATGTTCTCGTTCATGCATTTTGGTGGATGTATGTTTTCTTTCCTCTTTGGTAAATGTTTATGAATAAAATTTGAGTCATAAGGTATGTATGTTTATAAGAAATTGTCAAATGAATGTGGTTGGTCGCTGCTGTTGTTGAGTTGCTCAGTTGTGTCTAACTCTTTTTGACCCCGTGGACTGTAGCACATGAGGCTTCCTTGTCCTTCACCCTCTCCTGGAGCTTGCTCAAACTCATGTGCATTAAGTCAGTGATGCCATCCAACCATCTCATCCTCTGTTGCCCCCTTCTCTTGCTCTCAATCTTTCCCAACATCAGGGTCTTTTCCAATGAGTCTGCTCTTCACATCAGGTGGCCAAAGTATTAGAGCTTCTTAAGCTTCAGTATCAGTCCTTCCATGAATATTTAGGGTTGATTTCCTTTTGGACTGGATTGACTGGTTTGATCTCCTTGCTGTCCAAGGGACTCTCAAGAGGGAATGTGGTTGTACTAATTTTGCATCTCATCAGCAATGTATGGGAGTTTCACTTCTTCCACCTCTTGGCCTATATTTGGTATTTTCAGTATATTTAATTTTAGCCATTCTAGTTGAGTTGAGTATGGAACAGTATCTCATCATAGTTTGTATTTTTTGCTATTTATTTTTTGGCACCCTTGTGAAATATGAGTTCCCTGACCAGGGATCAAACCTGAGCCCACAACAGTGAAAGTTCTGAGTCATGAGCCCTAACCACTGGCCTGGAGGGAATTCTTTCAATGTAGTTTTAATTTGTGTTTCCCTGATTACTAACAATACTGAGTTCTTTATTGTGTTAGATTGTATTAGATGTTCATTAAGTTTCTTTGGCTGTGTGTCTCAATTTTTTTTAAATCTCCTTTTCTTTTGGAATTGGGCTCTTTTATTATTGAGATACAGCAGTTATTTTTCTATTCTGGACACAAGTCCATCTTCCAGTCTGTGGCTTCCTATTCACTCTCTTAACTGACTTTTAAAAAGAAGATTTTTTAATTTTGAGAAAGCTTAATTTGTTAATTTTTTTCTTCTATGATTGTTTCTTTCTTCCAAGAAATCTTTGCCTTTTCCTAGGTTGTGCCAATATACTGATGTTTTTCCTTTTGATTCTTTATAGTTGTATCCTTTATGTTTAGGTCTATGATTTATCTTGAATTAAAGAGGTAAAGGTCATATTTCTTTTGTTTTCATGTGAATATCCAGTTTTCCAGCATAATTTATTAAAGACTTTCTTTCCTCATTGAATTGCTTTGGTACCTTTGTTACCTTCATTTGAAATCTGGAACTGAGATAACTCCAGCTCTGTCGTTTTATCTTAGGTTTGCTTTTATTTTTCCAGGTCTTTCCTGGTTCCACAAAAATTTTAGGATTGTTTCCTCTATTTCTGTGAGTTGACATTTTTATCCAAAATGAAATAAACATATAGGTGTTGGCCTATTTCTGCTCTTCATTCTGTTCCACTGATCTACGTGTCTCTTCTTTTGCCAGTATTATACATCTTGATTACTATAACTTTATATTTTAGGTCAGGAACCACATTTTATAATTTTCTCATACTCTATACAGTGGATCTTATAGATCCACTTGTATACTCTTATACAACAAGAGTAGCTGCACATGGTAAAGCATATAGAGAACACAGCATCCATTTAGTAAATATCTTTGGATTAGCTATAATAAACAGAAAATGACACACCTTGAATTTATACAGTGTTTTATATCAATTATATCTCAATAAAGCTGGGGAAAGAAAAGAAAATGATTATTAATACATACATTCATGTATTTTTTCCACTATAACTGGCCCCTCAAATATTTACCACAGCAAATATGTACTGAACATAAAACTATTTTATTTAAATCCACTTTATGGAAGATAACACATCATACACTCAAACCAAAGCGGGGTCTCATAAGAACCTGGATAAATATGTGAAAAGTATCTTGTAAAAAAAAACACTGACACTTCATGAAAAGATTCTATAAATCACAAGCTCACGTTTAAGCCAGTTATAAGTATGTCTTGATAAAGGGCCTTCTTAGTTAAATAAAACTATTGAGTTCTTCCCCACAGAAGTCAAAAATATACCTGAAGCCCGTAACTTCAGCCTTCCTAAAGGCTCTGTTTGTTCAACTTCCTTTGAAGACAGTTGAAATCATGTCTGGAAGCATGCAAAGTGACCCTGTTTCCTCTAAAACTCTGGTAAGCAGATAGAGTTCATTTACAGTTGAGTACCATTTAAGGTCTTCACTGATAATGAGAGTACAGACTAGATGGAAAAAATAAGGATCTAAGTTCTAAGATTTCATTTTTGAAGTAGGAAGAAAGAAGTATATTTGCCAATCATGGAGTAAACCTAAATATATTTCAAAACTATTGAACCTACTGAAACCTTTTCCTAAAGACAACCCAGGCAGGAATCAATATAAAGCAGTAAAGTGACTGCTTTGTCTGCTTTCCAAAAAGCATGGCAGAAAATGAATATTTAATGATAGACAAGTCAATATGCTGATGGAAGGAATAATGGCTTGGATAGAAGGATACTGTTACTCTGGAGGATCAAGTGAATTCCAATTAGTCTAATGATGAAAATTTTAAGTCTTTGCTTTATGGCATTTGTCTTAAAATATCATTCATAGGTCTGTTATAAATCCTACTTTCATGGGCCACAGAGCTTTACCACATGCATGCAGATAATTCATCCTTATAATTACCCACAAAGGGTCCTTGAAACTAAAATTGAATTTACCTACTTCTTTTCCTTGGCTTAGCATTTCTACCTGGGGTACAAAACAGAAGACATATCAACGGTCCACAATGTTTTTAAAAGCCTTTTCAAAGATCTCCCAGTTTCAAGTTCACCTTGGTCTCTGAAAGATAAAGAATAATTCCATCAAGCAGCGACAAAGAAGTCTAACAGGTCAGGCTTACCTGGAAAGAGTCAACCTACAAGTCTGCAATCAAACTAGCTGGGAAGATTTCCCCCTTTGAAAGCAATGAATTTGTCGTGGTTATTGACTTATACAATCGTTGATTTCCTCGTATAGTTTGGGGAGAAATCTATAATCAGATAATTGAACTTTATATTTTGTTGCATGAAAATTAAAAGTTTTAAAAGCGTACTCAATTACTCTTTTATTCTTGATAACAACCTTCATTTCTCTAGGGATTAGAAGAACATGTTCTCTCCACATCTGGGATAAATAAGTTATTCTTCAGTTTTTAAAAAATTCTTTGACTTTTTGATACCACTGGAATTTATTGTGATGTTTGGTTCTCCTGTGTTTATTTAAGTTGATTCTTTCCAAGTGATTAGCCAGCTATCTGAAAGACAATGAATTAAGTGGTTGTCCCTTGCCCTATATTTGTTTTATCTCTATTATAGGTCAGGCTTATACTTCAAACTCCAATAACTCAATACCGTATGATTTTGACCATTGTCACAGTGAGTTTAGTTTTCCTAATCTGCTAGGCTGAATCTACCCTTATTACCTATGAAAATGTTTTGATGTTGTTGTTCATTTATTTTTCACTACTAGTTCTTGCAGGAATTTTACTTGTACTGCAATAAATTTATATATTAAAATAAAAAATATTGATGTCTTTAGTTTCTCTGAAAAACACATGCCCAATTCTTTAGTTATGTTATTTTTCCCCCTTAGGATTTAACCATAAAAAGCATGTTTTCATTAAATTTACTTTCAGATACTTAATGCATTTGTTGATATGATGAATTCTGCTTTCTAGTTGTCTATAAGAACTAATTTTTATTTTACTCCATTGAAATTTTCAGCATGCAACCAAATAATATGCAAATGTAAATTTGCTTAAACTCTATTTAGTGATGTGGTAACAGAATTACCTCATTATGTTTCTGTAAGTAAACTAACTACTGTGTGATCTGAATCTAGTGTTTCTCACTAAGAGATCCTTAACAACAGATTATACAATTGTTCCTTATTCTTTTCATTTAAAACTTACCTTTAGTTTTAATGTTACGTATTATTTTTGAGCTATACATCTGGTGTTGGAACACAACAGTAAATCTAATGAAGAACTATGAAGCGTTTCGTGCTTGGAGGTCAAAATGACCTGGATTTCCATCCTATGTCCTGTTAATTATCAGCTGTGTGACACTGGGCAGTATTTCTAGCCAGACTGGGTTTCAATTTTTAATTTATAAAATGGATAAAATAATACTTAATAGGGTTGTTTTGAGTAATTAAACAACACATGTAAAATATATAATGCTTATACTAGTGCATGGCACACATCAAGGTTTGATATTATTATTTTTATAATCATAGTTAATTTTAATGGCGGAATTTTAACCAAAAAACTCTTGAATCTATGCTCCCTATCAAGCTACAATTTTGCTGCTGTTTAACATTTCAAGGCTATGCTTCTATATTTTCTTTTGACATTTTTGTATTGAAGTATAGGTGATTTGCAGTGTTGTGCCAATGTTTCTATATTTTCTGAATTGCCTGCTTTGATAGGAACATCTCTGTTATTAAATCCACTCCTTTTACATCTTAGTAAAGATATTTTCCTGTGCTTTTTAAGTTTAGCTATGTCATCTTTTGCCTTTAAAAGATATTCATAACCTTACTTTAAGATTCCAACCAAGTTTGACTGAAACTAAAGGACCTCACAAGGTTCTCTAATGCTGAGGCAGCTATCCATACTCTCTCGCATTTTAATCAATTTCTATTCCTTCAGAGAGATTAAATTTCTCATAATTACAAGTGAAGTGAACATAGGGCTTATGCAGACCTGGGTTTAAATTCTATTTCAGAAAATTGTGGTGACGATTAGATTACTGCAAATGGAAATAACAAGATATGGAAACTCCTAGCAAAATATTGAGCACATAGTCGACTTCATGTAAAAGCTGGTTGCCTTCTGCTGTGTTCTTTTTTCTTTTCTCTATGGATCTCTTTAAGCATCCACAGGAGGCTTCTGTCAACCTGTGTGAACATTTCATTCTCTGTGCTGTCAAGAAGTGCCCACCAAACAGGTTTTGTGGTGACCAAAATTTTCCATCTGATAGTCACTGTGTCTGGAAGATGGAGGGTCACCAATATCTCCGTGAAACAGAGGACCACAGCACTGTATTACACACATCATGAAATGATTGTCACAATAAGTTAGTTAACATCTCACATAAATACAAAAGAAAAATACTATTTTCCCTTGTAATGAGAACTCAGGATGTACCTTTTATATATAACACGCAGCAGTGTTAATTATATTTATCATGTTGGCCATTACAATCCTTGTTGTTGTTCAGGAGCTAAGTCGTGTCTGACTCTGCAACTCCATGGACCGCAGCACACCAAGCTTCCCTGTCCCTCATTATCTCCTGGAGTTTGTACTTTTGATCATCTTCATCCAGTTCCTACTCCCCCCTCTACTTCCTAAGTTAAGCAGTGACTTCATAGGATGTGTATTTTATAAAATTTATTAGGTTACGAATTTGTTTCATGAAGTTTTGTGTCTGTTATGTTTTAAAATTAGACTGTGGTGTAACAAAAAATGTGTTAGGTCTTTGTTCCAGTTAAAGGCACAAAGATCCTAAAACCCTTGGAATGTCTCCAATGATAAGTATATCTTTCCTCATTGGTGGCTTCCCTGGTGGCCCAGATGGTAAAGCATCTGTCTGCAATGCAGGAGACCTGGGTTCAATCCCTGGGTTGGGAAGATCCCCTGGAGAAGGAAATGGCAGCTCACTCAAGTACTCTTGCCTGGAAAATCCCACAGTCAGAGGAGCCTGGGTCGCAAAGAGTTGGACAGGACTGAGCAATTTCACTTCACTTCACTTCCTCATTCACAAGACGCCGCTTTTGAGCACACTTGAGTTTATGCTTCCTTGAGTTGGGGCTTCCCTGGTGGCTCAGACAGTAAAGAATCTATCTACAGTGCAGGAGACCTGGGTTTGATCCCTAGGTTGGGAAGATCCCCTGGAAAAGGGAATGGCAACCCACTCCAGTATTCTAGCCTGGAGAATTCCATGGACGGAGGCACCTGGTGGGCAGTCCATGGGGTCACAAAGAGTTGGACATAACTGAGCAACTAACACTTCATTTAACTTAGAGTGGGATTCCTATGTAACCTCAGGATGGGATTGGTCATTAGAAAGACCTGGTGTTTAGAGGGTTGGAACTTTCAGCCCCACCACCGACCTCTGGAAGGAGAAAGGTGAGGGTGCTTCAGATTGAGCTCTATAAAAATTCTTGAATAGGGACTTCCCTGGTGGTCCAGTGGTTAAGACTTGGCCTTCCAATACAGGGGGTGCAGGTTCGATCCCTAGTCAGGGAACTAAGATCCCACGTGCCTTCTGGCCAAAAAATCAAAACGTGAAACAGAAGCAGTATTGTAACAAATTCAATAAAGACTTTAAAAATGGTCCACATTAAAAAAAAAAATTCTTGAATAAGCCTTGATGAGCTTTGAGGTCGGTGAATGCATCCAGGCACTGGAAAGGCAGTGCACCCACTTCCACGGGGGCAGAAGCACTGATGCTCTGGGCCCTTCTACATCTCACTCCTTGTACCTCTTCATCTGTCTGTCCTTTTAATAATGTCCTTTGTGATAAACCGATAAACATAAATGAATGTTCTCTGAGTTCTGTGAACCTCTCTAGCAAATTAATCAGACCTAAGAAGAGAGTCAAGGGAACCTCCAATTTATAGCCCGTTGGCCAGAAACACGGCTTCCCAAGTGGCACATTGGTAAAGAATCCACTTGCCAATGAAGGAGATGCAGGAGACATGGTTTGATCCCTGGGTCTGGAAGGGAGGAGGAAATGGCAACCCACTCCAGCATTCTTGTCTGGGAAATTCCATGGACAGAGGAGGCTGGTGGGCTACAGTCCATAGGTTAGCCAAGAGTGGGACACGACTGAGCATGAACACACACACACACATAGGGTCAGAAGCTCAGGTAACACCCTGGACTTGGGTGTGTCATCTGAAGTGGAGAGGTCTTGTGAGACGGAGCCCTTATCCTGTGGGATCTGATGCTATCAAAGAAGTGAGTTAAATTTGTAAGGCAACCTGTCAGTGTTGCCTGAGAGTTGATTCGTGTGTGTTGGGAAAAAACACATTGAAGAAGTTTAAAAGTTAGTTTAGTTAAAGAAGTTTAAAAATTCTATCCATATCTTTCTGGAGAGTAGATAAATTAATTAAATTTATAGATAGAAGTTCAATTAATATTTAAAGGGTTGCATCCAGGTACATTCATTTTAATGGAAACCTGTTGGAGTTTACCTAGAATGCCGAACTATGAAAAGAGGCGACTTTGGGTATTTACACTAAAAGTGGCACTCACTTTTGCCTTTTAACTTGTTACCAGTGGAAAAGTCTTCTTCATTAAAGACTGCTTAGGGAATTCCCTGGCAGTAAGGTGGTTAGGACTCAGCCCTTTCACTGCTGAGAGCCTGATTTCAATCCCTGGTTGGGGAACTCAGATTCCACAAGCTGTGCAGCATGATGAAAAAAAATTTTAATAAATAAATAAAAGCTCTTAAGAAGAATGAGATTGTTTCTTATCCCCAGAGGGTATATGGTGGGGTGTGGGAAGAAAATATGAGAACTTTAATCTAGTTATCTATTTTAAATCTTATCCATTTCAATTTTTGTGTGTTGTTCATTATGTACATATCAGTACTCTGATGCTACATACAATGTGTAAGTAAACAAATGTTGGCATGTGCACTTAATTTTTTTTTTTATAGATGGGGTATATGGGGGAATGGTTTGGCGATCACTGGTCTGCTCACTTAAACAGTTCAGCTATGAAATGAAAGGCTAAGTGAGGAGGGATGTGGCAGGCCTGTGCAGACTGGAGGGGATGGTATTGGGGAAAGTAAGCCTTTTCTTAGCTCAAGTTCACAGACCAATGGGAAGGGGAATGAGTGATATCAGTAATTCCAAACATACTTTGTCCTCACAACAACTCCAGGAGATCTAAAGAAGTAATTTTATAGAAGAGACCGGTTTTAGGATTTAAACCTGTCAAATCAATTAAAACATATCTATTAATAGGTATCAAAACTAAGTCTTGTGTCCTTGATTTTGGAGTGATAATGTTTGATGGGTTTTTTTTTTTTTTTGGTCTTGTATTCTTTGTTTGGTCGAGCTGCACAGCATTTGGGATCTTAGTTCCCTAACCATGGATTGAACCCATGTCCCCTGCAGTGGAAGCAGAGTCTGAACCACTGGACCACCAGGGAAGTCCCAATCATATTTTTTTGCGGATTTATTCTATTTAAAATTTGCAGACAATAAATTTTTTTTCCTGGATAAGATAACAAATATATATGTATGTACATATACACATATGCATGTATGTATATGGTAATTGTGTTGTAAATTATGAAAAACTAACCATAATTTTTTAGATACTCAAAAAGAGATCAAAAGTAGACTTATACAAACCAGATAAATCTTTGGTAGTGTTAAATTACCATCCTGGATTATCAATCTGGCTTCTCAATGTTCTAGAAACCCAGAGCTAAGATCGCCCTGATTTCTGGTAACTACTAGGCACGCTGACTTCATAGGGTTGTCACAGAGCACTGTGCAGTTTAGGCCCTTAGTGCGGGTCCTAATCACTGTATGAAGAGAATGAGAGAAGCATTTCCAGTGGCTCTTTCCTGAATTGCCAGTCTATGTTTAGAAGAGCAGTTCTATTTTGAGGAATGCTTATGTAACAGCATGAGAGCTAATTGCTGTTGTTGATTTAGTCTAGGGCTCTTCCTACACCATTATGATTTTGAGACATTTGTTAGAACACAGAACACTAGGCCTACTAGACTGCATATCCTATGCAAGGCCGGAGGATCTCCAGGTCAAGTACAGATCAGGAACTCAGATCCCAAACCAAAAGTTGCAAAAGTTCAGTTCAGTTCAGTCGCTCAGTCATGTCTGACTTTGTGACCCCATGGCCTGCAGCATGCCAGGCTTCCCTGTCCATCACCAACTCCCGGAGTTTACTCAAACTCATGTCCATCAAGTCGGTGATGCCATCCAGCCATCTAATCCTCTGTCGTCCCCTTCTCCTCCTGCCTTCAATCTTTCCCAGCATCAGGGTCTTTTCCAATGAGTCAGTTCTTTGCATCAGGTGGCCACAGTATTGAGCCAAATATCAACCAGTAGATGAGGCCTGACACAGGGTGTGGGTTACCGTGCAGCAACACTGACCCATTGAACTCCGTGGTTTGCACTCTTTTTTAGGAGATCACTGATCAAGGCCTGAGGGAAATGGAGGTGAGTTGGAAGGCGTCCTCCAGTTCTTTCAGGGCTTGCCTTTGGCAGGAGCATAAGGCCAGAGGCATAAATTTAAAGTGTATTCAAAAACTCTAAGTCAAGACTATGATAGTCTCAATGATATGGGATTTCAGAGCCACAAACTTGTTATTATATTTTTCAGGAAGCAATAAATAGTTTGCAATTGAAAAGACATCCACTTTTTAAGGAAAGACTGTCAGATCAGAGCAAAGGCTAACCAAGTCCAAGTGTGACACAGCTATGATTCATTGTCAAGAGTGGATTACGCACAACAGTAGTTTCTTTAGTCATGACATTTAAAAGAGTGCAAGTAAACATTTTCAAAGTGGTTTCGTAACAAAGTGGTGGTGCTATATATTTTTTAATTTTTTCCTAATATGAAGTGGTCAAAGGCACAATTACAGAACAACTTGTTTGTGCGTGAGCTAAAATAATTTTGGCATCATGCTATAAGAATGATTCCTTCTACAGAGTCTATAAATGGAATAAAAGGACTGTTGAAGATGTCTTCCATTTTATGAGAGGATGGAGACATTTCTTAGATGTTCTTAAGTCATTTTGATAAGAGAAAGCTATATTTCCTTATAACTGCCACGGCTCTGAACTCACAAGAAACTCTTTTCTTTCTTGAGATACTTATTACTCTGCAGACTTCTACGCTAGAACATCCCTAATCTGATCTCACCCTTCTGGAACACAGAGAGGGGAGTTCACTTGAGTCTCCAAGCCCACTGAGAAGAATGGATAATTAGGAACCTAAGAATTATTTGTAAATAAATCAAGACCATTCACGGCTGTGATGATGTTTTCTTGCTCTGCAGTTATTGCTACAGTTGGTCAGTGTGCACATTTGACTTTGCATGTCTCATGATCTTGGGATACAAGTAACAAAAGTCATGTGGCAATTTGTAATGTACATCTATTAACAAAAATAGGAAAAGAGTCATCTACGGCATTACAAAATCCCAGCATTCTGGGTCTCTATCATATCTAAGGGCTTCCCAGGTGGAGCTAGTGGTAAAGAATCCACCTGCAATGTAGGAGACTTAGAGATGCAGATTTGATCCTTACATCAGGAAGATCCCCTGGAGAAGGAAATAGCAACCTAGTCCAGTATTCTTGCCTGGAGAATTCCATGGACAGAGGAATGTGGCAGGCTACAGTCCACAGGGTCAGACATGACTAAAGCAACTGAGTATCACTTCTAATAATTATCAGATAACTGGACGACTAGAAGATTTCTGGAATGTTGTATAAAGAAACATCTATCTCTAAGGTGAGGGATGTGTGGAGACATTAAAAATCTGACTGTGAGTATGTTTGATTTTCTGAAGAATAGAGTAAGGTACTGCAGTCCAGTCACATCTGTTTCCAGTCAATCCTTGATCACACTTGGTTGTTACAAGGTTTGATTGACACTGACCTGGTGCCCGATTGGGTGAATACCTTTGTTGAGTTTCATTATAATACTTTGGGTTTTATTCAAAATGACTACAAAAATAACCATATAAAAGGTTCTTAGAGTATTATCAACAATATATTATTGTTTTCCATTCAGTAGTCTTGACTGGAAATGTGAGTGAAAAATTTTTTTCTTTGAATTCAGTGCTAGGAAACTCAGTGTTTCCACTGAGGAACTATCAGCCCCTTTTGAAAAATGGCTGTTGGGAAACTGGTTGGGGCACTTGGCTACCAAGAAGCTCACTGGTTTAATTTGTTACTCAGTAGTATGTTTACTCTTAGCTGTTTGCTTTTCCCTGGATTCTATTTTATATTTGTAAATGTTTGTTTTAAAATTTTACTGTGCCTGTCTGTATGAGTTGTTGAGATCTCTTGTTCAATGAAGTGATGCTGTGGTGTGCGTATTAGTTGCTCAGTCATATCCGACTCTTTGCGACCCCATGGACTGTAGCCCACCAGGCTTCTTTGTCCACGGAATTCTCCAGGCAAGAATAATGGGATGGGTTGCCATTTCCTCCTCCAATGGTACACGGTTCATCACTAGTCGTGTCTGACTGCAGCCCCATGGACTGTATAGCACACTAGGCTCCTCTGACTTCCATTATCTTCTGGAGTTTGCTCAAATTCATGTCCACTGAATTGATAATGCTCTCTAACCATCTCTTCCTCTGCCACCCTCTTCTCCTTTCAGTCTTTCCCAGCATCAGGATCTTTTCCATATTAAAAAAAAAAAAAGATATCAAACTTGAGAGTAAAATAAATGACTCCATGGAATTCCCACAGAATTACTTCCTCCGCACTCGAATCAATGGTACTAGAGTATCCCTCTTGGGAACTAGCCTGAACTCCTTCTTTCATTTCTGATTGAATGTGACTTTGGGAAAATTAGCTGGAAGCTCGGCCCCAGGGAGATGTCACTGTTAATAAAATTCTGAGGAATTTGCTAGCTCATCATCTTCACCATAATCACAGAATGTTAGAATTTTATGTACTAAAGCCTTCCTCTTTAGATAAACTAGAGAACAAATAGTTTGAAAGTATCTATTGAGAATTTTGCTGTTGCCCCATTAATGCATGAGAAATCCGATCATTTATTTTATCTGTAAGTTAAATTAGTAAGGAGGGAATCTGAGCCATTCCTGATGGCAAAACTTCAAGTGGTGAAACATTTTAAGTTTTGGAACGGGTTCTATTATTTACATCATTCAAAGTTCAAAAAGTACAAAATTATATCTAGTGCAGCTTATCTTCTTCAAATTTTCTTCAAATCCTGCCCTCCAGCCACCCAGCTCCCTTCCCAAAAAGCAACCAATTTTACCAGTTTCTGGTATATCTTTTCAGAGACATATTATGCTACAAACAAACAATGGTATACAATTTCCCTTTTTTAATAGAAAATACACTATTATGTAACTGTTTTGCATTTAAAAATTTGTGCACATAATGTATCTTAGAGATCATTTCATAGAAGTTTAAAGAGCTCTCTTATTCTTTTTTCTTTTTTTAAGCTTTCATAGTGTGTTAGCCACTCAGTTGTGTCTGACTCTTTGCTATCCTATGGACTGTAGACTACTGAGCTCCTGTCCATGAAATTCTCCAGGCAAGAATATTGGAGTGGGTTGCCATTTCTTTCTCCAGGGGATCTTCCCGACCCAGAGATCAAACTTGGGTCTCTCTCATTGCAGGCAGATTCTTTTTACCATCTGAACCACCAGGGAAGCCCCCAGATGTCATTTTATGGCTCTATCAGTAGTTTACCAGGCTTTTATTAATGAATGTACTTAAAAAATCTTTTGTTTTAAAAAATGCTGAAATGGACAAGCTTCTATACACCTGCCATTTCTCACATGTGTTGTAAGATGAATTCTTACAAGTAGACTTATAGGCTCAAAGGTTATGTGCCTTTATAATTTTGTTAGGTATTGTGAATGGCCCTTGATGGAGATCATTCTAATTTACATTCATAATCTGCACTGCGACTGTCTGTTTCTCCACACTTCTGCCAACACACAGAGGGTGTCAAACTTTCTAGTCTTTGTCAATGTCAATCTGATAAGTGAAAAGCGATTTCTCAGTGTAATTTTAATTTGCATCTTTCTAATGGAGAAAAAAAATGCTAATCTTTTTCAGGACAAAGGACCACAAATAATCATGTGGTGTTATTATCACCCTTTGTATTGTTCCTGGCATCTATAGCAGGTTAACATGAGAGTTCAGAGATCAAGACCATGGCAACATGCCCAGAACCAAAAAGGAAAGGAAAGGCAGCAGGCCTCATTTCAAGCATGTTTGCCTTGACAGAGTCTCAGATGATGTCCCTAGAAGGTAACTTCTGTTTTTATGTGAATGCAATTAGAAGCTAAGTTTCAGATTCCTCAATGGCCATAAAAGTTGCTTCTAAATACTTAGGTTTTGTTTTGTTTTTTCCCTTCAATCTATACCACGGAAAAATGAAGTAAAACAGGTTCCATATTTATAGATATAACTAAGCCACACAACTGTAGGAGGTTGGACCAAGTCATCTGGGTCACGTGAGGGTTATAAAGATTAAATAATATGTTTAACACTAGGAGTAGTCTGCTTAGGCAGGAGGCATGTTGCTAATTAGCATATTTGCCTCATGACCTGCAGAAACAATGTTAGTGCTTTGTTTTAATTTGTGTTGTTTTTTGGTGCTTTTGCATAAGGAAGAACTATTCAATGGTGTTTAAAGCTGTATCTCTTTAAAAATAATCTCAAAGAACTGTCCTCCAGGTAATGGAATAAAAAGATTAGGAGTTAGGTCAGCTTAGTTTGTGCTAGCCCCTCGCTAGCTGTGTGACCTTGAGCAAATCACTTGACCTTTCTGAGCTTCCATTTCCTCACTTGAAAAGCGGAGGTAATAATCTGACCTATTTATCACCGGACCTTGTTGAAGAACTAATGGAATACTGTACAATGAAAAGACTTTACAACAATAAGTGGCAATATATCTATTAGTTGGTCTGATATTGACAGTATAGAAAACTTTGTAAATTACAGTTATCATCAGCTTAATTTTCAGGAAAAAAAAACCAAACCCAAACAAAAATCTCACCTCTCTTGAAAAAAGCTTTTGGGAAATCCAAACCAGGTAACTTAACATTTCAAAGAAATTTGGGGTCAAGTTGTCTGACATTTAATAATTCAATAACTTTATTAATACATCTCTCGTAGGTGGACTAGCCTCTTTGGAAAAGCTTTGTATTTAAAATATGCCGATAAGGAAAATATTTTACAGGTCTAATAGCTATGGATGACATTTGTTCAGTTTAGTAAAAGGGACTTAATTTGTGTTTTGAGAAAAGTGGGATGGGCCTCCCCCCGCCCCCGACCCGCCGCGGGCCTTTAGGAACTCTTTTGGGTTTAACCTGTACTACGCGTTCGCTAGTTAACCGCTTAGAAGCACAAAGATAATACTGATCCGGAGTCGGGACACTCTGAAGACAAAATCACTGCTGCTTGCTCGCACACCTCCGCTCAGACAATTCTGCCCCCTCGCCTCTCCCACCCGCGGCCCGTCCCGCCCCCGCGGCCCTGCCCCAGGGCTAGCGGGAAGCCCGCGAGCTCGCACGGAAAACTCAGGTGACAGGAGGGGAGCAGGAGGTAAGACCCGCCCGGCGGCCGGCCAGGTTTGGGGGCGCGGCCGAGCTCGGGTCGCCCGCCGCGGCCGCTGCGGGCCCGGCCCCGCGGCGCCGCCAGGTGCGCGGGCAGCAGCCGCGGGCCCCGCGTCGCACGTGGCAACAGGTGCGCCTCGGCCGGAGCGGGCGCCGCGGGCGCGGGGCGGCTGGGTGCTCAGCCCGGGAGCGAGAGCCGGAAGCCAGCCCGTCCGCGGAGCGAGCGCCTGCAGCCTGCGGGGCCGGCGTCTTGAGGTTCGGCCCGCGCGTCTTTCAGGTTTCCTGGGGAGGTGGGGGGCGCAGCCCCCTCGCGGCCGCCCTGCCTTTGTCTCCCGCGGCGAGGCGCAGGCCGGGGCTGCGGGCGGGCGAGGGGGCACGGGCGGCCGCGCTCGCCTATTTACAAGTTTCCCCAACTCCCCGCCCTGGCTCCACCCCCGGCGGCCCGGGAGGAGGCGGGGAGGCTGGGGGCGCCCGGACTCGGGGTTCCCGCCTGGCAGCTGCAGCGGCGGCCGGCGGCAGGGGTGGGGGACGAGCCCCGGGGTGCCCAGGTGCACGCCCGGCCCTGAGCGCACGCGGGCCTCGCGGGTGGGCCTGGCGCGCCTCCGCCGGGGGTCCGAGGGGCGCCCGCGCTCGGCGTCTGGCCCCGCGGCGCTGCGGTGAGTGCGGAGTCGGCGCCGGTGCGCGGGGGCGCGGAGGGGATCTGGGCCGGGCGGTGGGGGGCGTCCTGGGACCTCGGGTGCAGGAGCTGGGGGGAGCTGGGGAGGCTGCGGACGGCTGGTCTCACGTGGGGGCAGCGCGGCACCGAGGGAGGGGCGGATGCGGATCGCCTAGCTGTCACCTTGAAAGTGACCGAAGGCGCTCGCGGGGGAGTCAGTTTCGCAGACTGACAAGTCCTCCCCCGGAAGCCGCCCACCGGACACTTGACCCTACTGGGCCGCCGGTCTCAGCCGTCCCGCGGGGAGGTTCGCTGGGGCCCATTCTCAGCTTGGTCGATCCGGGCTGGAAATGGGGCATTCTTGGGGTTGCGGCAGTTCTCGAGGCCCTTCGCCTGGGTCTGATTACCTCCTGATGTTCACATGTGCTTTCCTAGCTATTTAGAAAAATCCAATTCTCAACTCAGGTCACTTGATTAACTCGAGTCATTGGTGAACTTGGGTGTTTACCTACCTTAAAGAAACCATTCCCCTCTTCTTTTTCAGACTTGCTCTTTTGTACTAAGTTATTTATTGATTTTTGGCTTGGACTCATTTATTTTGGCGTAGGAATGAAGAGATTAATTCTTCACTTAGCCTGCATCAAGTTTCAAACATTCTAGTAACTACTGTTTGTTTTAAGGACTCCCTGTACTAGGAAGTCTGTTTTGTTTTGTTTTCTTTTCTTTGTTTTAATCAAGTCTTAGGCAAAACGGGAGATGAAAGCCATTTGTGTTCAGCCAGGTGATAGGAATTCAATCATCGTCACATTAAACCTCGAGCCCTTGGCTGAAGGTTGAGCGTGGACGTGTTAGGCGTGGAGGCAAGATGGGAGGGGAATCTAAGAAGCAGGAGAATTTTAAAAAACGAGTCTCTCCTTCCTGGGAACCTTTGACCTTCTTAAGGAGTGTAGATACGCTCAGATAAGAGTGTGTGGTTAACCGTGAAAGGAATTACATAGTTGAAATTGCTGTTCTGTGGACTAACTTCTTCAGGGATAATTAGGGCAGGAAATGATAGGTAATTTAAATTGAAACAATGATGCCCTGTTTGTACAGTGCTTTACAATGTATAAAATGTTTTATTTTTTTCCTCAAGTACAGTATTCCATAAGTTATGCAAAGAAATAATTAGAATGTACTCTTAAAAAATACTTAGGAATGGAATTTTGTTTATATAATATTTAACATGCACCAACTTTTCTACCTATTTTTAAGATTAGCATTATGTATATGGACAAATAGTGCTGTAGAAGATCTGCATCTTTTAATTATGTATCAGTAATTCAGAGGACTATACAGTGCTGGAGTTCTTTCAGTATTTCTTGGAAGTGAAGCTGCAGTTATTAGCCTTGAACATTTAAAAAGTATGTCACTTAATAGCCCTGTTCTGTTGGCCTGGTTTGCTATGATTTCCAAGTAATGCATGCTTGCAGTATAAAAATGGTAGATTCAGAAAAAGGGTAAGGATCAAATAATTCCAGCATCCAAAGATAATTACAGTATTTTCTTTATATTTGTTAACATGTAACAGATTTATTTATTACAGTTTTATAGTTTATACAAAACTGAAACTGTAGTTAGTAACTGTTGCATGATTTTTGTCTCTGCTTAACATGTGACAAGATTTCCATGTCATTACAGTTCTATATATTATTACCGTCTACATAATATTACATTGTATAGATGTAACAATTTATGTAACCATTTCCTTATAGTTGAACTTTACATTTATTTCCAGTTAAATATATACTGATGCAACAAATGCAGGAGTGCTCAGTCACTCAGTCCTGTCAGACTCTTTGCCACCCCATGGACTGTAGCCAGCCAGTCTCCTCTGTCCATGGAATTTTCCAGGCAAGAATACTGGAGTGGGTTGCTGTTTCCTCCTCCAGGGGATTTTTCTGACCCAGGGATGGAACCCACATCTCCTGCACTGGCTTCTTTACCACTGTGCCACCTGGGAAGCCTGGTGCAACAAATAACTTCTGTAAAACTTTGTATATATCTCCTGTGCTTCCTTAGAATAGAGTCCTCTGGAAGATAGTTGATGGCCCAAAGATCTATCAATACAGAGTGACTATTGCTTTCCCCAAAAAAAAAGGTTTTACCGAAGTTTGTTCCCACGACTTGCCACTCCATGAGAGCACCTGTGTTACTGTATTTTTGTTAATGTGGAAACTTACCCTGCAAAGGAAAAATAATTCTTGCCAGTCTTATAGGTGAACAGTGCTGTATTTAAATTTCAGCATTTAAATTTCATTTCTTTGATTCCAAATGATGTTGAATATAAAAAAAATCGAGTTTTCCATTTTTATTTCCTTTTAATTGAATGTAGTGCCAAATTTTTCTCCTGGAGATATTAGTATTTTTCTATGAATTCATAAGAGCCTTTTATAGATTGATAGTAAACTTGTGCCTTTCGTAGTGCAAATATCTCTCCCCCCATTTTGTCTTTGTCTTATAAAGACAAACAGCACCTGCATGTAGTGGTTCTGACTTACAGTTCTTTCTGTACTTTAATATAGGCAAACCAGTTGACTTACTCAAAAACAAAAACGTTTAGTGCTTCTGGATCATAGGCTAAGCTTTATGTATGACAGTGGCACAAGATGACTTTTAAGAGCATTCTCCAGAATTTTCAAATGTGCTAGAATCTCCATGTCTTGGGAGTAGAGACTGTTGCAGAACAGACTGGACTGTTGATGAGGGAGAGTTGTGCATGGTATGTAACATTCAGAAGAGCATCCTTTGAAATCAGAGAGGAAAGTTTTAAGTTGCAGGCAATGAGCCTCTCAGATCTGTTCTATGATTATGGAAACTCGGCTCATGACCATTTATCTTCAGTAATCCATTGATAGTAGTAGTATTTTGCCAGACTTCTTTTCATATCCATTATTGTTTTTTCATACTGAGTTATTGATTTGAGTCATTTCTTGATGTCTGATAAAATGTATATGTAATTAGAAAATTTTTCCAAGTTAATTTTTAATACCACTCATAGATTAAACTATTTATTCGGAGGTGGGGGTAAAACCCTTCCGATTTCTGAAACTTGAGTTATCTTGCCCTAGGATAGAAGCTTGAATATACCCTGAGGGTGTTAAAAGACCTCACTCAGACTGCTGTCCATAAAAGCCTGAGTTTCTGCCTTTCACTTCCCATCTTTTCCAGCCTAAATGATAAGCCATAGGGCCATGTATGAGTGTGAGGGTGAGACTGGTATGTGGTGTGTGTGTTTGGAGGCACTTGAAAATGGGCCCAGACCTGGAGGTACGTGAGTCTAGAAGGAAGAGGCCGCTGCCCCTTAGCTGGCAGGTACTCGGGCACTTGGGCAGCAGTGGCTCGCAGCCTCCACAGGAGATAAAGAGAGACCAAGGGTGAGTGATCTTGCCTTGCAGGAAGAGGACTGAATGGTTTGGTATGACATTAGCCAACCTGAAATGTGGTTTAGAAAAGCCTGCTTTGATTGAGCTTCTCCAGAGTTGGCTTAGGGTATCCAGTATAACCAGGAACTCAGTTTGACTGGCAAGCTCTAAAAATTTATTTCTAAGCAAGGTTTATGAAAGATTGCCCTCGTGGTAGTTTCCTTTTTAAAATGACTTCAATATTCTTTGAAATCAGCAGTTACTACTCTTTTTTTGTGGGTAGTTATTCGTGATCTTAATGCATGACTTTTTCTTGTTCATTTGGCTCAAGATGAAAAAGACTTTTCCGTTTTGGGGATGACAGATTTGGTGGCTACTCTTGACTATGTACAATGAAGCTTCATTTTCATATACCATAAGTAATTTTGCAACTTGTGACTGCCCTGATGTCTAACTTAATACAATCAAGGTTTAAAAAAAAAGGGGGGGGTTTGCTCCACAACCTTAGAGTGTAAACAAGATTAAACCTAGTGGTATTTTGCTTAAGTAAATAGCATTCAAGCATTGTAGAAGTACCTATTTGCATATAAATCTTTGATTCCAAAGTAACTTTATTTGTTCATTAAAACTAGTAGGTTTTCCTTAGTCTTCAGTTTAAGCCCCACATTGAAGAGAAGTAAAAGTGTATTTACTTAAAGACAAACTGTATTTAGGCCTTGCCAATAGGCCCAGATCTAAATTAATAAATGTTCTTGTGTACACATTACTTACATGAGTAAAAGAAAAATCACACATCCTACCTTTAGTCTAGTCTAAAAAAGTTTATTTCACTTTGAAGTTATTAAACTATGTACAGGTAGTTTTAAAGGCAGCTAAAGTTTAAGGAGACATTGATGTCTTCAGGATTGATTCGATTCTTTGCGAGCAGTGAAGAAAGATGAAGAGTCTGTCCTGAGTTTCTCAAGTGGTAAAGGGCTGATGGTTGTGAAAAATTATTGGGTTGGCCCAAATGTTCCCTTGGCTTTTTACGTTACTGCCTTACAGAAAAACCAGAGTGAACTTTTCAGCCTACCCAGTGCTTCCAGATGGTGTCATTTTGTCTGAAACTGTACAGGGTTTTGTGTTTCAGTAAGAACTGCTGAGCGGAAGGGCAGGCCTGGCCAGCCCCCCCACTGTGTGCATACAGCACAAGGAAGAGCCAGGACTGGGAACAAAACAGCAGGGAACGGGTCAGTCCTTGAGTTAAGGAGTCCTGATTTTTTGTTTTTAATTATTATTTATTTTTGACTGCATGGGTCTTTGTTGCGGGGAGCAGGGGCTTTCTCTAGTTGCAGAGTATAGGCGCTAGGAGTACAGGCTTTCATAGTTGTGGCGCAAGGTTCAGTTGCTCTGAGGCATGGGGAATCTTCCTGGACCAGGGATCGAACCCGTGTCCCCTGCATTGGCAAGCAGACTCCTAACCCCTGAAGTCCCAGGGAAAGTCCCAGGGAGAGGATTTTTTTAGAGCCATTAAATTACCTCATCATTCTTTTAAATTGTGCCTTGTCAATTTATATTTAAATTAAATGCCAAGAAAACATGAGTTTTGGGTTTGAGGGCCAGTCATTCATAATTACCCGAATCTTCTGCAATGAACCAAAATATTTTAGGGCGTTTTGTGTGCTCATTTGGCATTGAGAAAGGAACCCCTCTAGGAGAGAGTCATTTATCAAAAGAGGAAGGAGGAGAGGTGAAAAAATATACATTCTTGTGTAAACTAACCTATAGCTTAACTAATGTTTATGGCAATGTTCATCGTTGGCTGTTGGTTGTTAGCTTGTCTTCCATGCTTTTTCTGCACTGGCAACTTGCTAATATTTAACTCAGACATTATTTACATTATCACAATTCTGAAGCAAAAACCAATATTTCTTCATCTTATTTCTGATAAGCAGGTCATACGATGTGTTTCTCATTGTTCAATGACAAATGAGAAATTCTCTTTTATGTTTATCTCATAGATTTTCTTGATAGTTGGCAACAATTAATGATATCAAGTTGCAACTGCATCTTTTAAAAACATAGTTCCCTTGGCTAGCTTCATGGAACAAAAAATAGCAGCTGATACGGATTCAAGCAGTCTAGGAGGCAACTTTCACATGTGGACTTACCCCCTTTCCCAACCTCTGTCAAGTTGATTGAGTTATTTATCAGAATAACTGCCAGTTAAATCTCCTTGTGCTATAAAAGGTCTGTTTTTTCTTGTATAGTGAACTGCTACACTGTAGTCATTTCATTCCTAGGTAGACTATTGATTTGAACCTTATTTGTACATTTCTCCTAACTTAACTAAATTGTCCATACTTCAGATGAGAACTTCAGACATCGTCCTTGGTGGTGAGAAATCAATAAAGATGGGAGTGGGACTTCCCGAGCAGTTTAGGACTCAGGACTCCCAATGCAGGGGTTGAGAGTTTGATCCCTGGTCAGAGAACTGAGATCCCACACTGGGCTAGGCATGGTTAAAATTTAAAAAAAAAAAAAAATGAGAGAGGGACTTCCCTGGTGGTACAGTGGATTAGAATCCACCTGCCAGTGCAGGAGACACAGGTTCGATCCCTGGTCCAGGAGGATTCCATGTGCTGTGGAGCAACTAAGCCTGTGTGCCACAACTACTGAGCCCAAGCTCTAGAGACTGTTCCGCAACAAGAGAAGTCACCGCACTGCAACAAAGACCCAGCACAACCCCAAATAAGTTTCAAAAAATGGGAGAAATGGGTTACAAAGGGTAAATTTTTCTATTTACCAAGAAAAAATGCACCTGTTTTATTGGATCCTCTAGTTAGACCCTATATAGAATCAGGCCATCTATATACATAGTGTATAATTAGGATTATGTTTCAATGTTAAGTGGTGGGAAAAAAGACATGAGTAACAACCCTTGCTGTTGGAATCTTAAGTTTGATTTTCTTCTGCCTCAAACCATGTATTGAGAACTTTCTATGGGCCAAATATTGTACAGGGTAGATATGGAAAAACCAGAACTGGCCACAGTTCTCATAAGAGTCAGTTCAAGAAAGCTTCTGCCGTTGTGAAAAGGGCTGTTTTGGAAATGTTAGTAAGTTTTCAGGTTCCCAGACATGTTCTCTTGGGTCATTACCATTGTGCCATACATGGGAAATTCTGCTTACTACCTTGACCAAAGTTTGGTGGACATAAAGCTTCTTTGACATTTTTAGTTATCTGACTACTCCTGATCCTTACTGACTCTTGTTCTTTTCCTTCTTACCAAAAGATGCTTAGCACTACAGTCTGTGGTTTCACTCACTTCCTCTAGATAATCTTTTTAGTGACCCTTTCCTGTATCTTTTTATTACATCTTGTGAGCTTCTTGAGGATAGGGGCTAAACCTTAGGATGCTGGGTAAAATTGTATTTTCAATAATTATCTATATCAGCTGTAGCCTGGAGTAAATCATCCAGAGCTCTGAACTCTGATGGCATGGGGGTTTGAAATTCTTTCTTCAGTGAGTCATAGCTACTAGGGGATCTTTTAAGCCCAATATATTAATTTCCTCAGTGCTTTTCTTGACTTTCCTCCTTGTTTTCTCCTGAGGCTCCGTTCCCTCCATTCACTGTGATACATTCAGCACAGCTCAGCCTGTGGCTTCGTGTCCCTCTGGAAGACTGTACCGTTAGGTTGTTGTTCAGTCGCTATGTCTGCGACTCAGCAACCCCATAGATTGCAGCACGCCAGGTGCCTTGTCCTTCGCTGTCCTGTATCCCCTGTCCTACACTGTCTCCTGGAGTTTGCTCAGATTCATGGCCGTTGAGTAAGTGATGCTATCTGACTATCTCATCTTCTGCTGCCTCCTTCTCCTTTTGCCCTCAGTCGTTCCCGGCATCAGGGTCTTTTCCAACGAGTTGGCTCTTCGCAGAAGGTGGCCAAAGTATTGGAGCTTCAGCATCAGTCCTTCCAATGAATAGTCAGGGTTGATGGGTAAAATAGAGTGGAAGGTGTGTGGCTTCTGCTCCTTTTGGAGTTATAATTCTGTCTCATTATGAGGTGCTGTTCTCAGAACATCTGGCATACCCACGTGCAAATACTTGCGCAAAGTTAATGCCTCCTGTGATCCTTTTTATTCCATTCTCCATTTGGGCAGACAGTCCCAAGTTGACAGTTTTTCATGAATAGAGACTTGGATTGTTTCTTGTCTGGGGAAATATGTATTTACATTTTTAAGAGGGATTTAGATGAATTTTCAGTCTGGGATTGTTTCTCTTACTATATTTAATAAGATTTGTTGCAGAGTAGTTTTGCATTTCTGTGGAATTTTTTGAGCATTCACTAGAATTGCTGCTTATTGAACTTAATACTTTCAACTATTCAATTTTTTGATGTTTAATGTCTGATGTTACTTTATGGAGATACTAAATATGACAACTATGCAGAAGGATTCACTGATTCATTTTGATTGCAGTATGAGAAGAGTGGGTCTAGTCAATGAAAAGGGAATGGAGATAGGAAAAATTCTACTTTTCTCTCTTTATGAAACACTTGAAGTGATTTTATATTGAAGATGTGACTACTATGTTAGAAAATGTTGGTTATATCTTGTTATAGTGAATATTTAAAGTTTATAACTTAATAGGTTTATAATCAGGTGAAAATTATTTTCTACTTGTAGAAGCCTCCAGGCCAGGGTACTGCTTTTTTCTGCTTCCTCATGTTTTTATTAAAATTGGGAAAATAAAACAAATAGAGGCATTTCAACCTTGAGCTACATTTTGTTCACCCTGGGGGGCATACTTTGTTATAGAGCTGGAAAAAATGTTACTGATACCCAGAACATTTGGTACAAGGATGTAAGAGAGGGTGCAGACTTGACCAATTAGGGTTCGTGCCTGAGTTGCCAGGCTGTGGGTAAGTTATTCACCCCAGCTGCCTCCTCAGGATGGGGGGATAATACTCATTTCTTGGATTTATTCCACCACAAGGCCCGATACATGGAAGGAAAGAAATGCTAACAATCTTCCTTTGCTTCTTATTTTAAACCTCTTCTAAGTCATGACTAGGAAGTTTCATTCATTTTTTCCACTCAGCTTTGGGCATGTTGCTTGCATCCTCTGGGGCTCTCTGTAGAGAATTAAATTCCAGGAACAGGAGCCTGAGATAACTTTCCCTCTTCCTTAAAACCAATCCATTTGTACCAGTACCAGCTGAGACGACTTATCCTTCAACTCCACCTTTGTCATCTTTTGGTTTTCTTGGAAGTTTGCATTGAGTCAAGTTGCTAATTTTTTTTCTTTTTATATTTGAGATGCATTTTTTTAAAATTAGGTACTTTGATCTTTGCAAAATCCGTTCATAATGTTGCCAGTTTGTTGTCAGCACATTCTAAAAGCACTCAGAATTGAGTCATCACTTTGAACCAGAAAAAGCACTTGTGGATTTTAAAGTACTGCCACCCTCTGATCTAATTTTTAACCTGTTACTTAGTCCAATGACAGTCACGTTTAAGGGTTTTGGTTTTAAAATGTTAGCAATCGTATATAATTACTGAAGCAATGCTAAATTTTCATCTTTTAGAAAAGTGAAATAAAATGCCGTATGTTTTGGGAAAGTAACTTGTAAATATGACATTAAAGATGTTTTCATTCAGTTATCACATCCACCCTGTGAGGTGGACAAGTCATGTGGTTGGAGCTCTGTTTTATACCTGAGGAAGTTGAGAAGCGGAATTCTTCGCCTAAATGTTTTGTGTTATGATGAGTAAGCTATGGAACCAGGACTGGGACCTGGTCTTCCCTCCTGGTGCACCCCCTGCCCCTCATATGATAACTGCTGCTTGTCTGCTACTAATGCTGTAAGGAGTAATACATTACTGTTGCTAGCATTTTCTTCACACTGTTGCTGAAATGGGATCAAAGGCACATGGTAATTTGGATATGTCAAATTTTAGATGACATAGCTTAGAATTACGATTTGTTCTTCCATTTTCTAGCCACAGAACATAAAACAGAATTTAAGTGTTGTAAGCCATTCTGATTAGTAGCACAAATGGAGAATTTACAGTTGCAAATTATTACCACAATAGATCACATTTCTATAAGAATTTATAGTTTTCAGGCTGCTTTTTAAAAACAGAACCTAATTAGATTTCTTTGAACGATCATCTGAATCACTTGACTGTACATTGTAAAGTATACCCATTTGACAGATAGTAATGCAAGGTCATGCACATTGAATAGGGACTAATATTTGTTTTTGTTTTTTTTAAGTCATTATTGAATTTGTTACAGTATTTCTTCTGTTTTTACTTCATTTTTTGGTCTCAAAGCACGAGGAATCTTAGCTCCCCAGCCAGGAAGCTTCACCCCCTGCACTGAAAGGCGAAGTCTTAATCACTGGAGCACCAGGGGTATCCAATATTTGTTTCTCTAAACTTATTTCCCCCTATGGAAATTTTGAATCTTATTTCCTTATTTTAAGCTGCTTGGAGGCAAGTAATTCTTGGGCAGATGGAGTTAATCCCAGATAGAAATTTAACTAGGAGGTAAGGCCCGTTGTCATTCAGAACCGGGAAGAGAATGTCCCATAAAACCACAGTTTCACCCTGGGCATCAGCCAGAGTTTCTAGCCCTAAAGGTCAACAGTTCTTATTACGAAAGTGACTTCTAAAGAATGCCTGGAGTTAGGACTTGGAGAGTAGGCTTCTTCAGGGAGGCTGGCTCATCCCGGGCCACCCCTGTGAGTTAGATGTGTATGTATGGGACGTTCTGTTTAACCACTGTTCTTTGCTAGCGGAAAGCTCACCACACATCGTTCTCCAGTAAAGGCTGCAGGAAGCTGATATTTAATGTAGATCGGAAGATACAGTATAAGGTGCCGACTTGCGTAGCTGTGCAGACATAATGGAATTTTTCAATTGGTCTTGGCATGATTCAGATGGAAAATTATTTCCTTTTTGCCAAGTGAACTTTGAAGAGATATGGCAAGTGTCGGAAAGATTCTGAACAAGTCCCTGTTCATGGTCATTTGATACTTAGTTTTTATTTTTTTGGCTCCTTGGCATGTGGGATCTTAGTTCCCTGAACCGGGATTGAACCTGTGCCCGCTGCAGTGGGTGCACGGCTTCCTAGCCACTGGACTGCCAGGGAAGTCCCATTTTTAAAATTAGTTAATTTTTTTTTTTTTTTTTTTGCTGCACTGCATTGCACGTGGGATCTTAGTTCCCTTACTAGGAATTGAACCTGTGTCCTTTGCATTGGAAGTGTGGAGTCCTAACCACTGGACCATCAGGGAAGTATCTCATTTAACACTTTCAGGAAAAAATGATTATTTTAGCTTTGAACTCTGCCCTGTGCACCTGGTCTATCCTTATTTCCCTGAAACAATCTGTGCTATTTTCTGGTGGTAATTTCTTTCAGTAGCTATACATAATTTAAAAACAAAAAGAATGCAGAGTTTTTACATCAAATCATTTCTCTAGCCCAATTGTACAAACCTTGCCAGTGGCCCTTGATAGGCGCTGTCTGTAAGTGGTGGTTTGGTTTTAGTTACTTTCGTAGAGACAGGCCTTTCTGTACTGGCTCTTTACTCCTATGAAATTGACTTATTGTTTTGATTAATTTTACTGATTTTGATGAAAAGGCTCACTTTTTGATGGGATTCTGAAAGTTATCTCCACTATAATGAAATAGCCACAAACCAAGAATTTAACTTCATTTACTTCTCTTATCAGGAATATTTAGAAGAGTGCCTTATGTTTAGTTGACCCCCCAAAATGTTGAAGAAATGCTCACTTAGACTGACAGTTGATATTTTAGATTCTTGGGGACCTGTTGACTAGGGTTGTAGGCGCCTGGTACATGGGCCTTACTTGCATTTTCAAGGTGACTGTTGGGATCTAGACCTGTAATGCCCTGTAGGGTCATTGCCAGACACTTCCTCCTCTAGGAAGTCTATGTAATATGGTGGGAAGTTAACAGTAAAATGTAAATATCTGAATAAGTATAGAGCAGATTTGATATTCATGAGATCAGACCAAAAGGGTAGGGAGTGTCATCAGCATCAATTCATTTTTTCCCCTCTTTTTCAGTTTTTAAATTATGAAAGTATGATAACATTTACAGGAGGCTTGGAAAATGCCAAACAAAGCCACATATAGTTCCACTATATATTACAATTATTTTTTAAAGTAAGTGAGTTAAGATATTTAGTGGAGTTTCAACATCAAATTTAAAAATTAATAGAATGAATATGCAGAAAAGTAGAAGAATATAGTAGACCTGAAAAGCACTATAAACCAATTCAGCATAATTAAGATTTATACAGTTTACATGCAACAGTAAGATACAAATTCTATTCAAGTAGCATTCAAATTTTCAGTTGGATAGGAAGGATTAATTAGAGAGTGGATTATAGAGCAAGAACCAGGAAAAGCATCATTTTTTCCCCCCATGGAAAGGCATTTTATTTGAAATATAGCAGTGTATACATGTCGATCCCAAACTCCCAGTCTATCCATTCCCCTACCCTTCCTCCCCTGGTAACCTTAAGTTTGTTTTCTGAGTTTCCATTTTATGTTTATTTGTATCATTTTTTTCCTTTTTTAAGATTCTGCAAATATGTGATATCATATGAAATTTGCTTTTTACTGACTTCACTCACTATGATAATTTCCAGATCCATCCATATTGCTACAAATGGCATCATTTTATTCTTTTTAATAGTTGAGTAATATTCCATTGCATATAGGTACCACATCTTCTTTTATTCATTCACCTGTTGATGGGCATTTAGGTTGCTTCTATGTCTTGACTATTGTAAATAGTAGCTGCGGTGAAAACTGGGGTGCATGCATCCTTTTAAACCGTGTTTTTCTCTGGATATATGCTCAAGAGTAAGATTGCTGGATCATATGGTAGCTCTATTTTCAGTTTTTTTAAGAAACCTCCATACTGTTCTCCATAGTGGCTGTACCAATTTACATTGCCACCAACAGTGAAGGGGGGTGGAGAAAAGGAATAAATAAACAGCTTTTATTGTTGGAAGATTTTTTGATGATGGCCTTTCTAACTGGTGATAATCTCATTGTAGTTTTGATTGCATTTCTCTAATAATTAGCAATGTTGAGCAACTTTTCTTGTGCCTTTCAGCCATCTGTATGTCTTCTTTGGAGAAATGTCTATTTAGGTGTTCTGCCAATGTTTTTTGACTGGGTTTTTTTTTTTTTTTTAATAACGAGCTACATGAGATGTTTATATATTTTGGAGACTAATCCCTTATCAGTCATATTGTTTGCAAATAGTTTCTCCCATTCTGTGAGTTGTCTTTTCATTTTGTTTATGGTTTCCTTTGCTGTGCAAAAGATTTTTAATATAATTAGGTTTCATTTCTTTGTTTTGGGTTTTATTTCCATTACTCTAGGAGGTAGATCAATGATGTGGTTACAATTTATGTCAGTGTTCTGCCTGTTTTTCTCTAAGAGTTTTATTGTATCTGGTCTTACATGTAGGTCTTTAACCCATTATTTTTGTGTATGGTGTCAAAGAATGTTCTAATTCCTTTCTTTTTCATGTAGCTGTATAAGTAGAGCAGGTTTGATGTCCACGAGATCAGACAGAAATAGCTGTGGGTATAGTCAGCATTCAGGTGTTCAATTGGGTAGGAAGGATTAGTCGGAAAGTGGATTATAGAATAAGGACCAGGAGAACATCTCTGTTCCAACCTGAATGAATGGATGTGTTCTGGAATACTTACTGCTGTTTATTGGCCATGTGATCTGTGGAAAAAAATTTTAACTGGGATAAAATTAAGTATCATGAAAAGCATTTAGCTTCAGTGCACAAGTAGGAGTTTTGACAGGTACGCACTTGTGTAGCCAATAGTAATCAAGGTAGAGAACGTGTCCATCACTCCCAGAAAGTTCTTTCAACCATGTGAACAAGTGGCTAAACTTTGGTCAGTAGTAAAGTGAGGATTATAATAATGCTTGTTTTACAAGGTTGTTGACATTATAACAATAGCAGCTAACAATTGTGTCTGAGTTAGAAAGTTTCAAAACTTGCACAGAATTCTTTAAACAATCTTATGGGATGGAATATTATTGTTGTATCAGTTTTTACAGATGAGGAAAATGTGACCAAGATTATTTTTGGCTTGCCCAAGGTAGGTAACCCAGTTACTGAGTAAATGTGGGAGCTCTCCATGAATAATGCCTGCCTTCTGTGTCTAGGCAGCTGTGGGTCTGTAGCTGTATTTGTTCGTTGTTGTTCAGTCACTCAGTTGTGTCTGACTCTTTGCGACCTCAAGGATTTCAGCAAGCCAGGCTTCCCTGTCCTTCACCATCTTCCGGAGTTTGCTCAGACTCATGTCCGTTGAGTCGATGCCATCCAGCCATCTCATCCTCTGCCACCCCTTCTCCTGCCTTCAGTCTTTCCTAGCATCAGGGTCTCTTCAAGTGAGTCAGGTCTTTGTATCAGGTGACCAAAGTACTGGAGCTTCAGCATCCGTCCTTCCAATGAATATTGAGGATTGATTTCCTTAAGGGTTGATTGGTTTGATCTCTTGTCCAAGGGACTCTCAAGAGCCTTCTCCAGCACCACAGTTCCAAAGTATCGGCGTTCAGACTTCTTTACCTTGCATATCCATAAATGTTACTTAATTTTGTTATTGTGAAAAGGAGAGTTTGGAAAGAGATTGAGGACACATTTGGGCTGGCTTTAATGTCCATTGCTATTTATTAACTCTGTTTCTTGGGCAAGGTATTGGATGACTGGAAGCATCAGATTTAACACCCGAAAAGGCTCAGGGTAGGAAGGAGGTGACTGTCATGGGACCTGTCTGACCCATGGGCCTGTCAGCTGGGCGGGTGACTGTGAGAGCACATTGAGGACGGACTTTGAAGTGCTGTGCGCTGGTGTGTCATCTTGAGCCACGGAAGAGGTAGCCGCCTCTCCCCCAGCTTGGCCGCACACACTGGCTGACTGTGGGCGCACAAGGACTCGACAGTGTGTCAGGGAGCAGCAGTCCCCGCTTGTCAGTTTCTCGGTGTGCTGAATACTGTGTTTACACAGCCTTTTCTGTCTCACGTCTTCTGACATTCAAAAGCCTCTGTTTTCAGCTGTTAGGTCAGCCTCATGCCACAATGCTTGTCATTTTATTTGAAGAGAGTCTTTAAACAGTTGGTATTTTGATTTTCTTTCTGAAAAGTGCACCCCTGATACAAAACAGTCTGCGCTGGCTTGAGGTGGGCGAGTCCCTGAGTAATCCGAACTGCGGGATGTGTACTGGCCTGAATGGAATTCTCTTGTGTGTGCATCCTGTGTTCCTGAAGATGAGCCTTTCCCGTCGTTAGCGTAGATGCCAGTAATGAAATGTAGCCCTAACTTCATTTAGGTTTGGTCAGTGTAGGCATTCTCTCCAGGGCTGCTTTCTCTAGGATGGTTTTCCTCCCTCCCCAGTATACCCGCTTCTGGGGTGGTTCCTGGTCCTGGAGGAGTGGTACAGCATCATGTCGTCATACAGCAACAGGGGAGGCTGTCTGGTCCAGGTCTTCCTGCCAAGCTCTTGGTCTCTGCAGAAGAAGCTCATCGTGGACAGTCTTGAGATGCCTCTGTCTGCGTGGAGCCCACAGGGCTTTTGTGGGTGTGCCGGCTTCTTGGTCTCTGTATGGGCTTCCAGGGAGGGCTGGGGCATACACTGACCCTTCTTCAAGGGCTCTCAGGCCTTTCTGATCCACTGGCTGTCTCAGCAGTTTCTTTTGCGTGAGTCTCTCTCTCTCGTCCTCCCCTTTGGTCTTCTTGGAGAGTGGGCATCAGCTGCCGGTGGCTCAGCAGGCACCCTCCCTCTTCTTCCTCGCTGCCTTTTTCACCGGGCTCAGAGGTGCCAAGTGAGGATTTATGAATCAGGTGTGCTTGGGGACAAAATGTCTACTATGAAATGATGAATTGGAAAAAAAAATGGGACATATTAAGATTTTCATCAAGCTAATTCATATAGTCTGAACTAAAAGAATGTTCTACAGTTATGTATGCCCTTCATTTTGGTATTAAAATGTCCTTTTATAATGTGTTGGTAGTAGTAAAAAGTTACTTTGTCCGAAGTGTCTTTTAAGGGAAAGATTTAAAGCTGGCTTCCCCACGTTGTCTCTCCAGATCTTCGGGGAGGAAATTTTCACTTGTCCCTAAAATCTCAAAGGTCGACAGGCACTTGCTGACCTGCTCCTAATCTTCAGCCCAGGTTCCCCTGCTTCACGGAGTTACACTTAACCATGCCCTCCAGGTCCACAGTAGTGGAGCCCATCCTCTGGGTTCCCTCAGGCTGTGTCATTTTGCAGTTTTTAGAAAATATTTTTACTGTTTGGCCGAGCCCTATAACATCTTAGTTCCCCAACCAGGGATCGAACCCATGCCCCCCTGCAGTGGAAGCTTGGAGTCTTAACCACTGGACCATCAGGGAAGTCCCCTGCAACTGTTGTAATTATTTATTTGACCTTTGCTTCAAGAACAGGGACTGTCTTCACCATCATGTCCCTAGCAGAGCAGCTGGTGCATGGTAGGCGAGTAATGGATTTTGTTGAATGAATGACAGCTCTTTTAGTAAAAGGTCACTTGATAGCCGGGATGAAGAAACTGGCTGGATGGTGCATGAAGTAACTGACCCTCATTTAGTACTTAGGACTGTTCTAGTACCCTTATATGGGTTCTTTTATATTTTTGGTAGCTAGTTGGAGGCTTTGACTATAATAAAAACCTCATAAGAAATATTTCATGCTTGAAAGTCTCTAATAGTAAGAAAATAGTTGTAAGGAAATTGGTTAAGGTTTAGACTGCTAACTAAAATATCTTACATTTATATAATTGTGGGGGACAGAATTACAGAATTAGTCTCAACTGTAAATGTGGATGAAGTTCAACTACACTGCCCTCTTGTTTATAACAGTTAGACTAGGAAGTTAGTATCCCAAAAGAGTGGTGTTATTTTATGTAATTCTGATCAAAATATTTTATACAGAGGGTTACAGTCACTTGGAGAAAGGCATGAGTAGATACTGGAATTCTTCACTTAAATTGGAATGTTGAATTTCACAAATACTATTTTCTGGAGCAATCCTATCCAATTTTTTTTTTCCTTCCTTTAACCAAGAACTTCATTGTTTGCATGTTTGCACCTGTCAGTCTATACACAAATTTTAATTTCGTACAAAACTCTATATTCCATATTGCTAGGTCACTGCACTCTCCGTTTGATGCCACATGTCCATCAAGAGTTATTTCCCCAAACCACAGTCTGCCTGATTGTGTGTTGTTGTTCAATCACTAAGTTGTGTTCCCAACTCTTTGTGACGCCTGGACTGTAGCCTGCCAGGTTCCTCTGTCCGTGGAATTTTCCCAGGCAAGAATACTGAAGTGGGTTGCCATTTCCATCTCTAGGAATCCTCTCTTATTTTTAAGTGCAAATCTTCATTACCTCCATCTCTGCCTTGTCAACTCCATGCCAGCCTGTCTTGCTATCACAGATCTGTGTAAAGGGAAGTAGTGCTCTTGGCCTCAGTTTATAGCATGTCGGCCACGACTGAGTTACAGGTTGCCGTTGAGGCTGGAGTTATAGTATTGAATTATATCTGCTGAGAATTTATTGCTGAGGATACCTACTGAGAGGTTTCTGTCTCAATTGACTCTCATGTACTGATGATTTTAAAGGTTGTCACAGTCAGTCAGGCTGTCATTCAGTTGGGAGCCGAATTTGGACAATTTTCATGGAGCTGAAGACTTTGTATTAAACAGTTCGCTTTAGAAATATAAAGCTAAACAGAGCCAAATTTGTGAATTTCCAAGTATTTCCATAGGACAACAATTTGTTGTTAAGTCGCTGAGTCGTGTCTGACTCTATTGCAAGCCCAAGAACTCTAGCCTCCCAGGCTCCTCTGTCCATGGGATTCTCCAGGCAAGAATACTGGAGTGGGTTGCCATTTCCTACGCCTGAGGATCTTCCTGACCCAGAGATCAAACTCATATCTCTCACATCTGCATTGGCAGGTGGATTCTTTACCTCTGAGGCACTTGGGAAGCCTTTAGCAGAACAATATGCATATTCAATGTGTTTTCTTTTTTTTCAATTACACTGTTGATTTTTCCAAGTTTCTGGAGGACAGAGTCTAAGAATAGGCTCCCTCTATACTCCTATCTGTGAAATGCCAAAAGTAGCCAATTGTGGAGCAGTGAGGTTTTGTTCTGCTTATGAGGGTAAAGGAGGGGGAGCTGGCTGGGTTTCTCAGGTCCTGAGATCCATATTGTATTCCTTTGCTTTCCTGGTGAATTCCTGGTGAATTCAGGTGTCCTGGGACTGCAGGAGGGGAAGATGCTCACTTGCAGGGCTGGAGACCCCCAGTAAGCGGATGCCAAGTGCCATGGCCAGGAACACCGACTGAATCTTCTTTCTTCCTTGGATCTGCAGCTCAGTGTCAGGCTACCCTGTTGTCTGCTCAAATACTAGAGCCTAACATGTTATTCTTAACATTTTCATGAGGTCTTTATTTAATGTTATCAGTAGAAATTTGCAGAGCAAATATTTAACACTGTGGGTTCAGAAATCATTTACATTTCTTTAGACTTCTTGAGAACATCCAGGTTGGGGATGAATGAAAGAGATGAATTTTGATGAGGCCTGGTGTCCTTGCAGGAGAGGCACAAGGTAAAATACAGAAATGTGTTTTCCCCTGTATTTTTTGGATGTGTTCTCCCTTGAAATTTCAGTTGTTAAAACCTTCAAGCCTAGTTTGAAGTTTTTAATGCTTCATTTTTAGCAGTGAGCTGGAAAAACAAACCAAACACTTAGCTCAAAACTTAGGTTTCCATAGCTGTCTTTTATGGAGGTGTAGTAGTAAACGGTGCAGTCTTTTATCATCAGATATATTTAGTGCTTCTGGTAGGTCTGTCCCAATTACAGAAGTTATAGTATATGGTTATTTTTATAAATAGAGCAAAGGAATATTTAGCTTTGTCTTGGTATGCTATTCTTTTTTTTGAAAGGTAGCTAAAACTGTCTTAGAATATTTTTATCAATACCTACCTGTTCCCAAGGCTGTTACACAAATCTGAAATCTCCAACTTGCTACTTGCTAGATGTGATTATTTCTGGGGGAAAAAAAAGTTGTCACTGAGTTGAAAATTTCCTGGCACAGGGACTTCCCTGGTGGTCCAGTGGTTAAAACACCATGCTTCCACTGTAAGATCCCACTTGCTTCATGGCACGGCCAAAAGATGTAAAAAAAAAAAAAAAAAATTTTTTTTTTCCTGGCACATGTGTTAAAATTCTCATAAGAATAGGAGATCTTTCAGCCTTTCTTCTTCTTTTTCTTTTTAACCTGATGAAATAATGGGCACTATGGGTTGCATGTTTGGAAAAGGAGCCCAGCTTTGGTTGGGCCAACTGAAGGCAGTGTTGGGGAGGGTTGGCCTGTAAAGGCCATGACCTCGCTATCCTTGGAGGACATTCGCCTTTGCAGGGCCCTTTGATTCTTGCTGCGTTAGCAGAGGAGTGTTGCTAATCCTTCTGAGACTTGCCTGGCTTCTGCAGGGTTTCTCTCTAAGGACTTGGCCTCCTGATGATCCAGGGCCAAGTCCAGAATCAGAGAGGGGCTGCTGCCCTAAAAATAGGCCCAATATAAAAAAGGAGAGAGTCAATGGCACAGAGCCACTGCTCCCTTCCTGCTGCCTGGAGAAGATCCCGATAGGAGCAGTCAAGCCGGGGGAGGGTGTGTGTCTGAAGACAGGTGTGAAAAGTGCATGGAGGGCGGGTGTTCTCCTGCTGACTCGCGTGGGAGTGGAGGGGTTAGCAGTGTTACTGATTGATGAGGCTGGGCTTGGTGAGATATAGTTCTTGATGGTTCTCATTTGCAAGAAAATACTTTGTATTTAATGTTAGTCACAGTAGTTTTGAGGAATGGCAACAGTAACATGCCTTGTTTCCTATACTGCCCCGGAACACAAAGCTGAGCCTTGTCTGAAAACTTGCAGACAGCAGATCACTGAAACAAAGACCTGTACATTTTAAATGGAAGTTTCTGGGAGGATTATTTAACATGCTTACTCATAACTCTTTGGATATATATGGTGCGCATTTTATGTTGAAGTCATGTGAGCTGGAAGAAACTTCAGACTCAAAGTGAGACACAAAAGAATCTTTACAGAAAGGTAGCTGGTTTTTATTTGGGTATGAAATATACAAAACTTAATAGTTATTTTAGAGAGTTCTATTTTTAATTTAAGGTGAAACCGTATCACTTGACAAACAATCAGTTGTTAAAAGGCCAAGAATACCTTTTCCCTCCCAGCCTTCAGGTAATTGTGGAGGACTGAATGGTGAAGGGGCTTCCCTGGTGGTTCAGCGGTGAACACCAGGAGACGTAAGTTTGATTCCTGAGTCAGGAAGATCCCCTGGAGAAAGAAATGGCACCTCCCTCTAATATTCTTTGCCTGGGAAATCCATGGGATCACAGAGAGTTGGACGTGACTTATTGACTAAACAATAATGGGTGGTGAAGAGATGGAGAATATTTTGTTTGAAGACATACCTATTGATTCAGGTTTTATTTAATTTCTTTTTAAATCATGACACATGGCTTGGGGATCCTGGGTCACTGACCAGGGATTGAATCTGGGCCCTTGGCAGTGAAAAGTGACAAGTTGTAACCACTGGCTCACCAGGGAGTTCCCCATACTGATTTAGGAATGGATGGTCATTTATTTTCAAGGATTTTTCCACTCTGTCTCAGAGTTGACTTTTTGTCACTCGGTCTTGTCCAACACTTTGCTACCCCATTGTTTATAGCCCTCCAGGCTCCTCTGTCCCTGGAATTCTCCTGGCAAGAATACTGGAGTGGGTTGCCATTTCTGTCTCCAGGGGATCTTCCCGACCCAGGGATCGAACTCACGTCTCCTGCATCTTCCTGAATTGGCAGGCAGGTTCTTCATCTCTGAGGCCCTAGAGAAGCCCAAGTTGACCGTTTTGTTTAGACCGTATCATCTTTTGGGGGGGGGGCACAGTGAGATCTCCCTTGCCTTTTGAAGATACTTCTTATATTTAGCATGAAGGCTAACCTGTTGCTAATTGTTGTTGTAGATCAGTGGGTCTGTGTTTCCTCCTAAGTGTGGTGAGAAGCCATAGAGAGCTTTGGGAGAGGATTTGCATGAGGTGACACGTTCAGAAGGATAATTTTGGTCACTTTGTGGAGAATGTATTTAAAGGAGGCAAGAAGCTAATGATTTGCCCATTTGGTTCAGCAGAGAGACAGTAGTGATGTGTACCTGGGGCAACAGTGAAGGTGAGAAGTGGCTGAGTTTGGAACATACTGAATATTTTGAGGGTAGCCTCTCTGCTCTTTAGGAGTGGCTATTGAGGTGGGGATGGGGTGGAGGATGACAACTGGGTTTTTGGAGTAATCAGTGGGGTTGCATAGTGGTGTCTTTACAGAGACTGGGGCAAGAAGGAAGCTGGGGGGAGGTCTACAAGCCCAGAGTTGTCTTGTAGGAAGTTTGAGATGCCTGTTAGATAAGCAAATGTAGCTGTTGACTTGTCAACTGGATATTCAAATCTGGAGCTTTAGAGAATGATCAGGGCTGGAGATACGTGCTTCTGTTATCCAACAGAAAGTGTTTGCTGTAATAATAAGATCATGAGTTGGGAAGAGAAGGGGTTAAGGGGCTGAGCCCTGTCTTACTCCCAGTACTGGGATGGGGTGGGGGTTGGTCAGAGAAGAATCCAGCAGAGGCATTTGCCAAGAAGCAGCCGTGAGTTTCAGAGGATGCAGACAGAGCAATGCCTCTGAGGTCATGTGAAGGATGTGTCTTGAATTTGAACCCTAGGGTGGGTGAAGAGTTGTGTTTACCAGACAGAGAACACTTTTGTTCACCTTTTGTTAAGTTGTGTGTTTGTGTATCGTTGTCATTTGGAATCTTTGATAAGCTTTAGCAAACCATGGTCGAATTCAGCCAAAAGTAAAAGCAAGTACAACAAATTACTTTAAAGCACCAGAATAACGTGGAACCTGATATTCTGATAAAATTCTGAGAAAAATGATACTGCTGAACCTATTTCCAGGGTAGGAATGTCAGGGAGGCAGACATAGAGAACAGACTGGTGGACACAGTGGGGGCAGGAGAGGGTGGGACGAATTGGGAGAGGAGCATTAACGTGCATATCCTCTCATGTAGAATGGATCTCTAGTGGGAAGCTGCTGCATAGCACAGGGGGCTTGGCGAGCTGATGTCTGACAACCTCCAGGGGTGGGGTGGAGGGGTGCGTGTGAGGGAGTCTCAAAAGAGAAGGGATATAGGTATACATATAGCTGATTCATGATGAAGTACAGCAGAAACTAGCACAACATTGTAAAGAAATTATACTGCAAATAAAAATCAGTTAAAAAAACCACCACCAGAATCTGAGATTTAGTTAGGCAACCTCATTTCAGAGAAATGTATGCATTCTGTTAATCATTTTTGAAGTGTTGACAATGGGTGGAGGCACCGTAATTCCCTTTGAGGGCCCCTAAGTCTCCAAACACTGCTTTACATTGACCACTTTTAAGACCTTCCTTTGCCTGGGCTCTTACTTCAGAGGCTCCATTCCGGATCACACTGAAATATAACCACGCTTGATATTTAAACAGTTGAGTTGCTGTTGACTGCTGATAAGACACTACATTTAAGACTTTCCCAGGGACTTCCTGGTGGTCCAGTGGCTAAGACTTGGCCATCCCAGTGCAAGGGGCCCTGGTTCGATCCCTGGTCAGGGATCTAGATCCCACATGCCACAACTAAAGATCCCGAATGCCACAACTGAGTCCCTGTGCAACTAAATGAATCGGTATTTAAATTACATATATACATATACAAATATAAACACCCTTTTTGTTCTTTGCCTCCTTAGCTGCTACTACCTTTCCAGGTCTCACTTACACATGTGACTTGCTCAGAGACCCCCTGCTCCTGTAATACCAATGTCTTTTTTCATTGACCACAATTTCTGATTGAATAGTTGTGCAATTTTTTGTTGTTGTTGTCTATTTTGTTCACCCTTTTGTCTGTTTTGTTCACACACCTAGCAGCATGTTTGGCATATGATGGGCACCTGACAAATCAGATGAATGAATGTCTAGAAAAGAGCTCTCTTAGAGGTGCGACGATAGCTTTGGTTTCCAAGCTCAGTATTGTATTTACTTTAAAGTTAGATTTACTGAAGTATGATTTATTTATAGCTTGCTCAGTCCTGTCCTACTCTTTGTGACCCTGTGGACTGTAGCCCGCCAGGCTCCTCTGTCTATGGCATTTCCCAGACTAGAATACTGGAGTGGGTTGCCATTTCCTTCTCCAGGGGAATCTTCGAGATCCAGGGGTCAAACCCAGATCTGCATTGGCAGGCGGGTTCTTTACCATCTGAGCCACCAGGAAGCCATACCGTTTTTATTGCTGAATGTTGTTTCATTATATGGATGTACTGCAGGTATTTTATTCATCTGTCAACATTTGTGTTTACTTCTAATTTGGGAAAATTATTAAAATTTTCTTTCTGGTCTTAATAATAACACAGACAGGATATTAAAACAGCATCAGTAGTCCATAGCCCTGTACCCCCCAACTCACATCTAATATATTCATCTTCTCATGTTCTTTTACTATATATTTTATATGACTGTAATCATGAAATGCACATTTTCCCTAGTTGTTTATATACTGCATTAGGTAAAAATGGTTGTATTTCATTGAGTTACTATACTATAATTTTCTTATCAGTCTCTTGTTCACATTTAGATTGCTTCTAAGTCAGTTGTAGAAAATATGCTAAAAATTCTCTGGCCTCCCCTCTGACAAATTCTTGGCAACACTTTACTTAAAACTCTTAATTGGAAGTAATAGAAATCAATCCAGGTGAACTGAGGCAAAAACCAGATAGGCTTCATAAGCGTATGGGAAGTTAGTCACAACTCAAGTGTCACGGAAGCTGTTGGGAAACAAGTCAGGTCAGGTCCCTCATTGCTTTCATTTCTGCTTCTCCTGGGACAAAGCTGCTTTTTTCTGCAGATCTTCGCTTCCTCTGCTTCTGCGTGCAGGGAAGAAGGGGGCTAACTCTGCAGGGCTTGACTTGATCGGCTTCTCAGTTCTAGGGAATTCCAGGGACCCACTCTGCCCCGTCTCTTTCAAATCCATGTGCTGGTTTGGAAGATACAATCTGGCCCCTTTTGAGAGTTGGTATCTTCACCAGGGCCAGTTTTTAGAGTGGGGCCACTTTAGGGAGTCAAGGGGGCTGTTGTCGGACAAAGGGGGTTGTTGTGACCTAATCCCAGTCTCGAAGTTTTAGCCAGCTTCCATGTCCTGGCTATTGTAAACAGTGTTGCGATGTACATTGGGTTACACGTGTCTCTTTCAGTTCTGGTTTCCTCTGTGTGTATGCCCAGCAGTGGGATTGCTGGGTCGTATGGCAGTTCTATTTACAGCTTTTTCAGGAATCTCCACACTGTTCTCCATAGTGGCTGTACTAGTGTGCATTCCCACCAACAGTGTAAGAGGGTTCCCTTTTCTCCGCACCCTCTCCAGCATCTATTGTTTGTAGACTTTTTGATAGCACCCATTCTGACCAGCATGAGATGGTACCTCATTATGGTTTTGATTTGCATTTCTTTGATAATAAGTGATGTTGAGCATCTTTTCATGTGTTTGTTAGCCATCTGTATGTCTTCTTTGGAGAAATGTCTGTTTAGTTCTTTGGCCGACTTTATGGTTGTGTTGCTTATTTTTCTGTAATTGAGCTGCAGAGCTGCTTGTATATTTTTGAGATTAATTCTTTGTCAGTTGTTTTGTTTGCTATTATTTTCTCCCATTCTGAAGGCTGCCTTTTCACTTTGCTTATAGTTTACTTCATTGTGCAAAAGCTTTCAAGTTTAATTAGGTCCCGTTTGTTTATTTTTGCTTTTATTTCTATTACTCTGGGAGGTGGGTCATAGAGGATCCTGCTGTGATTTATGTCAGAGTGTTTTGACTAAGTTTTCCTCTAGGAGTTTTATGGTTTCTGGTCTTACATTTGGATCTTTAATCCATTTTGAGTTTATTTTTGTGTATGGTATCACAGCACTGTTAATTGGCTATACTCCAATATAAAATAGAAAGTTTTAAAATAATCCAAAAAAGTTAACTGAAAAAAAATGAGGAGGAGGCTGGTAGAGAGTTATTATATGTATGTTTTTTATATTTGTGTTTGCATGGTTAGTTGCTCAGTGGTGTCGAACTCTTTGCGACCCTGTGCACTGTAACCCTCCAGGCTCCTCTGTCCATGGGATTCTCCAGGCAAGAATACTGGAGTGGGTTGCCATTTCTTCCTCCAGGGGGTCTTCCCAACACAGGGATCAAACTCTCATCTCCTGCATTGGCAGGTGAATTCTTTAGCTTTGAGCCACCTGGAGTGCTTGTATTTGTGTTTAAATATTAAAAATAGTTGTTTATCGCTTCTTAGCTTTGATCCATCTTCTCTGAGGGATATTTAATGAATAGCTGAGAAAGTCTGATTTACAGCCAACATTTATTGAATGCTTACTTTATATGAGCATTGTGCCCGAGACCCGTGTAAAATACAGGTAGTTTATTCAAAGCCCTTATTCTCTCAACCATGCAATCAAGCTGAGATTTGTTTAAGCCTGAAAGGAGTTTCTTTTGAAGTGGGCCTTGAGTGGGAGTGTTCCATGTGGAGGTAGTTGCATCAGCTTTGATCTGGAAATAATTCAATAGTGGTGCTGGGAATTCCCTGGTGGTCCAGTGGTTAAAAATTGCGCTTTCACTGCCATGCTCCTGGGTTCAAGCCCTGGCTGGGGAATTAAGATCCCATAAGCTTTGTGATTTGGCAGAAACAGAACCAAAAAAACAAAAACAAAAACTCAGACAGTGATGCTGAAAGGTTTGGAGGCTCTGTAAGAACCTAAGCACCTCCATTTATGGATGCCTGCCTAGAAGCCTTTTCCTAAGCTGTGTGACCAGTTGGGTTGTGTATCTTGAGCTCTCTTTGAGCTTTAGGCCCTGGCTGATCTCTTAGGCTGATCAGGCCGCTGATCCCTGTCCTGGAATCCCCGCCTGATCCCTCCGGGGACTTGCCTAGTTGACTGGCTGTGGGTCTAGATGCTCCTCTGGCTTCCTCCTCCTCCATCTGAGACAACCACATCTGAAAGTCTTTGTCAGCAACATGCCCCGGTCACTGTCATGATTTTACTCTTCTCTGAAATCACTTATCTCATGATGCTGATAGAGTGAGGATTTAAATGATTATGACAACGAAACTTGCACACTTAAGTATGAACATGTATGAACATGTATTTGTTCACATGTACAAATGGTTTCTTTCTGTGCGACTGTCTAGCCCAGAAGAACTTCTGCCCCGCGGGTGTGGTGCCACAGTTGTCAGTGTGGTGCCGTTGTGTAGATGCTTCCCATTGTGGATTGAACATTTGAGATCTCAAATAGTCATTTGTTGTTCAGTCGCTAAGTCGCGTCCGACTGTGATCCCTCGGATTGCAGCATGCCAGGCTCCTCTTTCCTCCACTGTCTCCTGGAGTTTGGTCAAATTCATGCTCATTGAGTTGACGATGCCATCATACTGTCTCCTCCTCTGTGGCCCCCTTCTCCTCCTGCCCTCAATATTTCCCAGCATCAGGGTCTTTTCCAGTGAGTCTGCTCTTCGCATCAGGTGGCCAAAGTATTGGAGCTTCAGCATCAGTCCTTATAATGAATATTGAGGGTTGATTTCCTTTGGGATTGACTGGTTTGATCTCCTTGCAGCCCAAGGGACTCTCAAGAGTCTTCTTCAGCACCACAGTTTGAAAGCATCAGTTCTTCAGTGCTCACCCTTTTTTATGGTTGAACTCCCACATCTGTACATGATTACTAGAAAAATCGTATCTTTGACTATATGGACCTTGGCATCCCACCGTTCTAAGATACATGATATAGACTTTTTCACCTGTTTTGTAGATTGGGAAAGTTGAGATAGCAGTGAACTTAAGCCATCGGTTTGTGGTGTCATCTTTTTTTTTTTTTTTTAATTGTGGTAAAATACACGTAACAATTCATCATTTTAACCATTCTTTTTTTTCTTTTAACTTTTTATTTTATATTGAGGTATAGCTGATTAGCAGTGGTGAACACTGAAGGGACTCAGCCACACATATACACGTATCCATTCTCCCCCAAACTCCCCTTCCATCCAGGCTGCCACATAACATTGAGCAGAGTTCCACGTGCTGTATAGAAAGTCCTTGTTGGTTGTCTGTTTTATTTATTTTGATTTTTTAAAAAAATTTATATATTTTTAGTTGAAAGATAGTTGTTTTACAGTATTGTGTTGGTTTCTGCCAAACCTCAGCATGAATCAGCCATAGGTATACCTATTTCCCCTCCCTCTTGAACCTGCTTCCCACCTCCCTCCCCATCCCACCCCTCTAGGTTGTTACAGAGCCCCCGTCTGAGTTCCTTGAGTCATACAGCAAATTCCCGTTGGCTATCTATTTTGCATGTGGTAATGTATGTTTCCATGTTACTCTCCGTACATCCCACTTAACCATCCCACTTAACAATTCAGTGGCATTACGTACATTCACGGTATTGTGTAATCATCACCCCATCTATTTCCAGAATTCTTCATCATCCCAAACAGAAACTTTGAAATCATTAAGGAATAATTTCTCAGTTTTCTCCCTAGCTCCTAGTAACCTCTCTTCTACCTTCTGCCTCTGTGAATCTGGCTGTTCTAGGTACCTCATGTAAGAAGAATCGTACCATGTTTGTCATTTTCTGTCCTTTTCATTTAGAATGTTTTCAAGGTCCACCTGTTTGTAGCATTATTAAAATTTCATTTCTATGGCCAAATAATATTCCATTGTATTTGTCTACCACATTTAGTTTATTCATTTACCTATGTATACTTGGGTTGCTTCCACCTTTTGGTAACTATACATAATGCTGATGTTAACATGGGTGTACAGAGATCTGTTCAAATCCTTGCATTGGGTCCTTTTCAGTTTACCCTTTGGAGTGGAATGCAAGATTGTACGGTAATTCTGTGCTTAACTTTTGAAGAACCACCAAACTATTTTCCACAACCACTGCAGCGTTTTACCTACCCGCCAGCGATGCAGGAGGGTTCCAGCTTCTTCACATCCTTGCCGATGTTTTCATCATGGCTATGCCAGTGGGTATGATGTGTTAACAGCAAGGCGAGTCAGCTATACATGCACACGCATGTGTGCTTGGTTAATAAGTTTTGTCTGACTCTTTGCAACCCTAGGAGGGTAGCCTGCCAGGCTCCTCTGTCTGTGGGGTTCTTCAGGCAAGAATACGGGAATGGGTTGCCATTTCCTCCTCGAAGGAATCTTCCCAACCCAAGAATGGAACCCGAGTCTCTTATGTCTCCTGCATTGCAGGCGGGCTCTTTACTACTACTACTACTAAGAGCCATCAGGGAAGTTCATACATATACATGTATACCCTGGTTTTTGGGATTTCCTTCCTATTTAGGTTACCGCAGAGCCTTAAGTAGAGCTCCCTGTACTGTGCAGTAGGTTCTCATTAGTCAATATATTTTATACATAGTAGTATGTATGTGTCAATCCCAATCTCCCAATTCATCCCATCTTTCCTTTGCCCCCTTGGTGTCCATACATTGTTCTTTATGTCTGTGTCTCTATTTCTCCTTTGCAAATTGGTTTATCTGTGCCATTTTTCTAGATTCCACATATACACTGAGATGCAATTTTTTTTTCTTTCTTACTTCACTCAGTATGACAGCCTCTAGGTCTACCCACATCTCTGCAAATGGCACAACCTCATTCCTTTTTTATGACTGAGTAGTATTCCATTGTAAATGTGTACCACATCTTTATCCATTCCTCTGTTGATGGACAGCTCATGGTTGTGATTTGTATTTCCCCAGAGACTCATAAAGTTAAGCATCTTTTCAAGGGTCATTTGCATATCATCCATGGAGAAATGCCTCCTTTCTTTGAATGAAATTTCCCTCTCCTTGGCTTCAGTGTTTCATAGTCCTATATTTTAGCTATCTTGGACGTCTGTGTGTATATATGTATTCTTAAGAAGATTGGGTTGAAAGTGGGAAGGTTTTCTCTGTTTTAGTCGAAGATGTTGAAATATTACAGGTTTATCCTTTGAGGTAAAAATTTGCTCTTGGGGTCTTCAAGTGGGTTGTATGCTCCCACACACGCAGAGCAGGTAGGCCACTCTACCTGTCTGACTGGAGCAAGAAAGGCTTGAGGCCTTTAGTCCCATTTAGGATTGTAAAAGGAGGAAGAGGAGGCAGGATGGAAAATGAAGTTGCCTCCCCTTTTGTTTCTTTGTGTTTTACAAGAGAGAAAACTTTCTCCCATTTTTATTTTCCCAGCCCCTACATCTTCAGATCCTTGAGATGAAGATGGTGATAGCCAGAGTCAAGTGGGACAAGTAACTACTTGGATTGTCTTTTTTGACCTGGAATGCATTTTTTTCCCCATTGAAACAGCACTCTAGCTTGTGTTCAGCTTCTTGGTCTTCGCATGTGTGTTAAGGGCTAGGGTCTATCTGACCTAATAGGACTTAAATTGTAAGTTAAATTTGTTTTGGTTTGGGGCCAGCCTAGAATCCTCTTCCTCATGAAGAACATCGCTCCAGGAAAATTAGTTTTGAGTTAAAGTAAATTTTCAAATGAACTGCAGGTGGTGACCTGCTTATAACCTGGGGACCACCTATACCGGCAGAGCAGCTGAAGGATGTGTGATGAGCTGGGTGGAGCTGTGGATGAAGCACGTGTACAGGAGCCGCAGAGACGGGGGAACAGCACTGACTTGGTGCTTCTGCATCCCACCTACTTGGTTGGTGCTCTGGAGCCAAGTTTCTACCTCAGAAATGCCGGCTGTTGATAGACATGTGCCTAGGTGTGATGTCTGTGTGCTGATTGACAAATACAGAAATATCGAGAGAGACATAAGAGTTTTTTGGGGGAGAGGGGGAGGATCAAGCGATTTTATTGAGGGGCTTTGGGGGAGGATCAAAGGGCTGGAAGCACAATGAGATCTGAAGTCTTTCTCCTGGCTAGAGTTTTCCCAGCTTCACAGTCACTGAACCTGCTGGGTTTTGATGCTTCATCAAAGTGTAGCATTTTACCCCAAGTCTGCCTTTGTGTACTGGGGCAGCCCTAACCTTTCACATGGACGTTTAAAACTGTGTCTTTTCCTTTAATTGTCTTTTTCTTCTGCCTTTTTTTTTTTTTTTTTAAATATTGACACCCTGGACTTTGCGAATGACTTCCAGCAACCCAGCTTCCCTGGTGCCTCAGCAGTAAGGAACCCGACTGCCAATGTAGGAGACGAGTTCAATTAGTGGATGGGGAAGACCCCTTGGAGTAGGAAATGGCTACTCACTCCAGTATTCCTTTGTGGGGAAACCCATGGACAGAGGAACCCGCAGGCTAGTCCATGGAGTTGCAGAGTCCCAGACGTGGCTGAGTATGAAGGCTCCAGAAACCTCAGAGCATCTCTATCTCTACTGATCATGGGCTAGCACGGCACTTACAGACTCTTCCCCCATGGCCCTACTTGGGTTTGGTCTGAGGCATCAACAGTAAGCTGTTTTAAAAGTTTGGCTCAGAAATGCTGATTTCCAGTGATGTTTAATTGATTATTTTTTTCCCTTGGGATCTGGTTTCTAATCATTCTATGTAATTTTACAAGGAGGAATAAATTTTCCTCTACCCTTCTAGATTCTTCTGGCTGGTCTCAGAAGTAAACTGACACGAGACAGACTAGCAGGAGAAAATCACACAGAAGTTTAGTAACATGTATACATGGGAGGGACCCAGGAAAACGGAGCAACTCATCAAAATAGCTGAAATCCTCACCTTAAACACCATTTCAGATAAAGAAAAAAAAGGATCTTGGGGACAATGGTTTAGGACCTCAGAAGGGAGGAAGGCAGGTGACACGAAGATGGAAAAGCAAATGTTTGGTAAATAAATGTTTGCTGGGTCAGCAGAGACAATGGGACACAGAGGATTTTTAACAGACTGTTAGATTCCCCGTCTGCATACCTGGCTCATACCAGATTCTCTATGATGATGGCTCCCTTCTTGGAACAAGTCCGCTGTCTACATTCTTTAGATAGTCCATGTGCGTGCGTGCATGCTCACTCGTGTCTGATTCTTTATGACCCAGGGAGTGTAGCCCACCAGGCTCCTTTGTCCATGGGATTTCCCATGGCAAGAATACTGGAGTGGGTTGCTGTTTGCTTCTCCAGGGAGTCTTCCTGACCGAGGGATTCAACTTGAGTCTCCTGCATTGGCAGGCGGATTCTTTACCACTGAGCCACCTGGGAAACCCAGACAGTCAATGGGGGAAGGTCAGAGTTTCTTTCTGCGTCTTTCGGGCTTGATTGTTTCCAGCTTGAAATAATCTTCATGCCACAGAGAGATTTTAGGGTGGCAGATTTTGTTACCCTGCAGCTATATACCTTAATTTCTCTGGGAGCCTGACTGGTGTCTCAGAGAATGAAGAGAAACAGTTATCAGCCTAGGCTAACTTTTCAAATCAAGAGGGGAAAGGAGGGAATATTGCGCACATGTTTGTTGCACCTGTTTGTAACCTGACAGGATGCTTTAGTTTCTAGGAGGTAGTTTCTCTTCCTTAGGAACATATCTTCAGAGGGTTCATCTCTTGTAGATTGATTCTTTTATATGGATTAAATAGTTTTCTTATATAATCTTCAACAAGTTCTTAAGCTGCTACTTTTTAAAAATTTATTTATTTTAAATTGTAGGATAATTGCTTTGCAGTATTGTGTTGGTTGAATATGGTATGAATCAGCCATACATATACACATGTCCCCTCCCTCTTGAACCCCCACCCCCACCCCATCCCTTCCTCACCCCCACCCCATCCCACCCCTCTAGGTCATCACAGGGCACCAGGCTGAGCTCCCTGCATTATACAACAACTTCCCGTTAGCTATCTATTTTGCACATGATAGTGTATACGTTTCAATGCTACTCTCTGTTTGTCCCACCCTCTCCTTCCCCCAGTGTGTCCACAAGTCTATTCTCTTTGTCTAAGTCTCCATTCCTACCCTGCAAATAGGTTAATTAGTACCATTTTTCTAGATTCCATATATATATGTGTGTGTTAATATATGATATTTGTTTTTCTCTTTCTGACTTACTTCACTCTGTATAATAGGCTCTAGATTCATCCACCTCATTAGAACTGACTCAAATTTGTTCCTTTTTATGCTAAGCTGCTTTTTTCATAAGCTTGTATTAACTTTATTTCCCCCTACCTCTTCTCCCTCTGTTTCTTTGTGAAGTATCCGAAGTAGTTGTGCAGTTTGAGAAACTGGAAGAACTACTTTGGTTATTCAGTAAACCGTCTGGACTGTTTCTGCTTAGTGCCTAGATCTTCTTTATCATTGAGTGATACTGGATTACAAAAAAGATTGAACATACAGTGTTTAGTTTTTGGCCTAGTTTCCCTTTGTAGAAAAACATAATCTGCTTCGAGACCAGTACTGAATGTCTTGGTTTTCTTATCTTAATTGGCATTGGCGATTGTAGCCGAACTGCTTCCTTGGTGTGACATCAAAAGATGAAGCTGGCCTCTTGTTCTAGGAAGCAGGTCCAGATAATTTTGTTTTAGCAGATGTGCCTGAAAGTTGTAGTAAGAGTCCCTTTATTTATTTCCTCTTTGGTGTAGTCACTGGGAGATTGAGAACATTAGGGACTCAGCTTTGGATAATGCAAGTGAAATATTTACCCTTGCTCATTTGTAGCTTTGAGACACAGACTGTTTATTTAATACATTACATTGGTGTAGATAGTCTTTAATGTATTTTTTTAAATTGTTGTATTCTTTAAGCTTGTATCTAGTTTCTGCAGGCTTGGTTTCTTTTCTTTGAAGTTACATTTGATCTTCTTAATGCAGGGTTAGTTTGCGGTACTTGTGCCATTTCACCTAAGGTGGTTAAATGCATATTGTTAAAGAAGATAAAAATTTAGGATAGGGCTTTATTCTAAATGTACCATTAAATCATACTTTTATGAGGCAAGATGGTGGTGACTCGAAGAGGCTGGAGGCAAGAGTATTTAATCTTGGAAACAGTTGAATGAACTTGGAAGTCATCCGAGCTGCTAACTTGTGTGATTCTTGGGGCACCATTACCATCATCTTTAATATAACTCTACTGTTAACATTTCTTTTCCACAGAATATGTGTGAATGGTGACTCCTAAAGTTAGATCATTGAAAGCAACACTAAAAGCCACAACTTATTTTCTCTAGACCAGAATTTCCTTACCTACAGAATAAGTAGGTTGTAAAGAATCTGCCTGCATTGAGGGAGCCATGGGTTCAGTCAATGGGCCTAGAAGATTCCCTGGCTACCCACTCCAGTATTCTTGTCTGGAGAATCTCATGGACAGAGGATCCTAGAGGGCTATGGTCCATGGGGTCGCATAGAGTTAGACATGACTGAGCAACCAACACCTTTATTTTCAGATTGGATTCAGTGAACCTGGACACTTGAGCCAGCCTAGTGTTTGTCAACCCCTCTTCTGCGAGTGGGCCCTGTTTACAGGAGAATAGTAAAATTACCTTTGTTCATAAGAGTAGTCTGTTTCAAGAGACGTTCATCTGTTGTAGTCTTTGGATTCAGGAATAGACTGCTACAAGACTTCTTGGAATGTGTTTCAGGAGTGTGAATTGAATGGTTCTATTATTGGAATTTGAAAGACATTTATTTAGGGACCGCATTGACTGTTTTGTAAAGTCCGAATGTTCCTTGACTTACAGTGGTTCGACTTGATGGTGCAAAATTGTGTTAATGCTTTCAGTAGAAGCCATATTTTGAATTTGGAGCTTTTCCTGGGCTAGGATCCTCTCTCCTGATGCTGGGCATTGTCAGGCACATCAGCCACGTGATCACAGTTGTAAAAAACCGATACACTTACCTTTCTGTACCCAGACAGCCATTCTGTTTTTCACTTTCAGTGCAGTATTCAATCATCTACATGAGACAGCACATTATTCTAAGTTTTGTGTTAGGTGGTTTTGTCCAACTGTAGGCTAATGGAAGTGTTCTGAGCAGTTTGAGGTAAGCTAGTTAAACTGATGTTTGGTAGGTTAGGTGTACCAAATGCATTTTCAACTTATACTGTTTTCAACTTCCAATGGGTCTGTCAGCATGTAACTCCATCATAAGTTGAGGAAGATCTGTAACAGCTTTGACACTAGTTATTCATGTTTTGAAGAGCAGATATGTTGACCTAAGAGTCTGAATAAAGTGAAAGTGAAGTTACTCAGTCATGTCCGACTCTGCAACCCCATGGGCTGTAGCCTACCAGTCTTCACCATCCATGGGATTTTCCAGGCAAAACTACTGGAGGGGGTTGCCATTTCCTTCTCAAAAAAAAAAAAAAAAAAAACAAAACCCCAAAAAACCTATATAAAGATGTACAAAAAAATTGAACAGACACTTTACCCAAGAGGGTCTACGGACAGCAAACGTCATTTGGAAAGATATCCAGTATCATTAGTCATTAATATTAATATATCAATATCACTACCCCATGGACTGTAGCCCACCAGACTCCTCTGTCCATGGAATTTACCAGACAAGAATACTGAAGTGGGCTGCTATTTCCTTCTCCAAAGATTCTGAATAAATGAACTCCAATCTTTTAATTTCAATTTTTATGGAAAAAAAATGGTGATCAAAGAAGTACAATTTGTAAAGAATGTATTTCATTCCATTGGAATATAGATGTATCTTTAATATCTTGGTATTTAAATAAGATTCCAAAAGTAATTATAAATATTTAATGAAATGTGTAATACAAACGTATAATGTGGCAGTCTCTTCTACACCCCTGCTCCAACCTAAGGGGATGGTGATAAACTCTTGAAATGATATGGTTCTTACCCTTCTAGAACTTTCTCTTAAACAAATGTTAAGTTGAAAATTTCTGAGTATTCACCTTAAGTTTAAAGGATATGAAATGCCTAAAAATTTATTAGTATAGGAAATGAGAAGTGAAATTGTAGGTAAAGTAATGAAGATTATACCTTAAATCTCAGTTTTCTATTTTGATATAAATGCTTACTTTTCTTCCAATATTTTGTTTGTTTCCAAGTCACTGGAGTATTCTGGTTACTTTAATTCAGAAGCAGTCACCCAGCGACAGTGAGTGCTGATTTAATCTGACAAGTGAAAGTAACTCCTGTTTAGACCTGGTCTGGATAGGCCGGGAAGTTGCTTACTTCACAGAACACTTTGTTTTTGTTTTGAGTTTTACTGGAAGTGATGTACAGTATAGCCAAGAAACATACACGTTTTCTCTCTTGTAAGGCTTAAAAAAATCTGTGATGTTTTGTTGGCAGAGAGTCCAAGGGAAATTCTTTACTTTGGAAAAAAAAAAATTAGTCATGATACCCAGCCGTATTACTGCTGCAGGGCCGAGCTGGTCTTTGAATGGTCCCTTGAGAGGATTCATCGTATGAGTATGGTGTGCATTTCCTTCAGTGTGGCTATAGTTTCTGCATTGTGATATGAAGAAGACAGTCCCTAAGGTGCAGCCAAGTATGTTTTTTCTTAAAACTTGAATGAGACATCACTTGTTGATATTGATATCTGTTGATTTTGATTTCTGAGAAATATAGGTAAGTTACCTTGACGTGGTTTATTTGGGGCATTTAAATTAAGCAAAAATGCTAGAGTTAATTATGTTTTAGAAGTGGTACTTTTAGAAAAATGCCTTTTCAGTCAGATGCCCTTTTTCATCTCCTTCTATTTGTGATATTCATCTTATTAAAATACCACTATTTCAGGATAAATTCTACAATGTGTGAAAGCCAAAGATTATTATGAACAAATGATCATATAAAAATGATCGCTTTTTTAGAGAGGAAAAGAGTTCAACCCCTGTGATGCTGTGTTTTGTGTTTAAGTTGCTAAATATAAATTTCACGCATTGCCTCATCAGAGTTCACATGTTACCTAGTCAGTTTTTTAATATAATATATAATTTTATATATTGTAAATTTTCTATATTGTCACAACATGGTCATTTTATGTTTTTTTTTTTTTTTACACCTGCAGTAGCAAAGTGTATGGTAGGAGATGATTCCAGATATACTTTAGTTACTCTGTCATCTGCAGTTTCTAGATCCTTGATTATTTGGTCAGCTTTGCATTGTGATTCTGGTTATAACTCTGAGTCCATGTGAGAGAGAGAGAACCGAAGAGGGTGGGAGGGAGGGAGGGAGGTGTGGATGAAAGCTAGAACTACTGAAATATTTATGATTTAAAATGCTCTGAGCATGTTTAACCTGGCCATTTGACTTCCATGCTATCTTAGCAACAAGATAAGAGAATTATGGAAACACAGCTTGGTTGTTTATGATGTTTGATATGTTTAAAGAATATAGAATGTCCTGAAATGTAGATATTTGTAAAAGGAAAACATTAAAACATTCTATTTAGGAGAATTTCTGACTAAAGCTTTCAGGAATGCAGTTTTAAGAGTCTGTGAGTGTGTGGGGTCTTCCACATGCTGGTTTGAGGTTTTAGGAAATTCTTCAGCCAGAAAGTCTTGGAATAAAAGTACATTTTTGGAATAAAGTCCAGAGATCCGAATTCTTGAAGCTCAGGAGGTTGTTAACAGGCTTTGTGTTGAATGTTCTAGCAGATTCTTCTTCAGTGGTGGTGTCCTTATCCTAATTAGCCAGGGCTTCACTCTCTCTGCCCCTCTTGCAAATGTTGTTTAGTTGCTAAGTTGTGTCCAACTCTTTTGCTATCCTATGGACTGAAGCCACCAGCTCCTCTATCCATTGGATTTCCTTCAAGTGTGGATTTATCTAAAAAAGACTAACTATGCCATAGTCCCTCCGTATCTGTGGAGGATTGGTTTTAGGACTTGAAGACACCAAAATCTGTGGATGCTCCAGTCCCTTGTATAAAATGGAGTAGTATTTGCGTATAACCTACGCCCATACTCTCATATATTTCATATCATCTCTAGATTACTTATCTAAAATAATGTAAATTCTATGTAAATAGCTGTAAGTAGAATATTCATACTATGTAAATGTTATATAAATAGAATATTAATGCTATGTAAAAAATTGCCAGTGGGTGACACATTCAAGGTTTGCTTTTTTGAAACTTTCTGAAATTGTTTTCCAATACCTATCTGCTGTTGATTGAATCCATGGATTTAGATCCCACAGATATGGAGGGCCAACTGTATCGTGTAGTAATAAGTATAGAATAGTCTGTTTTCAGATGTCAATTCTTGTTCAGATGTGACCATAGATTTAAAATTATTTCACCACAAGGCTCAAACAGACTATCAGTTAATTGTTGAATTTTATTTATTAGTGTAAAAATGTTCTTTTTTTTTCCCCCCTTGGGATACTTCTTTTATTTTTCTGGTGTATCTTCTGTCCGTTTTGAATGCCATCTGTTTACTCTGATACCTGCTGAGAGTCCTATTACTGGGGTTATTCGAGGATCTTCTGTTAGGACACTTGGGAATACTATTAATAGATCCTTCCTATAAACATGTTCTAATCAATGAAACAAAGTCTTAAAGATATTTTAAATGTCATTTGGTTTTGGGCCTGGGTGGGGGATGAGGTGATATATTTGTGTTGAAGTAGTTTTGTCTTATCATAGCATTGAAGTAGTTTTGTTTTATCATGGCATAAACAAAATTTCACTGGTAGCTTTTACTGTTGAGTAGCATTTTCACTTAGAAATTCTAAAGTTGAGATGATTTAGAAGGAAATGGATTAATTTTCCTTGAGTGTTTAAGCAATATGTTCCTGCACTCAATACCTTATTCATTGTAAATTAGATCTTTTATTCATTCTTTGAATCTCTTGTTTATTTGTTGCTTGGAATGGTTAAAAAGCCTTTTTGTAGTTAGTGTTCCCAGAATCAATATCCTAAACTCATTTTAGTTTATTTAAAGAAAGAAAGAATGTTATAAAATACTTAGAAAATTTGTACTGAAAGCTAAAATCTTTTTTGCATTTACCCAGTTTTATTTGTGCAGTTTTTCAATATATTTGCTGTGGCTTCCATCTTAAAAATATTAACATAAATTAAGTAGTCTTTTAAACTCATGTGTATGTCTGCAGTCACGTAATTGGGTGCCTACTGTGTGCCAGGCTCTCTGCTGCAGAAAGCACAGAGGTGAACCTTTTTAAGCTTCATCTGGCTTTTTGTCTCCTTTTCCTCTCTACGCTGCTGTGCTAGTTCAGGTCCCTCCCAATATATCCTGCTGTCGCTCTTTGCTCGCTGGGACATCTTCCCCTTTCCAGCCAAACCAAAGTGTTAGTGTCTTCTTAACAGCTTTGGCAGACTCGCACCATTCCCAGAATAGAATTCAAACTGTGGAACATTCCCAGCGGCTGTTCTTTACCCTGTCCATCTGTAGCCACTTTGAGCTTTGTAGTCTTCCTAGTCTTTTCAGCCCTTTCCTACTTTAGAGCCAATTGGATTCCTTCTGCTGCATTGCCTGTCTTTCCATTTATACTTGATATTTTTCCCCAGCTTCACTAGGCAAACAGATCTCTCAGCTGTGGTCTGTTCATTCTTCTGTTGTATTGGTCTGTTGATCTTTTCTCTAGGAAGGCACTCATCTTGTTGTTACAACTCATGTCCGATGTAAACACCCACAGTCAAGTCTACAGCAGCCCCGGAACCTGACTGCCCAGTACATTTTAGACAAGAAAGGCACATTTCAATCTTCAACTTTGGATTGTGTACAAATTTTAGTCCAGGATCCAAAAGTACAACTGCCATGAATCACACTTCAAGTGGACCATTCAAGGACTTTGATTCACTGAAAAGCAAAACCAGACTGAAAGTAAGCTTGATAGACCATCTTTAAGAAAACAAATTAAAATTTTCAGTTACATCAGGGTAGTTCAAAGTGGTCCACAAGCTTTCCTTTAAGTCTACAAGCCCACCTCCATAGTTGTCAGAGCGATCACATCTATGTCGTAACATAGGTGCTTCCTTGGTGGCTCAGATGATAAAACGTCTGCCTGCAGTGCGGGAGATCTGAGTTCGATCCCTGGTCGGGAAGATCCCCTGGAGAAGGAAATGGCAACCCACTCCAGTATTCTTGCCTGGAAAATTCCATGGACTGAGGAGCCTGGTAGGCTACAGTCCATAGGGTTGCAAAGAGTCGGACACGACTGAGCAATTTCACTTTCACTTCATGTCATAACAGGGAAGATCTCCCTACGGGATCTTCTCCCCAGAGTCTAGCAGGGTACTCTCAGAAAGGATCCGAGTTTAAGACCTCCTGGCTTGTAGAAAACCTGATGGTCTAAATACAGATCTAGTCCCTTGGTAGTGAAAAGTAGTACTCTGTGGAGTAGAGCATTGGGTCTGTGATTAAATCTGACAGAGGTGGCTGTTTGTCCGTCCCTCTCCACTTCTCCCCATCTTTTTAGCCAGGTGTAGGTACCTCAGCCTACCTTACGGGCAGGTGTCCATGCCTCAGCCTACCTTACGGGCAGGTGTGGCCGTATGGTCAGGTTTTGGCCACTGGCTTCAGTGTGCTGTGTTATCTGGACTTAACTTTCATGTTTATTGCCTCTGGACCCTTTTGTCCTATTCAAGGAAACACAGATGATGCTATTTGGGGCTATAGGCTGAGGTCATGCACAGGAGGGGTATGAGAAAGGTGGATCCCTGGTCCCCAACAGGTGGACCCTGGACAACCTATGTAGACTTTTGGCTGAGACAGAAATAAACGTGTCTTTTGCCACTTATTTGAGGTTTTCTGTCTGCTATGGCTGGACTTTGAATCCTAAGTCCTATTGTATACTTTATGAGTCTGGGAGTGTTTAGACGGGGAAGTAGGAACTGCCAGGAACCATTGTACATTCTCTGGAGGGGCAGATATTTGGTTGATTACAGCTTAAGAGGATTTAAATGTCAGATTAGTGTTAAGATTCCACAGGTCATTTTTAAGGTCTCTTCTAACCCTGGGAGTCAGTGACTTTGAAGGGTTGAGCTTTGCTTTAATAAATTATGGTATTTGTTCATTTCTAAGACATATGTTTTCACATTTTAATGTTTCTGATGCAAGGATGTGTTTTATAAGAGGGACTCAGCCTTTTTAAAATAAACATTTATTTATTTGACTGCACTGGGTCTCCATTCCTGAGTGCAGGCTTTCTCTAGATGCGGTGAGTGGGGCTGCTCTAGTTGTGGTGGCTTCTCCTGCTGCACAGCGTGGGCTGTGGGCACTCGGGCCTCAGTAGTCGTAGCACAGGGGCTCAGGAGTTGTGGTGCACAGGCTTTAGTTGCCCTGCGCAAATCTGTGAACTCTTCCCAGACCAGGGATCGGACCCGTGTCCCCTGCATTTGCAGGTGGATTCTTATCCTCTGTAGGGGAGCCTACAGCATGTCTGGAACTGTAGGGAAGTCCAAGGGACTCTTGGCTTTGAAATATAGTTAGAACAGAATTTGACATTTGACCTTGATGATCTATAGGTGTCCTTAAGAGTGGCTGAGTTAGCAGACAATTTTGAAGCTTGATTGCTGGCTTAAGGTGAGCAGAGACACTATCAGGATAGTGCAGCAGCCGAAGAAGTCACTAGTTTGAGGTTCAGGAAGAGGCCCCTTGCAGCTCAAGTTTGGGTTTCTTCTTGGAGTCCTGTCTGTAATCTCACTGGCTTCTCCTGAGGCTCAGCTGCAAAAAAGCCAAGCTGTTGGGGGCTTTAAAAAGAACTAAGACAGCAGCCTTGTTTGATAAGAGGCTTCTTAATGGAAGGAGAAAAGAAGAGAAATAGAAAGGGTTCAAAATAATTCTTTGACTTAACAGAGGACAAGATGGTTGGATGGCATCACGGACTCAACGGACATGAGTTTGAGCAAGCTCCAGGAGGTGGTGACGGACAGGGAAGCCTGGCGTGCTGCAGTCCATGGGGTCGCAAAGAGTTGGAAACAGCTGAACAACAGATTCCTTAACTTTTTATCAAATGTTCAGCGTTTAAGAAGATTAGTGCTCAGAGGCTTATGGAAAAGAACAGCCCACTCTGTTCTCAGAGACAGTCATGTTTCTTCTCTCCACTGTTTCTTGTATTTCCTGTCATCTCTTAAATCATTATGACTATGAATAGTATCTCTGTGATCCAACTGGCATTTTATGATGTTTCTTTTTGTTTGTTTGTTTTATAAAATAAAAGCACATTTGTATAAAGAAAACACTCAATATTGAAGGGTCAGACATTTTGGGGATACTGGAAGGGTGTTTTTCCCACTTCTTCCTCTCACCTCCTTAGCATCATTTGTGAAGGTAGGATGACATGTTTCTGATCGTGGAAGGAAGAGAGGGCAGGAAGACTCCTGCCTAAAGGTCTCTCCTTAGGGGCTGCCTGGCTGCCAGTTGGTTTGTCTCTGTGCACCCCTTGTCTGCCTTCAGCACCCTTGCCCAAGTCCCCTGCTGGGCAGAGGGCAACAGGGCACGTCAGCTGGCAAAGAGACGGGTGATGATGGTGGAGGCAACACTGAAAGGCCATATGGTGGGCCAACCAGAGGGAAGTGGGTGATGTTCCTTTTTTTGGACACCTGTTTTTTTTCCATTTATTAGTATTGTTATTAGTTTTACTGTCTGGCAGACACAGCTCACATCCTTCAAAAGCATGCTCACATTTCTCTCAGTCCAGTTTCTCAGTTGATTCAAGCTTCCCAAAGCTGGTCAGCTCTGTTTCTCCCACAGACATCCTTGGTCAACCGCTGACTTCTGCTGCCCTCCAGGTATAGGACACAGCATCACCTCGGCTTTCCTGGGGAGTCCTTCCTTTTTTCTCCTCTTGGACTTTCTGTTTCCTCCATGATACCCCTCTTTGGTTTAATTCCTCACATTGGAAGCATTCAGCCTCTCGTAGATTTCCTGAGAAAGCATGCAAGAGAGAGAAAGGTGAGCCTTTGTGTGGCTATAGACCTCTTTATTCACACTCAAGTTGGATTCGTGGCTTGGCAGGATTAGAATTCCTATTTGAACATTTCTCTCAGAACTTTGAAGGTATCACTTCATTTGTCTTCTAGCTCTCAGTATTAATATGGTAAAGTCTGCTATTCTGATACCTGGTTTTCTGTAAGTCCTTTTTTTAAAAAAAAATTATTTATTTTTAATTGGAGAATAATTACTTGACAATATTATGATGGTTTTTGCCATACATAAGTATGAATCAGCATGGTTTTTTGCCATAAAATCAATATGCATCAGCCATAGGATAATTTTGTCACCTCCATCCTATACCTTCCCACCTTTCTCCCCATCCCATCCCTCTGGGCTGTCACAGAGCACCAGCTTCGGTTGCCCTGGGTGAACACCAAACTCCCACTGGCTGTTTTACATATGGTGTTGTATATGCGTCGATGCTATTCTCTTGAATCATGCTACCTTTTCCTTCTCCCACTGAGTCCAAAAGTCTGTTCTGTGCGTTTGTGTCTCCTTTGCTGCCCTGCACTTAGAGTCATCGGTAACCATCTTTCTAGACTCCATATATATGTGTTAATATGCAATATTTGTCTTTCTCTTTCTGACTTACTTCACCCTGTATAATGGGCTCTAGGTTCATCCACCTCATTAGAACTGACTCAGATGTGTTCCATAAGTCCTTTTTAGAGCATAGGAGTGAAACCACGGGCATGACCCCAGACGGTCTCGGGTTGCCTCCTTCTAACTACACAACTACGGCAAGTTATGTAACTCTTTGTGCCTCAGTTTCCTCACGTGTGAAGTGAGGATAATAGTACTTGATGCCTCCGAAAGCTTGTTTGTGGATTATACAAGAAGTGTGTATGGTGCTTGGAACTGCTGTGGGCGTGTAAGAGTCGTATAGTGGCTGCTATTTGTCACTAAAGTCTAACTTTTCTGAAACATCAGTGACATGCAGTGATCAAATCTTGGTCATTTATTGTGTGGAACAAACAATGCACCTCTTCAGTCTGGAGGCTTTAGCTCATCAGCTCTAGAAAGAATTTGTATTATTTCTTTGATTATATTTTACTACAAAATTTTTCTTTTCCTTATAATACTAAGAGTTGAATGCTGGATCACTTTGATGAATCATTTTAACAAATTCCTTTTTCATTTTTGTGAAAATTTCTTAATCAGTTTATATTTCTGAGCTAGTTTGTTAGATTATATCTTCTCAAATTTTTCATTATGACTTTCACATTGATTTCTGAGCATTCTTATATCCTTATATTTTTAGAAATAATCACAGTTTTAGCATGGATATGTATTTCAGGCTATTAATTACAGATTTTGTAATTTTTCTTCTCTTGCCAACACGGCCTCAATTTCCTCTGAGAATTTTTTTTATTATTTGTTTTTCTTTTATATCAGAATGTCCTCAAATATTGAGTTGATGCTTGGCTTCCTTTTTAAGGTTGATCATCTAAAAAAGTTCAGAAAACTGTCTTGGGGGCAGGGTTTACCCTGGGAGGTATGATAATGTGAAACCTTTGGTGTCTGTAGGTCATTTTCTCTGTTCTTTCCAAGCATTCTTCTCTTGCAAAGAACAATCTTATCCTTTGCCTGGGCTGTTTAAGCCTGGCAATGATAAGTTTTTTATGGAGCTGCGGACAGGAAGTGTGTTGGTAGTCCTACTATTTAATAGGAAAAATGTCACTAAATTACCCTGTTTGCACCCACCATGCCTTATCCTCATCCTCTTCTGGGACTGGTAGCTCTAAATGGGCTGTCTCACCAGTTTCTTCTAAGATCATATGGCTGTTGCCAGAGTCGGGACAGTTGTCTAAATGTACAGTGTAGAGGTGGGGACCTAGGTGGAGGAGGTGTTTAATGGATCCTTACAGCTCACTCACTGGAAAAGATCTTGATGCTACGAAAGCTTGAAGGCAAAAGGAGAAGGAGGCGGCAGAGGATGAGATGGTTAGATAGCACCACCGACTCAATAGACACGAATGTGAGCACACTCTGGAAGATAGTGAAGGACAGGGAAGCCTGGTGTACTGTGGTCCATGGGGTCACAGAGTCGGACACAATTTAGTGATTGTACAACGGAGATTTACAGATAGTCTACCTGTCACAAGCACCGCCAGCCCACCTTCTCTTGTTTGTGTGTCTAATTCCTGGGTCACTCTGGGTCTTTGCAGCCTGTCTGCCTTGCACCCTGCAGTAGGTTCTTTGCGAACTTGTTTGACTTCTCTGTACTCAAGTAAGTTGTTTCTGCCCTCAGATATTGAGGTTTGTGATTAACATGTCACATAATAGTGGATTTTTTGTTATTCTTATTTTTTCCTCTCATTTTTGTTGCAAGTAAACAAATATTTTAAAAATTGGTTATAATGGTTTTTGACTAGGAAAAGAGTAAGCTTGCGATGTCAAAGTCACATGTCTTCATATGTGGAAGGATGACTCTGTATTTTAGGGAGAACAGGGGAAGATACTACTTGTGTTCATTTCACAATGAAACATTCAGTTACACAATGAAACGTTCTTGGCAGTGTTGCTTTGTTCATTGGCACTTTTAGCATAACTTTCTGTGTTGCTTTTGTGTGATGGTATGTGTGCATTGCTTTTGTTACCATCATCCTCAACGTTAATTTTGGCATTTGACTCTTTTATATCTGCTTGTGAGTTTCAGATGAAAAGACTTTGAAGCTTTGAGCTTAAATAGCAGTCTGTTCTTTTGATTTTTTTTATTGTTAAATTTTTATGCATTGAAATTCTAAACTGAGGTATTAACCATCGTATTTATAATAAAAAAGCAAATCTCTTTCCACTGTTGCTGGAATTGTCAGTTGAATTGTTAGTTGCTACCTGGGTTAACTTTCCCAAAGGTAAAGATAGTTTTGGATTAAAACCAAGATCTTTACCTCAAATCATTTCTTTTGACTGCTACTCATCCTTGAAGTGAAGGGCTATTTAAACTTCTGCTGCCTTTGCAAGCAGAGAGAGAAACATCTGGAGGAACTATAATCTTTCTTGTCACTGGCTGTGCACCTGGAGTGCAGGTGTGAGCGGGGTGAGGGCAGCAAGGATAGAGACCTTGACACCATCTGGGCAACAGGGAGCACTTTGAGTGGATGGTTGAAGAGTCATTGTTTTGTCCAAGGTATACTTATCTGGAGACTGTGGCTATGGCAGAGGATTTGTGTTGGGCTTCCCTGGTGGCTCAGATGGCTTGATCCCTGTGTTGGGGAGATCCACTGGAGAAGAGAATAGCAACCGTCTCCAGGCAATGGCACCCCACTCTGGTACTCCTGCCTAGAAACTCCCATGGACGGAGGAGCCTGGTAGGCCGCAGTCCATGGGGTCACGAAGAGTTGGACACGACTGAGCAACTTCACTTTCACTTTTCACTTTCATGCATTGGAGAAGGAAGTGGCAACCCACTCCAGTGTTCTTGCCTGGGGAATCCCAGGGATGGGGGAGCCTGGTGGGCTGCCATCTATGGGGTCGCACAGAGTCAGACATGACTGAAGCGACTTAGCAGCAGCAGCAGCCAGTATTCTTGCCTGGAGAATCCCATGAACAGTGGAGCCTGGTGGGCTACAGTTCATGGGGTTGCAAAGAGTTGGACACGACTTAGGGCCCCATGTGCAGTGCCCACTGAATTTCCCATAATTCTAGGAGAAATAGCAGTAGTATTGGGCAATACTTATGCTCCAGGAAGGGTCAAAATGTCATCCCTAGGCTGCCTGAGAACCCAATCATCATTTGTGTGTGTGTGTATTTAAAATAATGGAAACTGTGTTCTGAATTCCATACAACCAACCTGTAAAAAGACTTCAGTGATGCTCTGTTTTCATAGAACAGAGTTGTACTAGTTTGTAACAAAACGACACAAACTGGTTGGCTTAAATTAATAAAAACCTATTCTCAGAGCTCTGAAGACCAGAAATTCAAAGTCAAGGTGTCAGCAGGACCTGCCCACCCAAAGTTTTTGGTAGAGGGTGCTTCCTTGCCTCTTCTAGCTCTGGGTAGCCTCACTTGCTCACAGGCTTGTCCATGTAAGTCTGTAGTCTCTGCTTCCGTCTTCCCGTGGCCATCCTTCCGCTGAGTCTCTGTGTCTTTATATGACATTCCTCTCTCTTTGCATGCTCCTTCTCTTATACAGACATTAGTCTGATGTTGAATTAGGGACCATGCTAAAAACTTTAATCTTGATTGCATTCATAAAGACCCTATTTCCAAATAATGCCCATTCATAAGTCTCTTTCTGAGACACGCAATGCAACCTATAACAGCAGTTACAGGAGTAACAGAAGTTGATGTTGGGCCTGCTCCCACAGACTAAGTCAATCAAGCTTCCCAGAGAAAAGGAAAATATTTTCCTAAAGCATGTGATCTTAAAGAGTGGGCTAAACAACCCCAATATCAAAAAGACCAATTGAAAAATGGGCAAAGGACTTGAATAGACATTTCTCTAAAGAAAATAAACAAATAGTCAGTGTGCATGTGAAAAGATGCTCCACATGATGAGTCATTAGGCAAAATACAGTTCAGAGCCACAATGATATATCACTTCATACCCAGTAGGGTGGCCGTTATATCTTAAAAAAGAACAAAGGAATAAATTTTGGTGAAAATGTAAGTAAATTGGAACTATGCATTGCTGGTGAGAATGAAAAACGGTACAGATGTTGTGGAAAACAGTTCTGAGTCCTCAAAAAATTAAACGTAGGATTACCATGTGAGCCAGCAATTCCACTGGGTATATACCCAACAGAACTGCAGACAGGGTCTCAAAGGAGGAGATCATCTGTATGCCATGTTCATAGCAATATTGTCCACAGGGGTCAAAGGGTGGAAGCAACCCTAGTGTCCATCCATGGACACCTGGATACATAAAATGTGGCTTATAAGTACAGTGGTATATTACTCAGCCTTAAAAAAGAGAAGGAAATTTGGACACATTCTGCTACATTCTTAAAGTGTTGAACCTTGAAGACAGTGTGCCAAGTGACTTGAGCTGGTCACAGAATGACAAGTATAGGGTGACTCCTCTTCTAAGGTACCTAGAGTAGTCAGATGCATAGAGAGCAGAACGCTGGTCACCAGTGGTGGGTGGCGTGGGGAGAAGAGAATGGGGAGTGACTGTTTAATGGGCACAGTCTCAGTTGGGAAAGATGAAAATATTCAGGAGCGGGGTGGTGGCGATGGTTGCAGTGTTGTGAATATCCTTACTGCTGTGTGTCCGTGTAGCCCGCCAGGCTCCTCTGCCCATGGGATTCTCCAGGCAAGAAGACAGGAGTGGGGTGCCATTTCCTTCTCCAGGGGATCTTCCTGACCCAGGGATCGACTCACATCCCTCACATCTGCCACATTGACTGGTGGGTTCTTTACCACTGAGCCACTGGGAAAGCCCACTTAATGCTGTGTAACTGTACAACTAAGAGTGAAAAATTTTGTGCATATTGTATCACAGTTTTCAAAAGTAGACCTTGTAGAAGTCATAGATTTAAGCTAGGAACTAAAAGAAAAATAAAACTAGGTAACAGTGCACTGAATTGTCCAGCAAGGAACACCTCTAGTCTTGATCTGGGTTCTGGACCAATGGAGAAGTATGGCAGAGTAAGATCAACTGGCCTTTAAACCATCACATCACCCTGTTAAAGTCTATCGGGAGGCCAAGTTCCCACATGAGATAAGCGAGTGAAAGTCGCTCAGTCACGTCTGACTCTGTGACCCATGGACTGTAGCCCGCCAGACTCCTCTGTCCATGGAACTCTCCAGGCAAGAATATGGAATGGGTTGCCATTCCCTTCTCCAGAGTATCTTCTCGACCCATAGATCGAACCTGGATCTCCCACTTGGCAGGCAGATTCTTTACCATCTGAGCCACGAGGGAAACCCGAAGAGGGCTCCTAGCAGCCTGCTCCAGAATTCGGTTCTCCTGGTCACTGTAGGGCTGTCCTGGAGTGGGGAGTCCTGTGCTTCCCACGGGCCTGCTCACTCCCAGAAGACAGTGAGCAGAGCTCAGCCAAGCCCACCCTGTCTGCTTGTCCCCATTTCTCCAGGCAGATATAGTACTGTCATCCTCAGGGCAGGTTGAAGGTAAAGGTCAGATTGACACCCAGGATAGACTGAGCTCCCGTGTGAAGGGAACAGATTCTCCTCCAGCCTCCCTGCTTCTGGGTCTCTTCACACATTGTACTTAGAATTGAACCCGTGGTTAACCAGGGCCTTGCAAATACCTTCAAGGGGCTGCTCCCCAGTGAAACCACTCTCCCTTTGGGTACTTTTCTAGCACATCTGGGCAGTTGAGAGTTTGGAGGCTCTGATGGGTGCATTAATTACATCGACTCTGGCCACTCTGGGCCTGGGGCTTGATGTTACTTTCCTCTTTCTAATCTCAGATGGTATAAAGCCATGTTGTCCCACAAAGTACAGTGAGTTCCCATGACAAATTGGCAATAATATTGTGTGTGTGTGCGCTTAGTTATGTCTGACTCTTTGTGACCCCATGGACTATAGCCCACTGGACTCCCCTGTCCATGGGATTTCTCAGGCAGGAATACTGAAATCGGTTGTCATGCCCTCCTCCAGGGGATCTTCCTGACCCAAAGATTGAACCCATGTCGCTTGTGTCTCCTGAATTGCAGGCAGATTATTTACCACTGGGCCACCTGGGAAGGCTGCAGATAATATAGTGATGATGCCTAAATTTGATTACAAACCTCTACCACTGTCATGATTCTAGGGGAAAGTTAATTGTAGAATTACCTAACTTTGCAAGTTAAAGTCCAAATATGTTGCAGAAGTGAAAGTTCAGAGTCAAATTCTCTTGGCCCTTTCATATATTCATTAACTCAACAGTTTGTTTATCGAAAATCCACTCTGTGTACTCTTCCAAGTGTTGGGGGATATTTTGGTGAGTAAACCAGACCCAAGGGAGAAGAAATCCTGTCCTTCTGGAGCTTACTTCCTGGAGACTTTGAGTTAAAAGACCTGAAGTCAGTTTCAGTAAACATCCTTACCCGTATCTGGGGCTTCCTAGGTGGCGCTAGTGGTCAAGAACCTGCCTGCCAATGCAGGAGACACAGGTTCAATCCCTGGGTCGGGAAGATCCCCTGGAGGAGCGCATGGCAACCCACTCCAGTGTTCTTGCCTGGAGAATCCCATGGACAGAGGAGCCTGGTGGGCTACAGGCCATGGGATCACAGTACTCCATGACACTTCCCTTCAGTAATGTCTACTACTGAAGGGACTTAACACACCAGTGTCTTACTCAGGTTCTGTCAGGCTAACGTGGTCTTAGAATCTAGACGGACTTCATGTTCTTCCAGAAAACACAGTCTGGGTTCTTCATAGGAAGGGCTGTCATTACTGCCAAGTTGGTAGTTGGGCAGCCAGAGTGTGAAGGGCACACAAGTGACCCCGGTACCATCTTGTCCCTTTCCCCCCTTCCCAAACTACCACGGTTTGAAAACAACCCAATCGCCTCACCCTGAAATAGTAACACAGGGGAAGTTTATCTGAGCCGTAGTTTCTAAAATAGTTTTTAGTGTTTCTGAAGGTCACTGCTCTGCACTGGGAAAGCCCCTGCCTAGGACACGCCTTACCCTCTCTTTGAAGCAGACATTTTCATGTTTATGCTGCTAACAGCTTATTGCTTGTGCCTCTTCTCTGAATTTACTTAAATATAAGAAATCTGAGTCTTACGGAGGATTTACTCCTAGTATGTAATTACCCAATCAAGGAGGAACTGGAAACACTTTGGGTGTGTATGTGTCTTGAGGGGCTGGTGTTGTGATTCTCAAAACTTCTGAAAACCCACATGGTTTCCAGTGCACCCAAGCCCACTCACATCCCCACATTGTCTCTGAACGTGTTCATTTGTTGCTCAGTGGCGAAGTCGTGTCCGACTCCATGTGACCCCAAGGACTGCAGCACCCCAGGCTCCCCGGTCTTCACCATCTCCTTGTGATTGTTCAGACTCACGTCCATCGAGTCGGTGGTGCCATCCAACCATCTCGTCCTCTGTTGTTGCCTTCTCCTCCTGCCCTCTGTGTTTCCTGGAGTCAGAGTCTTTTCCCAATGAGCTGGCTGTTTGAATCAGGTGGCCAAAGTATTGGAGTTTCAGCATCAGTCTTTCCAGTGAATATTCAGGGTTGATTTCGTTTAGAATTGACTGGTTAGAGTGGAATTGGGGGTGACTTGTCTAGCACCACCTGCCAGATCTGTTGCTAACAGTTGAAAACTAGAAACATTCTTGTTTTCTGTGGGGCACACAGGAATCTTCTGCTTTGCTGTCACAAGTGCGGCATGTATTCTGTAGACCACCAGTGTCTGAAAGGGCCCGTCACGACTCCCTTCCCTACAGTTGTACTTGAGCTTCACCGAGCTTCCCGCCCGCTCTCTGCTGGGTCTGCTGGAGCCTCTGCTTTCGCCCACACCTGCCAGGCCCGGTTCCAGGTCCAGCTGGGTGCCCTGCACGGAGAAGCGGCCTGCAAACAGCCTGCCTTCAGGCCTCCACCCCTTGGCTCTGTTTCAGATGGGGGTCCCTGGCCCCGTACTCTTCAAGTTGCACGCTTGTGCAGCCTCCTTCCCTGGAGACAGCCACCCTCCCACGGACCCAGCTGCCCTGAGCTGGAGCTGCTCACTCAGTCAGAAGAATGTAGAGTTTTGGGCTTAAAGCCTCTTGCCCAGTCTGTGTTGTATAAAACCAACCTTCCAGCTGAAAAAGTGAGCTGGATTACAAGATCATTGTTGTGTTAGTCACTCAGTCCTGTCCAGCTCATGAACTATAGCCCACCAGGCTCCTTTGTCCATGGAGTTTTCCAGATAATACTGAAGTGGTTGCCATTGGATTACAGGATAGAGGCTGTACCTGCCAGTGTGATAAAACCTCTGGAAGTGCCTTGAGCCACTTTGGCCAGGGCAGGAGCCCCAGTTACCCCACGTGGGTTTTGCTCCTCCACTTTACTGCTTCTTGATTTCTGATGGTTTGTTGCCTAGTGTGACATATTTACAGTTTTGAGAGGGCTCAATAAATAATATCTTGTTTTTGAGACAGCTATTCAGACTGGCTGAGCTGATGGTTACCGTATAGATGCTCTCCTGCCATGGTTTGTGAAAAAGCATGGTCCAAAGCCCCAGGAGCTTCCTTGGGTTGCCGCAGCCACTGCAGCCCTTCCTGGGGGATTCTGTTGTTGCTTCCTCACCCCGACCTCCTGCCACCCCGTCCAGAAACTGAGGGCTCCCAGGGCCCTGGCTTCCTGGACTCTGCTCCAAAGCATGGCCAACACGCGGTCAGGGTTAGCTGTTGATTCTTGGATACTCTCTTTTTTCCTCTCTCTGATAATGAACCATCCAAGAAATAGGAAACAGAGTAAGGTGGCTAGATGATTACAGGTGAATTACAATTTTAGGTGTCCCTCCACTGTAGGGACAGAGCCTGTTCCTGGGGAGGGGAACAGAATAGAGCTTGTGTTCTCTATGGGCAACGGGACTAAGACTAAGGTGAAGAGAGTGAGGCCGGAAAAACCTCAGTGATCAAGGTAAATATTTAATGCACTATTTTAAAAAAATCAGAGTTAATGTTAAGAAAAACAGGCATAAAAAAATTATCAAATTTAAAATGAAGTTAGGGTCAGCATTACTGACTTTTTCCTTGCCCTAGGCTCCAGTGGGACTCAGGCCCCAGTGGGGACTGTTACTGAGTCTGTCTTAAATTTAGTGCCCGAGGCAAATACCACCCTCATCATTGCTAGTCCTCACCCAGCTGGTTCTTCTGAATTTGTGGAATCCAGTCACATTCCTGCTTCTGGATGGAATGAATAAAAGCACAGAAGAGGGGCAGGAATGTTGCATTAACGAACTCCCTCCATGTGGAAGGAATCAACTCAAGTAAGGTTTAGAAGCAACATAAGCTCTGTGACTATAAAAAATGTTTCCAGTTATTTTCTATAGAGGAGGTATTAGCTCTCTGAGCTGCTAGTTCACTTCAGTAGTGTCTGGCTCTTTGCGACCCCATGGACTGTAGCCCCCAGGTTCCTCTGTCCATGTGACTCTCCAGGCAAGAATACTGGAGTGGGTTGCCATGCCCTCCTCCAGGGGATCTTCCCAACCCAGTGTTCGATCACACGTCTTCCTGCATCTGCAGGCAGGTTCTTTACCACTCGTGCCACCTGGGAAGCTGGAAGGAAAGTGCAAAAGCATAAATAAGGGTTCAAAAGTAAGAAACATCTATTTTGGAGAACAAACTATAAAGTTGAATGTGAGGGTAACTGCTTCTGACCGATGAGTTCCTGTATTGATCTGATTGACTCGGCGGGCAGTCTTTGCTCAGAGCACTCTGCCACATCCCTGTGACTCCCAAGGATGGTCCATGGCCCAGAAGTTTCAGCATCACTAGGGAGATGAATGCAAAATGCACACACCAGTGGTTTACTGACTCAGTCTGCTTTTTTTCCACAAGCAGCCCAGTTGATTTGTATCTCTTTTCTAAATTATTGAAAGTTCAGTTTTGTTGTGGAGCATCTATTGTTTTCATTTTTTAAAAAAAACTTTTCTACTGAAATATAGCTGATTAACAATGTCGTGATAGCTGCAGGTGATCAGTCCTGTGAAGAGACTCAGTCACACGTGTGCATGTATCCGTTCTCCCCAAGAGCTTCCCAGGCAGCGGTAAAGAATTTGCCTGCGATGCAGGAGAAACCAAGAAGCAGATTTGATCCTTTGGGTGAAGAAGATCCTCTGGAAGAGGAAATGGCCACCCACTCCAGTATTCTTGCCTGGAGAATCCCAGACAGAGGAGCCTGGTGGTATGGTCCATGGGATCACAGAGTCAAACACGCCCGAGTGCGCGCGCACACACTTTCTCCCACAAACTCCCCTCCCATCCAGGCAGCCACATCACATTGAGCAGAGGTCCCTGTGCTATACGGTAGGTCCTGGTTGATTATCCATTTTAAATATAACAGCATGTATGTGTCTATCCCCAGCTCCCTAACTGGCCCTTCCCCCCCACACGTCCCCTCCGGCAACCATAAGTTCATCAAGTCTGTAAGTCTCTGTTTTGTAAGTGAGCTCATTTGTATCTTTCACATGTAAGGGATGTCATCCGATATTTCTCCTTCTCTGTCTGACTTGACTTCACTCAGTATGATACTCTCAAGGTTGCTGCAGTGGCATTATTTCATTATTTTTAATCATAGCTTTCGTTTTTGACTTTACTAAACCAACTCTAGATTCCTTCTGGAGAAGGAAGAAAAGCCACTCCTTTAAATGGTTTCACTGAAAACTTATGCTCTTAGAGAACCAGCGCATAGGTATGCTGGTACTTGGTTCCTAGATGTAAAGATGTTCTTTACCAAACTCAGGGCTTGAGTGCATGTGTCTTTTCTTTTCTTTTTTCTTTCTTTCTTTTTTTTCTACAGTAAGTTGAACATTAGATAATACTTTGGGTTTTAAAGCCCAGAGAACTGAACTACAGTTGGAATTAGTGAGTTCTTAAAAAGTTGACTGACATAATTTGATTTTAAAGCTGTAAATTATAGCTGTATTTGTATTAAACAACTGGTATGCTGTGTATTAATATAAAAAGTAAAATTAAAGTTCTTTATGGCTACAGAGCAATGTGACTTGTGGAAACATAGTATTTCATAATTATATGGGATTCAGGTGTAGCTGTATTAAGTTCAAACTGTTGGGTTCGACACTGCAGGTTATTGGAAAAAGCAGAAGATGCCTACCGATGTGTTAGCCTCTTCTGAGTCTATAGTTCAGTTGACAAAATGTGTAACTATTGTGTAATCTAACAGTAAGCCGCCATTAGTAACTAATTTGGTCCAGCCATGTAGTTTATTTCTTAGAAGTGGTTTCATCATCTGTAAAATGAGGAGATTTGAATTGAATCTCTAAAATGTCCTCCAGTATTAATGATAATGAATTCAACTATATGGTAATAGATTTTTATCTTTGGGGAACTAATAGCCATTCTGCTTAAGCTAAGATTTAGAGAACAACCTATTTTTTTTTCTAAAAATAGCTCACATCTTGTACCAGTAGTGCTTTTCATTGACCATTTCTTTTACTACATATCTATTAATTTTTGACCTTACAGATAATTATAGAAATTAGTATTTTGCTAATCGTTTTTCCAAGAGGAGCTCCCTTATCATATTCCCAAATCTTAGTAAGTAGAAAATTTGTTCTTTCTCGTCCAAATTGTTCTCGGATAAAGATCTTATTTTCCCAGATGGCTGTCTTAGAAAGGAGAGCAAAGTTAATCATTCTACTTTGTTCTGATAGATAATGCTACTGAAAGACAGCTTGAGAAATTAACCCTTTGGTCCAACCTTTTCTTTCTCTCTCTTTTAAGCATCTTTAATTTTGCTTTAGCTTAAAAAAAAAAAGTTCCCAAGGTAGTAATTTTAAAGGCTTTACAAATCACATTGTAACCATAGAAGTATAAAGACGTTTCTTCCTGCGTCAGGAGAGGTTAAGTCAAAGAACATGAGATTAGGTCAGAGAAGGAGTTCTATGTGATAGACATTTAGGTACTATTTGTTGTTTTAAGATTTAGTTTTATTTTATTTTTGGCTGTGCCGGGTCTTCATCGCTATGCATGGGCTTTCTCTAGTTGCATCGAGTGGGGCTGCTCTCTTGCTGCGGAGCACAAGCTCTAGGGTGTTCAGGCTTCCTCAGCTGTGGCTGCTGGACTCTAGAGCTTGGGCTCTAGGGTTGTGGTGCCCGGGCTTAGCTGCCTCGAGGCATGTGGAGTCTTCCCAGACCCCGACTGAACCTGTGTCCCCTGCGCTGACAGGCGATTCTTTAACCACTGGACCATCAGGGAAGTCCTGTTCTTTTTTACATTGGAATGTAATTGCTTTCCAATGTTGTCTTAATTTCTGCTTTGCAACAAAGAGAATCAGACACAAGTGTAAGTATATCCCCTCCCTCTTGAGCCTCTCTCCTTCCCGCCCCACAGAGCTGAGCTCCCTGTGTTCCACGGCAGCTTCCCACCAGCTGTCTGTCCCACACGTGAGCGGGTATATGTCAGTGTGTATATGTCAGCGCTGCTCTTCTTAAGGCAGGAAGGGAATGAAACTGGCCGTAATACAACAAGGCTAACTTTTAAGTTTTGTTTTTTTTTTTTTTAACAAAATTCCTGAGGGAAGGCTGGTCAACTCTTTCCTGCCCAGGGCTCTATCTCCGTAGTGATGATGTCTTGAAGCTATTTTGTTCTTTAGTGAATGTTGAGGTTAATCTTCCAACTAATCCCGAAGCTGATAAGAATTCCTGTGATATTCACATCTCTGTACCTCTAATTCTTTACTCTTATCTATTCTTATCTAAAAGAAGGAAAGACTTCAGTAAATTGATTTCATACCAAAGTTTTCCTAAAGAATTTCTTCTGAATACATTTCTTTGTGGCTTCTTTTTTAGGGCAGTGGGGTAGGTTTTTCCCCCTCCCTCACTGCATGCCTTGCAGGATCTTAGTTCCTCCAACAGGAATTGAACCCAGAGCCATGACAGTCCTAACCACTGGATGGCCAGGGAACTCCCTCTGGTATTTATCTACTTATTTTTTGATAGCTTTGTTCACTGAGTTTGACGTTTCTTTCTTTTTTATATCTGTGAATTCAAAAAATCATAAACCGAAGTGTGCTGAACAGTCATGTGAGAATTGATGGGTTCTTTATTTTCCTGTTAGTCTTTGTAATCTACTGACTTATAAATCTAAAACATTTAATCTTACCTTTAGTGGAATTTCACAACTGTTAGAAATATTTTTGTATTACAGTAACACGGGGAAATTCTTGGGAGACAATGCTGAGCAGAACGCACAAGCTTTAAAAGAAAACTCAGGTTATCTGGAAAAACCATAGCTTTGACTAGATAGATGGACCTTTGTTGGCATAGTAATGTCTCTGCTTTTTAATAAGCTGTCTAGTTTGGTTATAGCTTTCCTTCCAAGGAGCAAGGGTCTTTTAATTTCATGGCTGCAGTCACCATCTGCATTGGTTTTGGATCCCCCCAAAATAAAGTCTGTCACTGTTTCCATTGTTTCCAATCAATTTATGGCAAACAGATGGGGAAGCAGTGACAAACAATGGAAACAGCAAAAATATTTAGTCCAGTGCTATTTATAAATAAATAGTATTTAATAATAAAGCTAGAAACAACCTAAACAGAGAATGACATGTAACTTGTGTTGTAAATTAGGGCTTCCCAGGTGGCTCAATGGTAAAGAATCCACTAGCCAGTGCAGGAGATGTAGGTTCAATCCCTGGATCTGGACGATCCCCTGGAGAAGGAAGTGGCTGCCCACTCCAGTATTTTCACCTAGGAAATTCCATGGAAAGAGAAACCTGGCAGGGCTACAGTCCATGGGGTCAGACACAACTTAGCAACTAAACAACAACGAGGTGGTATAAATTATCCTTTATGTATTTATTTAAAAAAATAATTTGACATGTTTTTATATACAGTTTTCTTTATTCTTTTGCAATTTTTAAATCATATTTTATATACTTTGGAAGAGGGAGCTCAGGAAGTAAAAGCTCCATCAGTTGACTTTAATGAATCTTTTTATACAGACAAATAACTTCTATGATTTGTGTTCAATTCTTCTGTTTGTAGCACTCCCATCTGCTTATACCAGAGTATTGGCCTTCATGGAAGCATAAAGTTGTAGTATATTTAGTGCTTTGTGAAATCACTGCCCCCACACACACAAAGTTAAAATATGAATACATGGGCTTCCCTTTTCATTTAGCTTGAACCTGTTTTATACTTGATGATTAAAAATGTTTTTGTGTTTAATAAAATCTGTTATTAAGGTGCTGCCCCAAAATCTATTATTTCAGTAATTCCTAACTAAGGAACTACAGTGGGGGAAAAAAGACACATTTTCTATTAGTATAGAAAATTCTGTTTTCTATAGATTTCTATTTCTGTTAGTATAGAAGTTATATAGCACTTATTTTGAGATCAGAGTTTCTTGGCTGTGTGTGTTTGTATGCACGCACATGCGTGCTGTTGAGATAAACATTGAGGCCTTTCTTCGTGCCCCCAGTAAAGGATGGTTTCAGCATTCATGGCTGGAAACACAGAGCACTGTTAGTGAAGATTCTGATGGTTTCAGTTCTTCCCTTGTTCCTATTGTCCTGGTTGTATTTAGGTCACTGAAGTATGTTTGAATACAGAGGAAAGATTGAAAATTAGAAAAATGAGATCTACTCTTAATTTACAGTTTTCTAGGTTACAGAATGTCATTGTTTTCCCCGATGGATATTTTATTTCTTCAGAACAGTACCATGATACCCGATTGACATTACATACCAAGATGAGCAAGCCAGTTCAAACAAGTGTCTATCTGTGTGACTTATTTGCAAATAAGTCAAATAACTTAAATATTTGGGCCTTTCTTAAGCACTTCAGTTTAACCAAAAGCATAATAAGGTTTTAGTTATTTACAAAATCCTTGAATTTGAAAGCTTTCGTGGGTTATTTTTAATGATTTTTTAAAGTGTACAATTGAATTGTTGTAGTGTATTTACAGCCCTTTTTGGCCATCACTACAGTCTTAACGTTTATAGCATTTTCGTTACTTTCATAAAGAAACACGCTCCAGTTAGCAACTACTCCTCATTCTCTTCCCTCCTGCCCCTTCTTAGCCCTAGAGAACCACCCATCTGCTTTCTATAGATTTGCCTATCCTGCACATGTCATGGAAATAGTGTGACACATGTCATGGAAATAGTCTTTTGTGACTGGCTTCTTATACCTTTGTAATTTTTGCTTGTACTATTATTTATATTATTGTAAGTCTTGACGTTGATTCCATGTTGTAGCATGTGCCAATCAATACTCTACTCCCTTCTCTTGCTGAAAAATACATTTCACTGCATGGATATATAGGATTTTGTTATCTGTTTCCCAGTTAGTAGACCTGTGGCTTGCTTTCACTTTTGGGCTATTGTGAATAATGTTTCTATTACATATCATGTTATTTTGTGTATACATTTCTGGACAGAAGTTTTTCTTTTGAGTAGATACGTCAGAGTAGATTTACTACGTCATACAGTAAACTCAGTTTGACATTTTTTGGTACTTACAACAGCATATCACTTTAACTATGAAGAATCGATGGCTTTTGTTTTCAAGTTTGAAGTGCAGTGTGTTTGAGATACACAATGAAAACAGAGGAAAGAGAATGGTGCCCCCAGTCTTCATCGATACTCAGCTTTTTTTTGCTGTGCCTGACTAGTCTATTTGGTAATCGTCCTCCAAGGAGACAGTAGGGGGCCCTTGCAGAAAGTGAAAAGGGCATTCTTTCTAATTATGTTGGGACAATAAGCATAAATAGGGACCATCCTAGGCAGATTGGAACCAGTGGTCAACCCTGTCAACCAGAAAGAAAGAAAGCCTATTGTCAGATTTGGTGTCCTCTACTGCGATGAGTTAGGGAGGGCACAGTTTTAACAGCGTCTTGTCTCTGTCTTCCATTTTGCCTGTTTCCTCAAATGAAAAAGTATGTTTGAAAAGAGTTTGGGTCTGCAGCTAATATCTTAATTACCTGTGTCCTTAGTTGTAGGTTCTAAATGTAAACATAAGGCAATTGAAATTAATCATGTAATGACCTGTTGATTTTTCTAATGTTCACTTGAGTGTGAAACATTTTATTTCTTCCAGGAAACAACAAACTATTTCAACTGCAAAGCATCTTAGACTGAGAAACTTCCAACTGTGCTGAAATACCGAAGACATATTTTCCTTCCCTCTCATTTGAAAGGAGTTAAAAAAGAAATAAAACGGCAGAGGTTTAAAGTTAATACTCAGGATGAATGATGATAATTCAGATGGCAAGACAGAAGATGAACTGCAATCCTTGTTTATCTGTGATAAAAATGGAAACACATTTGCATGCAACCAAAAATCACCACCTACCCAAAACACTTCAACCAATAATGTGAGTTGGCATTGTGCCAACCCAGATGGCATGGTGGTTGAGTATGAAACTGGCTGTGATGTGGACATTGGCGAAAATATTTCTTTAAACCCTCACTGTGTTGAAGTACACGATCACCCAAAGTCTTCAAGTAATTTCATCAGTAAGGAGGCGTTAGAGGTGCACGTGGATTCCACGTGTCCATCTTTTGCACATGTTGTAAATACAGCGGAACCCAAACATTTGCATAGCAGTTGTCATTCCCTAGGATCGTTGAACCAAAGTGTTGAGACATCTCTAAGTTTTGTATGGAAAGCTAACGATGATGATTTGAACTGTACAGACAATCCTACTTCCTTGCTCCTCAACCAGACTTTTGACATAAAAGTGGATAAAGTTAACCGTACCTTCGTAACACAGGATACCACTGGAAAAAGTCAGTCTTTGCCTACCACTGCAAGCCTGCAGCCAACCAACATGAGAAGCATAAATACATCTTTATCCTGTTCCATTCTTCCATCTTTCCATTCTGATAAGATACATGTGAGAGGAACAAGCTGTGATCGAGAGAGCTTTGAAAATTCTCAAGCTGCAGCATCACAGGCCCAGGACACAACTTACACAGTATTTTCTGACATGGTGATGCAAATTGATGTTGTTCCAGATACTGAAAATGAGTGTCACCGTTCTTCAGGAAAGGTTGCCAATGAGTACCCAGATGGAGCACAGCAAAGACAAGGCAGAGAAAAGGAGATACAAGCTCTAACACAAGTTTCTGATGGCATGGATGTCCCCAGTGGGTCTGTATTACAAGAGTTCTTTTGTCCATCTAAAGATGAGCCAAATAGGGAGACACATTCACAGAGCTCATATGGGCAAAAGGAAATGGGCCAAAATGTAAGAGAAACAGTGTCCGATTGTCTTATAGATGATGAATGTCCTTTACTGGTGCCAGCTGTTAATAAAAGCAAAACCCAAGTGCTGGGCCCAGAACACCAAGTCACTGTGACTAAAGACAGACCAACTGCCTCCAGTGAAAAGCATTTGGGAACCCAAAATCGTACCATAGAACTGATATCAAATAGCCCGCCAGGACAAAAGGAAGCATCACTACTTGAGCTGACTTGGAATGCAGATGATATGGTCATCAGTACAAATAACAGAATTTGCATGTCCACCCCAGTCCTTGAACCCATGAACGCAACCTTCTCTGTCTCACCTGTTGAAGGTGTGGAGAAATGTAGCAAAGTGCAGATGAGTAATCGAGAGCTCCGATGTTTACCAAATTTGAAGGCGGCACCAATGATTGTATCAAAACTTAACCTAGGAAAATCAGCCACCAAAGCGAATAGCCCCCTAGGCAGCAAAGTTAGAAAAACCAAAATTATAAGTTACCCAAGACCAAACTTCAAGAACGTTAAAGCGAAAGTTGTATCCAGACCCGTGTTGCAGCCCAAGGACCCTGCTCCATCAAAGGCTGCAGCCAGTCCTCAGTTAACTGGTGTCTCATCTCCCTCATCAGTGTCTTCCTCAAGACAGTCAACAGGCTTAAGCAAAACAGCAACATACGACCTGAATGCAGACCCCAAAGCAGAAATTCCAATTAACAAGATGCATAAGCAGCAGTTTAATAAACTCATTACGAGCCAGGCTGTGCATGTTACAACTCATTCTAAAAATGCTTCACACAAGAAGCATCCAAGAACAACATCTGCCATGAAATCAAATCAGGAAGATGTTGACAAAGCAAGTTCTTCCAATCCAGCATATGAGACTGGGTCCGTGGCTGCGGTTTTTCAGCTCAAAGATGAACTCCCTGTGAAAATGGAAAGCACAGGACGTTTGGAAGTGCCCTGTACTTCCAACATCAATAGGATTAGCCCTGAAAAGAAGGGTGAAGAAGAAAATGGGACACCAGTGGCAAAACAGGAGCTAAAAAAGGAAATCGTGAACGAGACCTCTGATTTTGGTTCTCTGTTTTTGGTAAGTGAAATTTCTGCCTGCTTCAGGAAATGGTGATGGAAACAGCGGGATGGATTAGCAATTGGTTCCCCTTTAACAGTGAATAATATTGCTGAACTCTGTGTGCAGATTTGCTTTCAGGTATTGCAGTATTATTCATTAATTCTTAGTACATTTTAGGGTGTTCATTGGTTATATGCATATTGGAAAAAAATCTCAATTTCAGTATTTTATATTGAGCATCAACATTCCTTTTAATAGTAAGCTAAAAGAACAAGTTACTTTAATGTTTTCGTGTAATTAGTTTGAAGTTAAATGTCTGATTGTATTTTATATTTATAAAAAAAATTTGTTTATGAACTTTGAACTGTATTGGACCACAGTTGAGAAATGTCTCAGTAAACAGTGTTAACATGAAAATAGCTCCTGGGCTCCTCTGAGGAAGCCACTCTGGGCAGTGGAGCCCCCTCTGGCAAACAGGAGGATTCCAGATGCTGCCTCTGATCAGCTAATGTGTCTTCAGGCAAGTAGTATTTTGAGGCACAGCGATGAAAGGACTGGGCTAGTAGATGTCGGCGGTCACTTGCTGTCCTAACGTATTGGTTTCTGGTATTAAAATAAAACCCACTGTATTTCATATGGTGAAAAGGCAATATTTTTTTTTATGGTACTTGGCAGATATTTGAGTGTTCCATTTAAACAGGAATTCACATGCAGTTCAAAGATTATTTTTCATTAAGCATGTGTATATATGGGTATATATATTTATTTTAAACTTTTAATTTTATATTGGGGTAGCTGGCTAACTATGTTGTGATAGTTTCAGGTGGACAGCAAAGGGACTCAGCCGTAAACATTAAACATGTGTATAATTTTTGCCTAGAGCATGAAGAAACTAGCTTTCAGAGTTTTAGAAACATTCAGAGGCTAGTCTTGGGCTCTGTGTGTTTGTCCTCAGTCCTGGTTTTGGTAGTGGGGACTGGCATGCATTTTCAGCCCATGTAGGGCTTTTCTTGGGCTTCTGTCCTGTGGGTCAAGAGTGGACGTGGGTGCCAGGTGCCAGGGAAGGAAGGCAGCTGTGAGTCATCTGTGTGAAGGACTCCCGTCTGAGGGAATGAAACATGGTTTGAAGTGTCAAAAGGCTGTTGTGTTTTCAGGGCTTCCTTACTGGCTCAGATGGAAAAGAATCCAGACGCCAATACAGGAGACATGGGTTTGATCCCTGGGTTGTGAAGATACCCTGGAGGAGGGCATAGCAACCCACTCGAGTATTCTTGTCTGGAGAATCCCCATGGACAGAGGAGCCTGGTGGGCTACAATCCATGGGGTCACAAAGAATTGGACATGACTGAGCGATTAACAATTTCACTTTTCAGGGTACATCGGGAATTGTTAGGTCCTGTTAGAGATAGTCTTGAGCTAGGTCAGCTTAGAGAGGCTTTAACTTTTATAATCAATCTTTTTAGAAAGAATGGCACACCACAGTGACTTCTGAACTACTGAGATCGTCCATTATTCCAAAACTCAGGTTTTTATTTTCAACTTTTGAAGTCAGACTTAGGAAACTCGTTGTATACAATTTTTAATTTGATACTTTGCTAAATTAAATGATAAGCTATGGCAATGCTAAGAAACATTCTTAGTTTGGTATTTCTAGATACATATACATGAAAACAATAGGATTATTTCTCCTTGATTTATGGGAGACTTTTTAATTGTGCATTGATCACCAACTCCCTCCCAAATCCTAGCATAAAGTTTCTTTAAATAACATTTGCTTTAACTATAAATTGGTTGTGTAATTTTGAAATGAAAAGCCTTTCTGATGCGTGCATCATGTAAGTCAGCATTTTATTTCCCACGTGCGGAAGGAAATCCTGTTTTTCTGGCTCATGGTGTGGTATAGAAATAAGGTGATAGAATCATCATGTTCAAATGGATCCCATTGTATCTTGGAGAAGGCAGCACTTTTCATCTTAGAAATCTTTCAGTAGGATTTCCATGTTTTCAGCACTGACACTTTCACTTACTGACAAATATTACAAAATGATTTTTCCCCCCATGGTAATATTTTATGAGCAGTTCTCTGCAATATCCCTATTCGCTGCTTACACGTTTCTGTGTGTCACAGGGCAGGGGCCGGCCAAACTGCCACTGGACACAGGCTTTGTACTTTCTATAGACAGATGAATGAATGAGACTTTGCCTCAGGTTGTAGGCAGACCCCTGCGTTTCTTGGTCATTTTGGCAGTATTCAGAAGATTTTGGATCTGCCCTGGGTCCGTGCTGAGACAGTGCTGGAGGGATATGCGGTTTCTCTGTGCTCTGTTGGTCTTGAGCAGAATTAGTCCTTGAGTTTACCGAATCCTTAGGGTGCCTACAACTTCATAGCTGTTTGAGTGAGTGAGTGTCAGTCACTCAGTCGTATCCTCTGTGACCCCAACTACTGTAGCCCGCCAGACTCCTCTGTCCATGGGATTCTCCAGGCAAGAATACTGGGGTGGGTTGTCATTCCCTTCTCCAGGAGATTTTCCCGACCCAGGGATCGGACCTGGGACTCTTGCATTGCAGGCGTATTCTTTACTATCTCAGCCCCAAGGGAAGCTGGTCAGGGTTTATCTGAAACTTCAGAAAAGTTCTGTGTCAGTAGGAACTTGATTTTAATTTGATGCATTTGAGTGTAGCTATGCATTACAGAGGTTTTGTATTGTTGATACTGTGTTTGATGAAAGGAATGGGGAATTATCTAAAAGCAAGGAAACAGATATTTCTTCAGTGACTGCTCTGGGCAAAACCCTCTACTCTAGGCCCTTATGTATATTATGCCATTTAATTTTCCAGAATGTTCAGGTGCTTTATACATTATCATTTACTCTTTTCACTAACAACAGGCAAGTTCTTGGCTACAGTTTAAGGATTCATAGAGGTTATAACACACACACAGCCGGTAGGTTATAAAAGCTAAGATTCAAACTCAGATCTCCTGACCTGAATCCTGGCCCTTTCTGCTCCACACACTGGGCTTTCAGAATCTCAAGGAATGTTGATTCTAAAAGGCAGAGCAAATCTGATTTGGTAAAGATTTACTTTGTAAGTTGGTTAGAAGTGTGGGTTACTTTTTTAAAAAAAAAAACATTTTTCTCTGGGGGATTACCTTAGCCAGTTTCACAGTGAAGATTTTTTTGTCCTTTGCTTGCTTTTCTTGGCCAATTTTACATTGCTTTTCAGTGTTCTCTTAGCATATTGCCCTATTTGAGTTAGTTTTTAGTTCACGTAGTGGATGTCATCAGCATGGGCTTTATATCTCTCTCTGGGAAATTATCCACTTCTGACTTAACAAGCGAAGAAAGAAGGGTCCTGCTGGGAGAAAGGCAGTACAGAGGTTCAGAGCACCGGTTTTGGAGCTCGACATGGTTTCACGTGGTCGCTCCATCCATTCATTGGCAAAGTGGCATCAGGCAAGTTACTTAGTCTCTATGAGGCTCAATTTTTCTTTATGTAAGCAGAGAATATAACCCATGGCTTACAGTGTTGGAATTTGTTCTTGGAGTAAACCTCAGGCTCTTCCTTCCTCCATGTACATTTATTGGGTGTCCACTGTGTGCTTTAGGGGGCTTCCCAAGTGGCTCAGTGGTAAAAGAATCCGCCTGCCAGGGCAGTAGACATGGGTTTGATCCCTGGGTTGGGAAGATCCCCGGGAGAAGGGAATGAGAACCCACTCCAGTATTCTTGCTGGGGAAATCCAATGGACAGAGGAGCCTGGTGGGCTACAGTCGTCGCAAAGAACTGGACACAACTGAGCAGCCAACACCCACTGTGTGCTGTATATGGTGGTGATTGTTGGGCAGAGATGCGAAGACCCAGCCCCCGGCCAGACCTAGTGTCTAGAGCAGCAGGTATTAGAATGTAAATAAAAACGGGCTGTCAGGGTCTCAGCTGGGGGTGTGTATAGACTGCTGTGCTGGTGATGGTGATGGGGAGAGAGATCCAGCAAGCAAGGCTTCCAGGGGTAGAGCCCATGGATCACTAGCTGAAGCTTAGAGATCAATGATGAGTTGGAAAGGTATTCTGGGTGGAAGGAATAACATGTACAAAGATGAAGGCGCATTGTCACACGGGGGTCGCAGTGTCGTAAGGGTGTCTGGAGCTGGGAATGCAGAACCACGGGCAGTAAGGAACCAGTGAAGAGGAGGGCAGGACTGCCACATCCCAGAGGCCTTTTTCAGAAGACCTGACTTTATCTAGGAGACCGAGGGAAGCCTCCTGGCCCAGTTTGGACTTCAGAAGAGATGGCCTGAGCAGTGGAGTGGGAGATGATTTGGAGGCAGGGGAGACCACAGCATGGTTCCAGGCATCCCAGAAATGAGGTAGCCTGCCAGCATTTATGGCATTTAACATTAAAACTAAGACATTTCCAGAATATATATTCATATGAAATAAAAATAAATCTGTTGCGTGTTACTATAACATTTTAAAAACTAACCGCATTTTCCAAAACAAAAATACTGAATCAGGAGACTGGCACTGTTCTACATTTGTAAATTTAACGTCTGACTTAATTGAAGATGGTTGGGTTTATGCCTCTCTCTGCTATGTTCTGTGTGTGCGGTTGGAATAGTGATACAGAAACATACAGAAGTTAAGAAAGGAGACTTCTAGAGATAGCTTTCACTGTGTAAGTTGGATGTCTGGGCGTGTGGTGGTGAATATGAGAAGAGCTAAGTTTTGAGATGGGTGGGTAAAATTCACCTGATTTTTAGAAACTGCTTCATGTTCTTCGACTGTGAAATGGAGTATGGTCAAAGAATCCCTGAAGGGTAATTAGGATCATGAATAGATACGTACATTTTGAACTTACTTTTCATTTTATAAGGGCTGTATGTTGATTAGTAAAAACAACAATAATATGATTATTGTCAACATTATTGGGTCAAGGCACCTGAAGTATGCTAAGAGAGACAGCTGAAGAAAGAAATTAAGTATCTAGGGACCTCAGGAGAGAGTGCTGACTTGGACATGAGGACTTGGTGGTGATTGAAAGAGTGGACAAGGTCATCTGGGGAGAGTAAATGCTGAGAAAGTTCCCAGGGCCAAGTTTAAGACATTTACGATGACCAACATTTAAAGGCAGAGAAGAACAGATCCCAGAGAAGGAATAACCAGATGAATAGAAGGGGAACCAGGAAAGAGCTCTGTGGGAGAAACCAATGAAAGATGGCATCATGGGTGTTGGCGACAATAGAGAGGAAATCTAGGAGAAGGACTAAAAGCTATAGATTGAATTTAGCTTGTGGCACCAGTCACCTTGGGCACAGTTTCCCTGATGGGACCCAAGGCAGATCATGGTGAATCAAAGAGTAAACCATCAAGAGATGGAATGTCTTCATAGTAAAAATGAAAAATATCCATCGGGCATATTTGTTTTGACAGAAATTGTTTCTTTCCCATACCTACCACCACCAGGAAGTAGTGGTGTGGAAGTGGAAGGTATGACCTGGACTGACGTCTTCCCTCTTCTTCCCGCAGGATTCCACTTCCAAACCTGCAAGCATCTCAGGTGGGAAACCAGCTACTCCCAACTCCTCCATTCTGAGGAGAACGCCTGGTCCGAAAGCCAGAGTGGGCCCTTCTGTTTCCTGTTTGAGGCGGAATAGCGACAGCAGAAATCTCACCTCCGATCGGGCCGTGTCTCCCCAGAGGATCAGGCGTGTGTCCAGTTCTGGTAAGAGTCAAAATAATTCAGTTGTGCTTTAGAGCAGCTCGTAAATTATTCAAATTTAAATCGGTCCCATCAGGAACCTGTCTCAGAGAGACAGGTTTTGGTTCTAGAACTCTAGTGCATTGTGTCACTAAAGCATTTAGTCTTTTGTGGTCCAGCATCTTGCACAGGGAAGGTGGAAAAAGAAGTCCAAGACACAGCCCTGATCCTTGAGCAACGCTGAAGGTTAGCTGGGGAGAGAGATGTGTATAAACTGACGTAAAAGGTCTCCAGAAGCAGGCATGTCTACATATACAAGCAGACCCTGGGCATGCAAGAATCATTTTGCTTTCAGGTGTTTTACAAACAGTTAACCACAATAATACTTGTGTGATATACTTCTTTCATCATGTGCCCTCATCAAAAATGAAGAGACTAGTGTTTTTCTTGAATTTTACTGAAAGGTATATTATAAAATCCTTAAGGAGGAATGTCCCTGGTGGTCCAGTGGCTAAGACTCCATGCTTCCAATGCAGGCGGCCAGGGTTTGATCCCTGGTCAGGGAACTAGGTCCCACTTGCCACAGCTAAGACCTGACGCGGTCAAATAAATATTTTGAAGATGTTCAGGAATATGAAGGTGACTACAGAGTTATATTTTTGTAATACAAATGTTGTTTATGTTGGTTTGCACATTAGAAGTAGTGAAGGCAGATTTATAAAATTTGAGAGCTTCCAGAGTATCTCTTAAATGTCTTCCTAAATTTGGCAGAGGTTAGCATTTCTCTATGTTACAAAATCGGAACAGGAAGTGGGGAAGGCAGCCCCTTTCAAAGGGACTAAGACAAGCCTGCTGGCCATTCCAGCTGACTGAGAGCACTCTGCAGGGGACACCCCTCATTTTAGCAGGTATAGCACTGAGCAAATGAAAGGTATGTCAGATAGATTTAGAAGTGAGCTCCCTTATAAAAATAGTGACTGCTGTTGAATGGTCTAGGGGAGAAGATGCCCCAAAATTTCTGTGTCCTCAGACATGAGAACATTCTGCAGAAACTTAACAAAACCAGTGAAACCACCGAGGATCTCTTTACCTGTTTACACTTTAGGATGCTGAGGTTTTATTTTCCAGTCCTATTATGAAGCTGTCACATGAGAAGCTTATATAACATGCAGACAGGTTGTAAGGTTGATTTATTTAGGTCCAGGCCCAAATAAATCAGGACTTGTGCATCCAGATCTTGAGGAGCAAACCCAGGAGGGGGTATGACAGGATGAAGGGGGCTTTGCACGCATTTCCATTTCTACCCCCAGAGGAACTTTAGGAGAACAACAGTAAGAGGCGCTCAAGACGTTGGGAGAAGCAATAAACCTTATTCGGGACGTTGCCACAGTCTGGGGAGTTGGGCAAAAGTGAGATCAAAGCTTGGGTCCTTACTGTTGCTGCATGCAGGGCTCGCCGATTTGCAGATGGGAAGCCCCTTTCCTGCTCTGGTGGCAGGGAGGGCCGTGGCCGCTGCAGCTGGGCCTGTTGGGAGGAACGCTACCTTATGGCAGGGCCGTGGCCCCAGGGAGCTGCCCGAGCTAGTCATGTACCTTCCCCCAGCTTCTGTGACGTAAGAGCGTTTGAGACTGTCAGGCTTTTGCAGTCCTCATCTTTCTAGGGACAGTCTGGAGCTCACCCGATTTTCTGAGTAGTGGTGCTCATAGTGTAATTCTAGCACATGGTGCTCACATCCCAGAAAACATGAAGCACACGCATTTCTACAAATTAGGCCAGTACCCAGAATATATTGTAAAAGATGAGATTCTTTTATATAGGTGATCCCACCAAGGAGCAACATACTTTTAAAGTCTCTTTACTGTATGTTAAAGAATGCCATGCCTTAAATAGAGAAAAGTAGGTCTGCCTAGTCTTAATGAAAAGACAGGAAATTTCTTGAGCTTTTATTGACCTGTGTACATAAGCTTAGTAACTAAGTTATGCATTCAGAGTTTTTAATCCAAAGTTAAAAACTAAATTAGGCAAAAACTAAATCTCTTACTTGGTAATTTTCCATATGTAAACACAAAAAAAATGACTGTAGCCAGAAATTTTGTGGGTTTGCATTTGAGTTTAACAGTTGAAAGATTAACTTGATGATGCTATGTTTAAAATGTGTGTACTTTTTAATAAAATTATTAGCAACTAACTTGTTTGCACGCTCACAGTAAATTGAGAGATGTTTTTTTCGTGGAGAACAGGAAACTTAATCATCACAGAGTTAGAACAGAAAATCAAGAAGCAAAAACAATGTGCCTTTGGATCATTGAGAGCATGTCGCCATTTACCTTACAATGAAGTGTTTGTGTCTCTGAAAATTGAAACCAAATGGACATCCTCTGTGCTCATACAAAGTTACTCTCCTGAAAGGTAACCAGCAGGAATATTCCAGCCCACTTGGGGTTTTCAATAAATACTTTCAGAGAACTAAGTAGAAAACCAGACCTGGAGCTTTGAAATAGCCATTTTCATGAAGCTATAAAAAGAGTATGAGGAAGACTTCTGATTAAACCCAATGGAACTTTTCCATTTCACTTGTCAAAACTTGAGAATTGTAACATACAGCATGAGAATTGTAGTTTACTCTGCTATATAGTAATATATAGGAAAGTTGTTAAGAGAATAAATCCTGAGAGTAAGTCTCCTAACAAGGAAAAAAGTTTTTTAGTTGTATCTAAATGAGATGATGCATGCTAACTAAACTTATTGTGGTATCACAATACATGTAAGTCAGACTATTATGCTGCACACCTTAAACTTATATTGTGATGTGTGTTAATCACATCTCATTAAAACTAGAAATAAAAAAAGTAACTTAAATCTGGAAATTTATATGAAACCAGATTAGTGATTATAACAAACCATATGCAAGTTATCTTTGCTTCTTTGGAGTATATATGTGTTTTAACCACTCAAATAAAATGACATGAGCAAGGAAAAATATTTCTTTTTTTTTTTTAACTTTCTTTACTTTATTGTGTTGGTTTTGCCATACAATGACATAAAACCGCCATGGGTCTACATACGCTCCCCCTCCAGAACCCCCTCCCCCTCCCGATTCCCTCCCCCTGGGACATCTCGGTGCACCAGCCCCGAGCATCAGTCCTGGGCTGGCAATTGATTTCACATATGGTAATTAACATGTTTCAATGCCAATCTCCCATATCATCCCACCCTTGCACTTTTCCACAGAGTCCACGTGTCTGTTCTATACATCTGCGTTCCTTTTGCTGTCTCACATGCTGGGTTCTCGTTACCGTCTTTCTAAATTCCATATATATGCGTTAGTATTCTGTATTGTTGTTTTTCCTTCTGGCTTACTTCACTCTGGATAATAGGCTCCAGTTCCGTACACCTGAGTAGAACTGATTCAAATTAATTTTTTTTTAATGCTGAGTAATATTCCATTGTGTATATGTACCACAGCTTTCTTATCCATTCGGCAGTTGATGGGCATCTGGGTTGCTTCCATGTCCTGGCTATTGTAAACAATGCGGCGATGAACATTGGGGTACATGTGGCTCTTTCAATTCTGGTTTCCTCGGTGTGTATGCCCAGCAGTGGGAGTGCTGGGTAATATGGCAGGCCTATTTGCAGTTTTTTAAGGAATCTCCACACTGTTTTCCATAGTGGCTGTACTAGTTTGCATTCCCACCAACAGTGTAAGAGGGTTCCCTTTTCTCCACATCCTCTCCAGCATTTATTGCTTGTAGATTTTTGGATGGCAGCCATTCTGACTGGTGTAAAGTGGTACCTCATTGTGGTTTTGATTTGCATTTCTCTGATAATGAGTGATGTTGAGCATCTTTTCATGTGTTTGTTAGCCATTTTTATGTCTTCTTTGGAGAAATGTCTGTTAAGTTCTTTGGCCCACTTTTTGATTGGGTTGTTCATTTTTCTAGAATGGAGCTGCAGGAGTTGCTTGTATATTTTTGAGATTAATTGTTTGTCCATTGCTTCATTGGCTATTATTTTCTCCCATTCTGAAGGCTGTCTTTTCACCTTGCTTATAGTTTCCTTTGTTGTGCAGAAGCTTTTAATTTTAATTAGGTCCCATTTGTTTATTTGTGCTTTTATTTCCAATATTCTGGAAGGTGGGTCATAGAGGATCCCGCTTTGGATTATGTCGGAGAGTGTTTTGCCTATGTTATCCTCTAGGAATTTTATAGTTTCTGGTCTTATGATTAGATCTTTGATCCATTTTGAGTTTATTTTTGTGTATGGTGTTAGTGTTCTAGTTTCATTCTTTTACAAGTGGCTGTCCAGTTTTCCCAGCACCACTTGTTAAAGAGATTGTCTTTTCTCCATTGTATATTCATGCCTCCTTTGTCAAAGATAAGGTGTCCATAGGTGCGTGGATTTATCTCTGGGCTTTCTATTTTGTTCCATTGATCTATATTTCTGTCTTTGTGCCAGTACCATACTGTCTTGATGACTGTGGATTTGTAGTATAGCCTAAAGTCAGATAGGTTGATTCCTCCAGTTCCATTCTTCTTTCTCAAGATTGCTTTGGCTATACGAGGTTTTTTATATTTCCATACAAATTGTGAAATTATTTGTTCTAATTCTCTGAAAAAGACCTCTGGTAGCTTGATAGGAATTGCATTGAATCTATAGATTGCTTTGGGTCGTATACTCATTTTCACTATATTGATTCTTCCAATCCACGAACATGGCACATTTCTCCATCTGTTTGTGTCCTCTTTGATTTCTTTCATCAGTGTTTTATAGTTTTCTATATACAAGTCTTTGGTTTCTTTGGGTAGAAATACTCCTAAGTATTTTATTATTTTTGTTTCAATGGTGAATGGAATTGTTTCCTTAATTTCTCTTTCTGCTTTCTCATCGTTAGTGTATAGGAATGCCAGGGATTTCTGTGTGTTGATTTTGTATCCTGACACTTTGCTATATTCCCTGATTAGCTCTAGTAATTTTCTGGTAGAGTCTTTAGGGTTTTCTATGTAGAGGATCATGTCATCTGCAAACAGAGAGAGTTTTACTTAGTAATCATGATGCCAATAGTAGCAGCTCACACTTGTTAATGTGCTGACCAGGTTCCAGGCTTTGTCTTTATCGTCTCACCTCTACATTCCTTTACTCCTCACCATAGGTCTGTGAGGTTTACCTGCATTTTACAGAAGAGGAAACCATCACACTGAGGTTGACTCATTTGTCCAGGTTGTGCAGCTAGACGGTCACAGAGGTAACAGATTCTGACCAGTAACAAGGCTCAGAGGCCATGCTCTTCATCTTCATGTTATCAGTCTAAAGAAACACTTTCAAATTAACCATGAGTTCTGGAAAAATTCTTAGGCTCAGCTGAATACATTAGAAACTGTGGCATGTCTCTTGTCTTCAGCGTCTGTATCAATTTACTGTGATGTAAATGGTTTTACGTGGGCATTGCAGATTAATGCTGTTGAATAAAACAACTGCTTAGGAAATACCTCGAGATCAAGTGCCTTCAGAAACTGCCTGCTACCCTCTTGCAGAGGTAATACCAGTTCTTGCCAGGTTTTAGATTATAAATGTGTGTGTTCCTTCATACCCACTTGTAATTACCCTGCCAGGGGCCAGCCCGAGGTAGGCAGGATTACAGAAATAAAGCAGAGTATGCCCCTGCCGTGGGGCGCCTTTAAACTACCGGGCGAGGGTGAGAGCGTGTTCCTACAGCAACCGCAGAGCAGCTCGGAGGGATCTGTAAGCGGTGTGCAGAAGGCCCTTAAGTACTTTAGGATTTGGAGGAAAAGAAGGATGTTCATGAAGGAAATGGTTCTCTTTCTCCAGAAGAAAACTAAAGACCATTTCAAAAGGGTAATAAACCTTTGTGTTCATTCATCTAATGTGGGTTAGTAAAATAAATTCCTCTCAGACCAGGAGTACATCCCAAACCTGTAATGACTTGCCTACCCTTCTAGATTTCCCTTCTTTCCCATTCAGTTGTTTTTGTAAACTGGCTTCTTGTTGATTTAGTGCCAGAGTGATTTTTAAAATTGTTTCAGTTTACTTCTGTACTGTTTTGGCCTTTTCAAGGCAAGAGTTTGAGAGAGAGAGCAATTAAAATGATGAGAAATGTAGTCACACTTGCAGAAGTACTAAAAGCCAGAAACGATCATCTAATAACCATTCTGAAAGCAAACTTGAATATGTTGCTTATAGAGATGTTTGTTTATTTGTATGTAATTAAACCACTCACTCACATTTTAAAGAATGTATCTCAAGGTTTTTCTCCATAAAAAATATAATAGTAGTGGTTTTTCTCCATAAAAAAATAATAATAGTAGTTTTTCTCCATAAAAAAATAATAGTAGTAAGGTGTTTTGAGTGCTAACTGTTCTAAGCTTTCTAAATGTGTAATTTAGATTATAATTTCTAAATGTGTCATTTAATTTTCACAACTCATGATGTATACATACTATGAGGACCCAAATCCCATCCTGCAAGTGAGGATTCTGAGATTTGGACAGTTTAAGCAGTTTGCCCGAATTGAATGGCTAATCATTGGTGGAGACAGGAAACAAGCCTGGGAGTCCCCAGCTCCTTGCTTCTGCCCCTGCCCCTTGGGGCAGTCATTCAATAAGCCTCTGAGTGCCTGCTTGTGCTGGGAGCTCTGCTAAGCACCCAGCATGAAGAGGTACACAGAAGAGGCAAATTTTTGCCTTTGTGGAGCTTAAATTCTAGTCAGAAAACCAAGTAGTGGATAAAATGTTGTGTGTGTAAAATGATAACAGCTGAGGAGGAAAACAGAGCCGGTTAGGGAGTTAGGTCTTAAAATAAGGTGACAAATTTGAGCAGACACCTGGGGGAGAAGGAGGGAAATACTTGGTTATCAGGTGGAGAGAAGACAAGTGAGATCGAGGCTGTGGGGGTGGGGCCTGAGAACCAGGCATCTGTCCTAGGTGTGTGTGTGTGTGTGTGTGTGTGAGAGAGGGAGTGTGAGGGACTGGGGATGAGGCCAACCAAGGAGGGCCTGGCAGACGCTTCCGAGACAAATGTCTTCTCTCTTCTTCTTTATTCGCATCATCGCTGTGAATTCTTGATCGTTCCACACCATTCTCACTTGGCAAGTGATTCCGGGGACGGTTGCTTCACGCAGTGACTCACACACCGTGCAGCCTGTCTTGTTTGTCCATTCAAGAAATGTTTGGAGCGCCTGCTCTGTGCTGGGCGGTCTACTGGATTTGGAGAATAGAAGCAGGACTTATGTGCCCTATTAATGAACTCGCTAGTTGGAGGGTGAAGTGGGAAGGGGTTACAGAAAATTATTTGAATGCCACCTCGTCCTTCTTCACACCCCAGCTGAACTGTCCTGTTTTCTGTAATAACCTGCATTTATTGTGCTGGGCTGTAATTATTTTCTTCCATCTCCGTGCCACCCATAAGGATACAGTCCAGGCCTTAGTTATTTTTATCCTTTCCAGCCCTCAGCCCAGGGTACCTATTGCACAACAGGTGTTCAAATGTTATCTGGCTTGACTTGCATGGAAACTTGTATGAAGTACCATGTGTCTGCAGTAAAGGGAACACCACTAACTTAGCCAGAGGCAAGACTGGAAAAGGGTGGTGACATTGAGCTGGCCTTGGAATGTGCCCCTGGGAGAGTTTCCAGGCCTGGGAGGTTGCTGGCATTCCCAGGGGTGCAAATGTAGCCTAATGAGGGACCTGGGGTGTTTGGGGAACATAAAAGGTGGGGTCAGAATGCTTTGAGCGGGCCGTGTATTGGGGTAACTGATCAGTGAGCCCCAAGAAAAGTCGAGGCAGATCAATCCTAATAGTTTAGGCACAAACTTGTAGGAGTCACCCTGGTATTTGGGAGTAGAGAGCAGAGTGAAAATAATAATGTTTTTGCAGGAAGAGGCGCTGAATGATCCAAGGTCTGCCCAGCTTTCTTGTCGGAGTGGCCTTGGGATGAAATAGGGACTAGAGCCATGAGAAGAGGCTGTCAGAAAGGAAGTGACGGGAGACTTCCCTGGCATCTAGGGGTTGAGCTCCCATGCTTCTGCTGCAGGTTCGATCCCTGGCTGGGATCTAAGATCCTATGTGGTTTGTGGTACGGCCATAAAAAGAGAGAAAGAGAGAGAGTAATGGGTTAGTTTGGAGGCATGTTGAACTTGAAGAGGCTAAAGACTGAGAAAGCACCTTGAAGGGCTGTGTGTGTATGTGTATATGTGTGTGTGTGTTTGAGGGTTAAGACATTAAAAATGTAAGCAGGGTGAAGAAGCTGCAGGGAAAGAGCTGGTACAGAAATGAGGGACGGGATGAGTGACAGCCAGGCAGGGGAGCATCCGTGTGTCCAGGGCACAGGCAGGTTCATCTCTGAAACAGAGACAGAGATACAGAATGTGCAGATACACATCCACTTAGAGAGTAAAACGTCGAGGGGTCAAGAGTGAGGATTCTGAGCCCCAGCTGTGGAGAATGGGTAGCTTCGTCTTTCAGATTTTCTAGCTCATTTTTTGAGGTTAGGTGATTTCTTTCAGGGGAGCTTGTACAGATTTTATTGATTGGTTTATTTTTGTAGGCTTAGAAAGGGTATCAGATTGAAGATAGTGTTCTGTTCTGAGGCTCTGTGACCTCAGTATTGAAAGTGCAGCTCTGCTTGTGGACCTTGGTTTTCAATGAGCCGGGAGGCTCCCTACTGTGGCCTCAGCTCTTATTAGGAATTCTCTTGTGAGTAATGGTGAGATCTCTCAGGGCCAGGGCAGTACATTTGCTGATGATCACGTGAAGACCCTTGTTCATCTTTGTGGTACCTGGAAAGCCACACAACATTTCTAAGCCTTTGTCTTACTATACCCTTAGTTACAGGGTGTGTATTCCCAGGCCCGTGACTCAGGAAGTTATTTTGGTTTAATCTCCACCCGAAGCAGCAGGCATCTTGTGAACTTACTTGCAGGAACAGGTACTGACAGTATCACCATAAACACTATGCTTCTGTGTAATTGGAGTCATCATGAGAACCTTGTTTGTGGGATGTTCTTTTTACTCTGTCAAACTACTGCCCTCTTAAGACTTGCTGTTTTTGTTGTGACTCAACTGTACTTCCTTGACTTTATCTTTTGAGTTTACTCTTAGTTAGTTAGTTGAGTCAGTTGTGTCTGACTCTTTGTGACCCCGTGGACTTCAGCATGCCAGGCCTCCCTGTCCATCACCAACTCCTGGAGCTTGCTCAAACTCATGTCCATTGAGTTGGTGATGCTATCCAACCATCTCATCCTCTGTCATCCCCCCTCCTCCTGTCTTGAATCTTTCCCAGCATCAAGGTCTTTTCCAATGAGTCAGTTTTTCTCATCAGCCAAATTATTGGAGCTTCAGTGTCAGAATCAGTCCTTCCAATGAATAGTCAGGACTGATCTCCTTTAGGATGGACTGGTTGGATCTTCTCGCAGTCCAAGAACTCTCAAGAGTCGTCTCCAGCACCACAGTTCAAAAGCATCAATTCTTCGGCTCTCAGCTTTCATTATAGTCCAACTCTCACATCCATACATGACTACTGGAAAAACCGTAGCTTTGACTAGACAGACTTTGTAGGCAAAGTAATGTCTCTACTTTTTAACATGCTAAGTTTGTCATAGCTTTTCTTCCAAGAAGCAAGTGTCTTTTACTTTCATGGCTGCGGACCCCATCTGCAGTGATTTTGGAGCCCAAGAAAATAAAGTCTGTCCCTGTTTCTATTGTTTCCTCATCTATTTGCCATGAAGTGATGGAACCGGATGCCATGATCTTCATTAAATGAATGTTGAGTTTTAAGCCAACTTCTTCACTCTCTTCTTTCACTTTCATCTGGAGGCTTTTTATCTTCTTTGCTTTCTGCCATAAGGGTGGTGTTTTTTGCATATCTGAGGTTATTGATATTTCTTCTGGCAATCGTGACTCCAGCTTGTGCTTCATTCAGTCTGGCATTTTGCATGATATACTTTGCATATAAGTTAAATAAGCAGGGTGACCATATATAGCCTTAACGTACTCCTTTCCCAATTTGGAACCAGTCTGTTGTTCCATGTCCAGTTCTAACTGTTGCTTCTTGACCTGGATACAGATTTCTCAGGAGACATGTAAAGTAGTCTGGTATTCCCATCTCTTTAAGAATTTTCCACAGTTTGTTGTGATCCACACAGTCAAAGGCTTTGGCATAGTCAATAGAACAGAAACAGATGTTTTTCTGGAACTCTCTTGCTTTTTCTGTGATCCATTGGATATTGGCAATTTGATCTCTGGTTCTGCTGCCTTTTCTAACTCCAGCTTGAACTTTTGGAAGTTTTCAGTTCAGGTACTGTTGAAGCCTAGCTTGTAGAATTTTGAGCATTATTTTGTGAGCGTGTGAGATGAGTGCAATTGTGTGGTAGTTTGAGCATTCTTTGGCATTGCCTTTCTTTGGGATTGGAATGAAAACTGGCCTTTTCCAGTCCTGTGGCTACTGCTGAGTTTTCCAAATTTGCTGCCATAGTGAATGCAGCACTTCCACAGTATCATCTTTCAGGATTTGGAACAGCTCAGCTGGAATTCCATCACCTCCACTAGCTTTGTTCCTAGTGATGCTTCCCACGGCCCATTTGACTTCACATTCCAGGATGTCTGGCTCTAGGTGAGTGATCACACCATTGTGGTTGTCTGGTTCATGAAGATCTGTTTTGTATAATTCTTCTGTGTATTCTTGCCACCTCTTCTTAATATCTTCTGCTTCTGTTAGGTCCATACCATTTCTGTCTTTTATTGTGCCCATCTTTGCACAAAATATTCCCTTGGCATCTCTGATTTTCTTGAAGTGATCTCTAGTCTTTCTCATTCTATAGTTTTCCTCTATTTCTTTGCATTGATCACTTAGAAAGGCTTTCTTATCTCTCCTTGCTATTCTTTGGAACTCTGCATTCAGATGGATATATCTTTCTTTTTCTCATTTGCCTTTTGCTTCTCTTCTCTTCTCAGCTATTTATAAGGCCTCCTCAGGCAACCATTTTGCCTTTTTGCATTTTTTTGGTGGGGAATGGTTTTGATCAGAGCCTCATGTACAGTGTCACAAACCTCTTTCCATAGTTCTTCAGGCACTCTGTCCATCAGATCTAATCCCTTGAATTTATTTGTCACTTCCACTGTATAATTATAAGGGATTTGATTTAGGTCATACCTGAATGGTCTACTCTTGAATTTAAGTAAATAGTGGTGGTTGTACAAAGGACAGTTTCTTTTACCTTACTAGTATAATATTGCCTTAGCTAATTCAAGAATGTGAAATACTAAAGTTGTATTTTGCAATATATAAATGTAGAATGCTTCTGAAATTCTGGATTTTGGTAGGCAGCTTGTGGCTTAGATGGCAAAGAATCTGCCTGCAATACAGGAGACCCATGTTCAAACCCTGGGTTGGGAAGATCCCCTGGAGAAGAAAATGGCTACCCACTTCCATATGCTTGCCTGGAGAATTCAAGGACAGAGGAGCCTGACAGGCTACACTCCATGGGGTCACAAAGAGACAGTCGGAATGACTCACACTTGCACTTTACTTGTTCCCTTGGCAGAGAGTTTGAAAGTGTACACTGAGGAACTCTTACTCTAGAGCCTGAGGAATTGTGGAATGGGTAAGACATGATTCTTGGCCTCAAGGTATCAGCCAGGATGGGGCAATGGCAATTCATCCCTCATCACGTCTGTCCTTATAGTACATAAAAAAAAAAAAAGAGCTCTAGGGATTTCAGAAGGGTATGACTCTACAAATATCAGGTTTGTTGAAATTCTTTCTTGCAGTAATAATATAGGTAATTTTCTAATATAATGAAGGTATACTTTTCCATACATAAGAGTCTCGGGTTAGTGTTGATGCTCTCTGCTTTTTAGTTTTTGGCACTGAAATCTCAGAATTAAAAATAAGAAAGATGCATATGAATTCAAGCATTTTTTAGTATTTGGCTGGTACACTAGGACGTATAAACAAGTGGGAAGCTAGGGTTCAGAGTACAGAATGTAAAGATTGTGGGCAGTCAAGTACAGAATGTGTGGACCAATTGAGGAGGGCAGCTAAGTAATTAGAGGGCAGTACATTAGTGAAAGTCGCTCAGTCTGACTTTTTGCGATCCCATGACTATATAGCCCATGGAATTCTCCAAGTCAGGAAACTGGAGTGGGTAGCTTTCCCTCTCCCCTTCCTCCAGGGGATCTTCCCAACCCAGGGATCAAAGCCAGGTCTCCCACATTGCGGGCAGATTCTTTACCAGCTGAGCCACAGGGGGAGCCCAAGAATACTGGAGTGGGTAGCCGATCCCTTCTCCAGGGGATCTTCCCGACCCAGGAATTGAACCCGGGGCCCCTGAATTGCAGGCAGATTCTTTACCAACTGAGCTATCAGGGAAGCATTGGTGTTTAAGCAGTCAGCAAAGATAAGGGGTTTGGACAGAGCCCAGGTCTGTCAAGGTCAAGAAAGGAACATGGCAGGCATTGTCCCAAGCAAGGTGAACCTTACTCTGCCCCATTGTATCATGAATGCTTTGAATATCACATCAGATTTCAATGCCCTCTTCCCAGCAGGCTATTTAGAAAGTGCATAGCTCTTTAGAAGCGGGAAGGAAAGAGAAGGCTGTGGAGTTGGCAACATCTTAATCTAATCAATTCCTAACAGTCTTCATAATTTATAGCTATTCACTACTTTTGCTTTTTGCATATTCTCATGCCCATATGCTTACATATTTCTGATGGGGAAAAACAATTTCTGAAAAAGTATAAGTGTTGGTTGCTTAGTTGTGTTCGACTCTTTATGACCCCATGGACTGTAGTCTGCCAGTCTCCTCTGTCCATTTTATTCTCCAGGCAAGAATTTTGCAGTGGGTTGCCATTCCCTTCTCAAGGGGATCCTCCCGACACAGGAATTGAACCTGGGTCTCTTGCATGGCAGGCAGATTCTTTAACATCTGAGCCACCAAGAAAAGTGGGTAATAAACCCCAAACCTAACAGTCAGTAGGCACTTACTTGATTGAAATTCTTTTTCATTTTGAAAGGTGTGGTACCTATTTTGGTAACTTTTGAAGTTTTTATATATTCTTTTGACTTAAAATGTTGTCCTAAATATGCTGTGATTTGTTTCTTCAGACTTCTTTGAACATCACATTGTTTCCAGTGTTTTTCAGTAGGTTAAACAACTCTACACTGAAGGCCTTTGTATATTAGTACTTAACCTGGTCAGATGAATTACTTAGATACATTCCTTTAGGTGGAATCAGAGGGTGTGGGCATTTGTAAGACTTCTGATACACGTTGCAAGTTGCCCTTTAGAAAAAACATGCAAGTCTGTGCTCCTACTCTGACTATGTAAGTGTTTATGCCAGCACCCTAGCCAATATATGTTTTAAAATTTTCTGTAATTGAAGTATAGTTGCTATACAATATTATGTAAGTTACAGGTGTATAGTGATTCATAATTCTTAAAGGTTATACTTCATTTATAGTCATTATAAAATATTGGCTATATTCCCCTCATTGACAATCTTGCCAGATATTCACTCTTTAGGAAAGTAAAATGTCTTATTTTAGTTGGCATATGCTTGATGCTCAAATATTTGTTGGATGTATGTAGATACAAGGGGCAAAGTGCTCAGAAATTGAAGTGAATACAAGGTCAAAATGTGCCCTCTGTGAAGTTACATTCTGGTAGGAGAGACAGGGCCTTCATAAGTAAAATATAAAGGGTGTTTGACAACCTCCAGGACTAAAGAGATGGAGAAGGCAATGGCAACCCACTCCGGTGTTCTTGCCTGGAGAATCCCAGTGACGGGGAAGCTTGGTGGGCTGCCGTCTATGGGGTCGCACAGGGTCAGACACGACTGAAGCGACTTAGCAGCAGCAGCAGCAGCACCAAAGAGAGAACAACTACTAACGTGGAATAGAGGGGATGTGAAATGTTGGGGTTTGTGGGGGTGGGTGAGAGAGGGACAGAGAGCTTGGGTGGGGGAATGGAGACGTGGCTTTTGTGTGATGGCCTGGGAACCCAGGTACGTGAACATCTGGTAGAAGACTGTACCAGTGAGAGGAGACAGCAAGTGGGAAGGCTCTGAGGCCGTGTTTAACTAACAGCTCCCGGAGTAGCAAGGAATGAGAAGGAAACGTGAACCAGGAGATGAGGTTTGAAGACGGTAGAGAGCCAGATCACATGCAGTCTTGAAAATTATAAGGACTTTGGCTTTTAACCTAAGTGACTGTGATTTTTTAAAATTTATTTTATATTGGAGTATAGCTGATTAACAATGTGATAGTTCCAGGTGGACAGCAAGGAGACACAGCCATACATACACATGTACCCATTCTCCCCCAAACGCCCCTCCTTTCCAGGCTGCCACATCACACAGAGCAGAGTTCCTTGTGCTCTACAGTAGGTCCTTGTTGTTTATCCATTTTAAAGACCATAGTGTGTACATGTCAGTCTCAAAGTCCCTAACTATCCTTTTTGCCCATCCTTCCAAGTGACTTAACAGAATCACCATGACAGCTGCGTAGAGAATGCACTGAATGGGGTGAGGGCCACATCAGAGAGCTCAGCGAGGTTTTGCTGTGATCGTGGCAGGAGACTGTGGCTTACACAGGGCTATGAGGGGTTCGATAGGGTTTTAGAGGGATCTGGATTCTAGATATATGTGTTGAAAATAAAGCCAGTGGGGTTTCCTGATGGAATGAGGGGCAAGAGCAAAAGAGAGGAGTCAGAGATGGCGCTCAGTATTCCGGTATGAGCAGTGGCAGGATGCTGAGATGGGGAAGCAGGAAGGAGACACTGATGCTGCTGAAGGTGGGTATCAGGATCTCAGTTGTACAGACATCACGTTGAGTTGAATAACAGATATGTAAGTGAAGGTGCAGAGTAGAAAGGCGGACTGATGTCTAGAGTGCAGAGACATCAGGTCAAGGGAGATTAGTTTGAGATTCACCAGCAGGGAGATGGTGTTTAAAGCCCCCGAACTGGATGATCACGAGAACAGGTCAGGGTCCTCTAGGGAACTCCGCGGAGTGCATGCAGAGTGCCCCTGGGGTCCCCCTGGCTTTAAAGGCTGGAGAGAGGAGGAGGGCTCACAGTAACGAGCAGGAAGGGGCAGCCAGGAGGGTAGGGGGGAAGCTGGTGCAAAGTGCTGTTCTGGAGGCCAGGCTGAAAAAGCCTTTCAAGGAGAAGGGACTCAGCTGCACCAAATGCTGCTGACGGGAAGGAGCCTGTGGTAGTTAATTGCTTCAGACCAGCAGTATTGTGTGTTTATTTAACAGGAAGCCAGAGGCAGGCGGTTCCTGGGCTGGCGATTGAGTCGTGTCACCTTTTCTGTCCCTCCACTCGTCCTGCCTCTGCTCGTTGCTTTTGTCAGGGGCTTTTCAGTTAAAGTATGGTCGCTAAGGGTTCCAAGGTGACCTGCTGCTGCTGGGCTCAGAGGCTGGGAGCGGTGGGCTCAGCAGCCCAGGGCCAGCCTTTCTCCTGACATGCCTGCCTACCTTTATCAGGAAGGAAAAGTCCTGCGGAGCACTTTGTCCCCTGGCACGCTTACCTTTAAGTCTTACTGGCACAAACCGGATCACATGGTTACCCATAACTTGAAGAAAGGTTAGGAGCGCAAGTATTTGGCTTTTTGAAGCTTTCTATATGATGAGCAATGGAAATGGAGATTAGGAGTGGCAGTTGGGGAGACAGAGGTGTTAAGAGGCGATAAGGTTAAACTGAAAACAACCCAAGAGTTATATTATTTTAATTTATTCTTGGTGAGGTCTTTTGCTGTCTTGTACTGTTTTGGGGCATATGATGCTTTGTTACTAACTTGATATTGTCTGTCATCCTTTGGCTTGTGTTTCACTGTATGACTTTATTTTACATACAACCATTTAGAAATTTTGTGTTTTTTAATAGTCACATGCATCTTATAATTTTTCGTGTTTTTATGGTTCACAACTGAAAGAAGATCTATAATTATTAAGGTTAATTTGTATGGTTTTGGTTTCCTTTTTAATCCAATTTTATAAATATTTGTGGTGTATGATGAGAACTAGTAGCTGATATTTATATGCCACTTACTATGTGCCAGTTGCTATTCTAAGCCTTTAAAATATAAACTCACCTAAATGTCCCAAACACCTATGAAATGAGTCAACTATAATCACCCGCATTCTTTTATGTATGAAGACACGGCATAGAGAAGTTAAGGAGGCTGCCCTTAGCCCATGTGTGACGGAGCTGGGTTTAAACCTAGGCAGGGAAAGATTGAAGGCAAAAGAAGGGGGTGGCAGAGGATGAGATGTTTCCATAGCATCACTGACTCAATAGAATTTGAGCAGACTCCGGGAGATAATGGAGGACAGAGGAGCCTGGCCTGCCTCAAGTCCATGGGCTTGCAAAGTTGAACACCACTTAATTACTGAACAAGTCTGACTGCAGACTGGCAACTTTTAACTATCACACCACGCTGCTTCTTCCATTTTAATTGTTTCTTTATTCAGATATGTTAATACCAAAATAAGTGTCTTCACTGATTTGAAATATCTCCACTATGTTGTTCTAAATCTTTGTATTTCTGAGGTTGACACGCCAGTTTATTAATCTGTCAATATGTTTTTGCCATTACTAGACTGTTTTTACTATTTGATACTGTAATGAACTATCTAACAAATTCCTTCTGAGTGTTTAAACCTTAAAAAATTGTAGTAAAACTAATACTATGGAAAATTTACCATTTTAACAACTTCAGTGTACGGCTCCCTGGTATGAGGTCCATTCCCATTGTTGTTCAGCCCCCACCACCGTCCCATCTCCAGAGCTTTTCCTCTTCTGCACCTGAAACTCTGTCCAGTAAACACCAGCTCTCCATCCTCCCCTTCCCTCAGCCCTGGCAACCCCCATTCTGTTTTCTCTCTGAATTTGCCTGCTCTATGCACCTCATGTAAGACGAGTCACATAATGTTTGTCCTTTTAGAACTAGCTTGTTTCACTAGCCTAAGGTCTTTAGGTCCAATCATGTTGTAGCCCGTGTCATAATTTCCTCCCTGTTTAAAGGCAGGATAAATATTTCATGGTAATTATGTATATGCCATATGTTCTTTATCTGGGCATCCGCTGATGGACACTTTGCTTCTACCTTTTGGCTACTGTGAATAATATTACTATGAACCTAGTGTACAGATATCTCTTGAAGGTTCTGCTTGAAGTTCTTTTGGGTGAATACCCAGAAGCTGGATTGCTGAATCATAAAGTAGTTCTATTTTTAATTTTTTTGAGAAACCCAAAATCCCATTTTCAACAGCAGCTATACCATGTTACTGTCCTAGCACCAGTGCACAGAGTTCTAATTTCCTCACATTCTTACTGTGACTATTTTCAGTTTTGTTTTTATGATAGCCATATGAATAGATGTGGAGAGATATCTTATTGTAGTTTTGATTTGCATTTCCCTAATGACTAATGATGGTGAGCAATTTCTCATGTGCTTCTTGGCCACTGTATGTCTTCTTTGGAGCAAGTTCTATTCAAGTTCTTTGCCCACTTTAAAAATCAGTTTTGTTGTTGCTGTTGAGTTACAATCCTCATTTTTATGTTCTAAAATTTTTGATTATTCTTCCTTATTCTAGTTATATTGTTCTTTAAAAAAATTCTTCCAATTTCCTCTTTAAAAATAATCACACACGATTTACCTAGGAATAACGTCAGTACGTCAATTCAGAGAAGAATGAACATGTATGTCCCACTCATTCAGATCTTTGATGCTGCTCATTTTTGTAATTTTTCATCATACTAACACTGTTTGACATGTTTCTTCATAGAAATAGTATGTGTGTACATGTCTGTGTGTGTAATTGCTTTTTGTTGCTAAAGCAAAGAATCTTTTCCTTTTTTCCTCTGGCACATCAGAAAGCTGTTGATTGCTGTACATTATTTCGTAAGCATCTTATCAGGTCTATTTAAATAGGTTTTAGACAATAGTCTACCATCAAAGCAAAGATTTTAAATATATGCCTTAGTGGCAATGAGAGAATTTGGTCGTTCTGGGTTGAGAGTGAGTCTGTGGCCACAGTTTGACGTATGTATGATTTTTCCCCCCATAACTGATTGTTAATTCTTTATTCCTTTGGGTAGCCTTAGTTGCATGATAATAATTCCTAGTAATAGAGAATTACTCCAAAGCCCATGTCCTCTTTATAGTAGTGTTTAAAGAGCCCAAGTTACAATTACAGCTGTAAATACATTCTCTCTCTCTCTCTTTTTTTTTTTTTTTGTATTTTAACTATCTATGTTGTATATTTGGTGTTTTCCTTCCTGGCTCTAGTAGTTAATGGCCCTTGCATTCCTTAATCATAATTATACTTTCTATAGTAATTTATATTTTAAATTGCACATATTAATATGTGGCGTATATATCCAGACTGACCTCAGTGATCTCCTTTTCATTGTCTAGTTAGAATCCCCGTTGCCTCTAGCCCTGGCAAGTGCACTAGCTTCCTAAGTGTTCCCCTGATTTTAAACTCTTCCCTTCCATCAGCTCTTCAGAGGGCTGCCCCGGGATCAAGTTCTGATGTAAGAGCTCAGAAAGCTGCAGGACCCCCCCCCCCACCACCCCGCTTCATGCCTCACTCCCCATAATTAAGGTTTAAAGTTCTTAGCCTGGCATTAGTGCCATCTTAAACTTTAAGCGACTTAATGCCAACTATAAACTGCCCACCTCTCCAACCTTGTTCTGTTCTTCTTCCCCATGAAGCCTGTGTTCCTGCTTAGCAAAGCAAATGACAGAACCAAACATTTTCATACAATGAGATAGAATGTATTCTCCAGAAGTTAATCATTTTTCCTGAGAACGTTTGGTAGTGATTTCTATAAAGATGTTTCCAGCACCCTCTCCATCTGCAGTTACCTTGCCTTGTGTAAGCAGGTGCTCTTGTGAATCCATTGTCTAAATTTTTGTGAAGATGATCTGTGTCTTCTAATACAGGGAATACAGTAGCCAAGTTTTTTTGTCAGCTAATTTGGTTGACATATTCAAAACCCGTAAATTTCACCAAATGTGAAGAACAGCAAGTCATTTTTTCAGTGTGGAACAGTCTTGTGAAAAATATGTTAAAGCTGGATTCATTCTTGTCTCATTGAGAGTTCAGAGGTGAGAACTTGCTTCAACTGGTAGATGTTTCTGTAGCTTTGGAAACTGCTTTCATTACTTTGAAGGTGTTTTGTGAGCTGTGTGGGACCCAGATTCTTTCCCAGGCTTTTCCTTAAAGAATGGAGGAGGCCAAGTTGGAGTTGAGAGACGACACTCCATTCTGTGAAGTCTCTGGGAGCTCCTGGAGGATGCATCATTTAATATGAGTGTCAGAACAAAGGAGTGCCATTCAGGAGTTCATTCTTTGGCTTTAATTTCCAGTCCAAAGGAAACATACCATTATGGTTTTGTGAAGATTTTTCTAGTAGTAAAGTGGCTTTTCATCTTGACCACATAAAAGTATCAATTAAGACATTGACTTTTTTGTACTAAAATTTAAAGAATTAAAGAGTACCTAATGCTCATAGACAGACAGGAAAAAAAGATTATTAGAATCTACTTACCTTAATTATTGGTCCAGTTTATCCATTTTTAGTTGGCAATCTATTTTGTTTTGAGTATCTCTTTCTGTTTAAATGTTTGAGCCCATCGACTTTAATAATATTCTTTAGTTTATATTATAAAAAAAGACTTATGGTAAGAAAAAATTCACATGGAGTGACATGTAAGTATAAAAAGTATGAAGGGAAAATTCCCCGTTTCTGTTACTTTCCTTCTCTTTTCCCCTGTGTTCCTACCCCATAAGAGGCCCATAAAAGTTTTCTATATCCTTCTGGAATTTTCAACATTCAGATAAGTACAAACTTAAGGAAACTGGGTAATATTAACATGGTCCTATTTTTCACTTAATAAATGTCTTACAGATTTTCAGTTTTATAAGGTGTTTCTTAATGATTTTGTTGTTGTTGAAAGACAATACAATTAATCAGATTTTCCAAGGTGGTTTTCCAAATAAATTGCTTATTTGATGAAGGTATGTTTCAAAACCAGTAGAATCTGTGTTACTCTCGAAGGCAAAGTGAAGGTGTTATTCTTTCCAAGTTTTCTTGGCCAAAAGATGGATATCATTATAGAATCAGATCAAATCTGTTGTCTCTTTGTAGGCTGATGCTAACAGCATGAGCTTAAAATAAACCACTACGGTCCATATGACATCTCTGCAGGAAGGTCTTAAAACCTTTATAATTCACAGCCGGGATAGGTCACATGTCGTGACATAAACTGGTAACGGTCACCTTTTCAGCACTGGAGGAGCAGTCCTGTCTTGATTTCATCATTGAGGAATTTGGTGTTTAGGTTCCTCAGAGATGCTCAGCCCGACGTTGCCATGTCTTCTCTGTAATATTGCTTATGATGTGTATGTTTTACTGCTTCTTCACCCAAGTCCGGTTACAGGTCCTGTCAATCAACTCTGTATTAAGTTAAACGTTAGGACCATGGGTGAGGTGCCTTTGCTGGCCCTGCTGCTTTTAGCATTCTTGCAGGCTCAGCGCCTTCTGAGCAAGGGGAGGGGCTCTGGCTGGCCTCCGGGTACAGAACGGGCAGCAGCGGGCAGGTGCTGGACTGGCCTGTGTTCGGTCCCTTTCTGTTGCTGGTTATAGGTGTTGGGACCCCAGGAAGCCATTTAGCCACATAAGTAGGTTGCTGATCTATAAACTGGAGGTGACAATAGTAACGCACTGTCAGGATGTGTCTCAGTTTCCATGGGGTAATCCTTTGGTGAAGTGGGCATCGTCCTACGTCCTCAGTGCCCGCTGGTCTGGGGTGCAGTGAAACGGGGAAGACTTAGGCTGAGACCTAAGTTTACCATTAGATGGAAAGAGTGGGGTTAGATGACAAACTTGTACAAATGGGAGGGGCCAGTTCTCCCGAATGAGAATCGGGCTTTTGGGGGTAAGCTTGCTTCTGTGCCAGGCTGTGTATTGAAATCAGAGGGTACAGGTGTGTAGTAGTTCTAGACACATGGAGAAGTGTCTATACACCTTTGATGCTTTCAGAAACAATGCTGTGAGACAACCTGTTCTTAAAAAATAAAAAAAGGTTAATTTTCTAAACATGCTGAGCCTTGACTGCGTTGTGATAGTGGCCCAGAAATTTTCATCTGTCACTTACCTAACTTTGTTCATTGTTTCCAATAATAATAGCTCATTAGAATGAATTTGCTGAAAGAGCAGAGATTTGGTAAATTTATATTGTAAAATCTGTTTATCCCTCCTAAGAGCAAGTAAAACCAGTGACCAAATATACATTAAAAAGTCAAATGGCTACTTGAATATTTGTTATCTGCTAATTATTATAAGGAGTGTAAAGACAGTCCCCTTTAATTGATAAAGTGAAGAGTCTATTAACGAAGGACAACTAAGCTTATAAAAATTGGTTTAAGTGTTGAATGCTTCAGGATAAATGGTGAGAGAAGAGATTAGTACAATTTGTCCATCACTCTTGGCCTTTATTGACTATGCCAAAGCCTTTGACTGTGTGGATCAAAATAAACTGTGGAAAATTCTGAAAGAGATGAGAATACAAGACCATCTGACCTGTCTCTTGAGAAACCTGTATGCAGGTCAGGAAGCAACAGTTAGAATTGGACATGGAACAACAGACTGGTTCCAAATAGGGAAAGGAGTACGTCAAGGCTGTATATTGTCACCCTGCTTATTTAACTTGTATGCAGAGCACATCATGAGAAACGCTGGGCTGGAAGAAGCACAAGCTGGGAAGAATCAAGATTGCCGGGAGAAATATCAATAACCTCAGATATGCAGATGACACCACCCTTATGGCAGAAAGTAAAGAGGAACTAAAAAGCCTCTTGCTAAAAGTGAAAGAGGAGAGTGAAAAAGTTGGCTTAAAGCTCAACATTCAGAAAACTAAGATCATGGTATCTGGTCCCATCACTCACTTCATGGAAAATAGATGGGGAAACAGTGGAAACAGTGTCACACTTTAATTTGGGGGGCTCCAAAATCACTGCAGATGGTGATTGCAGCAATGAAATCAAAAGACGCCTACTCCTTGGAAAGAAAGTTATGACCAACCTAGACCGCATATTGAAAAGCAGAGACTTTACTTTGCCAACAAAGGCCCATCTAGTCAAGGCTATGGTTTTTCCAGTGGTCATGTATGGATGTGAGAGTTGGACAGTAAAGAGAGCTGAAGAATTGATGCTTTTGAACTGTGGCGTTGGAGACGACTCTTGAGAGTCCCTTGAACTGCAAGGAGATCCAACCAGTCCATCCTATAGGAGATCAGTCCTGACTATATATTGGAAGGACTGATGCTGAAGCTGAAACTCCAATACTTTGGCCACCTGATGTGAAGAACCAACTCATTGGAAAAGACCCTGATGCTGGGAAGGATTGGGAGCAGGAGGAGAAGGGGACGACAGAGGATGAGATGGCTAAAGGGCATCACCGACTCTATGGACATGGGTTTGGGTGGACTCTGGGAGTTGTTGATGGACAGGGAGGCCTGGCGTGCTGTGATTCATGTGGTTGCAAAGAGTCAGACACAACTGAGCGCCTGAACTAACTAACTAATTTGGCCTTTAAATTTTTTGGCCACACCATGCGGTTTGTGGGATCTTAGTTCCCTGAGCAGGGACTGAGCCCAAGCTCTTGGCAATGAGAGCATGGAGTCCTAACCACTGAACTGCCAGGGAATTCCCCCCTTTAAAAAATTTTAAACCTAGCTCCATTACTGTTATTGTTAAAATTCTATGTTTATTTTATGGCTTCACTGAGATACAATTTGTAAGGTATTTGATTTATATACATATACATTGTGAAAGGATTGCCACCATCTAGTTAAACCTCATTCCCACGTGTACTTACTCTGTGTGTATGAACATGTACGTTCTACTCTCAGAGCAGTTTCGCTACAGTCGTACCCACTGTATATCAATTCTAGTCACTATGTCTAATGTTATTCTTCGGCCTTGTGCATCTAAGAGCTGACAGTCTGTGTCCTTCCCAACTTCTCCCTATTCCCCTCACTGAACTCTTGGCCTCAAAAGAAAAATTAATTCATTCAGCAAGCATTAAGACTCACTCCATGCTAGATGCTTAGCTGTGTCCTCAGTGGAATTGAATTCAGTTCTCTTCCTGGTCTCGGGCTGTAGAGACTAGTCTGAGAGGCATATTCAAACAGATGTAACAGAAGGAAGTGTGGATCTGAGTGGGAAGGGGTGGTCCTTTGCTCTCAGAAGGGAGTGTCCAGGAAGTTCAGTTCAGTCGCTCAGGCATGTCCAACTCTTTGCAGCCCCATGAACTGCAGCACACCAGGCTTCCCTATCCATCACCAACTCCCGGACCTTGTTCAGACTCATGTCTATTGAGTTGGTGATGCCATCCAACCATCTCATCCTCTGTCCTCACCTTCTCCTTTTGCCTTCAATCTTGCCCAGCATCAGGGTCTTTTCAAATAAGTCAGTTCTTCGTATCAGGTAGCCAAAGTATTGGAGCTTCAGTGTCAGCGTCAGTCCTTCCAATGAATGTTCAGGACTGATTTCCTTTAGGATGGTCTGGTTGGATCTCCTCGCAGTCCAAGAACTCTCAAGAGTCGTCTCCAGCACCATAGTTCAAAAGCATCAATTCTTCGGCTCTCAGCTTTCATTATAGTCCAACTCTCACATCCATACATGACTACTGGAAAAACCGTAGCTTTGACTAGACAGATCTTTGTAGGCAAAGTAATGTCTCTACTTTTTAATATGCTAAGTTTGTCATAGCTTTTCTTCCAAAAAAGCAAGTGTCTTTTACTTTCATGGCTGCAGTCCCCATCTGCAGTGATTTTGGAGCCCAAGAAAATAAAGTCTGTCCCTGTTTCCATTGTTTCCTCATCTATTTGCCATGAAGTGATGGGAGATGCCATGATCTTCATTAAATGAATGTTGAGTTTTAAGCCAGCTTCTTCACTCTCTTTCACTTTTATCAAGAGGCTTTTAGTTCTTTGCTTTCTGCCATAAGGGTGGTGTTTTCTGCATATCTGAGGTTATTGATATTTCTTCCGGCAATCTTGATTCCAGCTTGTGCTTCATTCAGTCTGGCATTTCACATGATATACTCTGCATATAAGTTAAATAAGCAGGCTGACCATATACAGCCTTGAGGTACTCCTTTCCCAATTTGGACCCAGTCTGTAAGTTCCACTTCCAGTTCTAACTGTTGCTTCTGGACTTGCATACAGGTTTCTCAGCAGGCAGATAAGGTAGTCTGGTATTCCCATATCTTACAGCAAAAGGAATGCAGATGTATAGAACAGACTCGTGGACTCTGTGGATGAGGGCAAGGGTGGGATGATATGGGAGAATGGCATTGAAACATGTTAATTATCATATGTGAAATCAATCGCCAGCCCAGGATTGATGCTCGGGGCTGGTGCACCGAGATTTTCCGGGGGGAGGGAGGAGGGAGGGGGGTTCTGGAGGGGGAGCATATGTAAACCCATGGCGATATCATGTCATTGTATGGCAAAACTAATAAAAAAAAAAAAGTGAAAAAAAAAAGAATTTTCTAGTTTGTCGTGATCCACACAGTCAAAGGCTTTAGCATAGTCAATGAAGCAGAAGTTGATGTTTTTCTGGAATTCTCTTGATTTTTCCATGGTCCAGCAGATGTTGGCAATTTGGTCTCTGGTTCCTCTTCCTTTTCTAAATCCAGCTTGAACATCTGGAAGTTGTCAGTGCATGTACTATTGAAGCCTAGCTTGGAGAATTTTGAGCATTACTTTGCTAGCATGTGATATGAGTGCAATTGTGTAGTAGTTCGAGCATTCTTTGGCATTGCCTTTCTTTGGGTTTGGGATGAAAACTGACCTTTTCCAGTCCTGTGGCGCTTGCTGAGTTTTCCAAATTTGCTGCCATAGTGAATGCAGCACTTCCACAGTGTCATCTTTCAGGATTTGAAACAGCTCAGCTGGAATTCCATCACCTCCACTAGCTTTGTTCGTAGTGATGCTTCCTAAGGCCCACTTGACTTCACATTCCAGGATGTCTGGCTCTAGGTGAGTGATGACATCATCATGGTTATCTGGGTTATGAAGATCTTTTTTGTATAGTTCTTCTGTGTATTCTTGCCACCTCTTCTTAATATCTTCTGCTTCTGTTAGGTCTATACCATTTCTGTCTTTTATTGTGGCCAAGTTTGCACATCATGTTCCCTTGGCCCCTCTGATTTTCTTGAAGTGATCTCTAGTCTTTCCTATTCTCTTGTTTTCCTCTGTTTCTTTGCATTGATCACTTAGAAAGGCTTTCTTATCTCTCCTTGCTATTCTTTGGAACTCTGCATTTAGATGGATATATCTTCCTTGTCTCCTTTGCCTTTTGCTTTTCTTCTTTTCTCAGCTATTTATAAGGCCTCCTCAGACAACCATTTTGCCTTTTTGTGTTTCTTTTTTGGGGGTTTGTTTTAATCACAGCCTCCTGTACATTGTTCTGAACCTTCGTCCATAATTCTTCAGACACTCTATCAGATCTAGTCCCTTGAATCTATTTGTCACTTCCACTGTATAATGATAAGGGATTTGATTTAGATTTTACTTGAATGGTCTAGTGGTTTTCCCTACTTTCTTCAGTTGAAGTCTGAATTTGGCAATAAGGAGTTCATGATCTGAGCCATAGTCAGTTCCTGGTGTTATTTTTGCTGACTGTATAGAGCTTCTCCATCTTTTGCTTCAAAGATTATAATCCGTCTGATTTTGGCATTGACCATCTGCTGATGTCCATAGGTAGAGTCATCTCTTGTGTTGTTGGGAAGATGGTGTTTGTTATGACCAGGAAGAAAAGGCTTCACTAAGAGGTGATGATTCTCAAACTTAATGAAGGGAGAGGTGATTCTGTAGACCCCTGGGTGGGGCAGCAGGGATTTACAAAAGAATTGTCAACTCACTTTGTAAGTCACTAGGCAGAGTTTGGGGACTGGACGGAAAGAAGCCCATTGTATTCACAGGACTGAACAGAAGAGAAGAATAGAGTAAAAAGTCCTGGAAAAATAAAAAGATGTATGTTTGTGTGTGTGTGTGTGTGTGTGTAGAGAGGTAAGCACTTATGAAGCACTTGGGGAAGAACTGGTTAAGAATCCACACTAGTTATGTCTTTAAATTGAAATATTAATTAAGGGGATTAAAAAGAATGTCATCCTGCAGGTAATGGTGCTAACACTGGGTTCTCAGTCGCTTCAGTCATGTCCAACTCTTTGTGACCCTATGGACCATAGCCCGCCAGGTTCCTCTGTCCGTGAGGTTCTCTAGGCAAGAATACTAGGGTGCGTTGCCATTCCCTTCTCCAGGAGATCTTCCTGACCCAGGGATTGAACCCACGTCTCTTATGTCTCCTATATTGGCAGGCAGGTTCTTTACCATTAGCACCAATGCTGTAGGTTGCAGATAATGGGCAATCACAGATTATAGGTTGGGTCCTGATCTTAGTTTTCAGATTCAGAAGATCAACACAGTGGAGCTGGAAAGGCTGGAAGGACAGAACTTTAAGGTCTAATACAGTTATTTAGGCAACATTTAAGGGAGTGGGTAAGGATTTGTAGTATTTAGCTTGAGAGGAAGAGACCTTTTTGAGAAGAAATGATGTGCCTGGTGGATTGGAATAGACATCCTGGTGTCAGAGAAAAAATCAGGATGCCTGGAGCAGGGCTCATGGATGTACGAGGTCAGCCCAAGGTTGAGGCTGCAGACAGGAGAACTTTAGATGCCAGGCCTCAAGTACTTCAGCGGTTTCTTCTCTGTTAATGTGAAATTTTTATAAGTGAAATGATTGGGATAAAGCAGTGAACATTACTTTTTGGAAAACCTACTTTCTTCCCTTATGGCGACATTAGTAATATGTGACACAATTATTTGCAGCTAAGTCTTTTTCAACTCTTGACATTCTTTAGTTGTATGATCCTAGTGGCGCTGAGAGACAACATTAGATGATATGAGAATCTGATGGAGAAAAAAGGTGATTCCAATGTTTGGGGGCTGGGAGAAAGGAAATTTTAGTTTCGATTAACATTAGTAGGTAGGAGATTGTCTAATTGCCTAAGCTGCAGTGTTCGTGAAAATGAAAATGTGAGTGGCACTGAGATTCAGGAGGACAGAGCTGCACTTGAGAATTTGGGGTTCATTGAGATAGGGCAGTGGTTAAAGTAGATAAAATAGACTCTCCTGGAGAGGCGAATATGTAAAAAGTTGGAGCCAAGGCATGGACTTAGGAAATGCCCATGTTCAGGTGGAAGCATCTGGATGGTGTGGTTTCAAGGATGCCACAGAACGGGAAGTATCCATACATATCTTATAGAAAAGTGGACATACTTCCTACAAACAGGAGCTAGGAGTTTGAGTGAGAACCATTTAAGTTTGGCAAATAAGAAAGTGAAAGTCACTCAGTGGTGTCTGACTCTTTGCAACCTCATGGACCATACAGTCCATGGAATTCTCCAGGCCAGAATACTGGAGTGGGTAGCCTATCGCTTCTCCAGAGGATCTTCTTGACCCAGGAATTGATCTGGGGTCTCCTGCATTACAGGCGGATTCTTTACCAACTGAGCTATCTGGGAAGCCCGAGGATGAAAAAGGCAGATGAAAAAAAAGTGCTAATAATATAGTGCCACCTGCTGTCAGGCGTTAGGTATTTTTGAATTGTTTTTCTCAAATGGACTTCTTCCTATCTTGGTTGTTTTTTAGTTTTCACCTATTTTTTATCTCATTGCTTAGTGTGTGAACACACTGATTTGTTTACTTTTAAATCAACAGTATTGGGAGAGGTCATATCAATTTGTTTATCCCTTGATTTCAACGCTGCCAAAAGTTTCTGTCTCAAGTGAGTCTGTGTCATGGAAACATGTATGTTAGTCACTCAGCTGTGTCTGACTCCTTGCGGCCCCATGGACTACTGTCTGTGGAATTCTCCAGGCAAGAATACTAGAATGGGTAGCCATTCCCTTCTTCAGGAGATCTTCCCAACTCAGGGATAGAACCCAGGTCTCCTGAGTCTCCTGCATTGCAGGTGGATTCTTGACTATCTGAGCCACCAGGGAAACCCATGTCACGGAAGACCCGAGTTAATTCCTTCACGATTTCAGGGTTGCAGGAATCCTTCCTGCATAATTCTGAATATTCATTTTACATCTTGACTCACTTGTTCATCCCTGGAGAAGGAAATGGCAACCCACTCCAGTATTCTTGCCTGGAAAACTGCATGGATGGAGGAGCCTGGAGGGCTCCTATCCACAGAGTCGCAAGGAGTCGGACACGGCTGAATGACTTCACTTTCACTTGTTCTTGTAGGAGCTTGGGTTTACAAGCTTAGAGCTTTTGGAATGAATAGGTGTGGAAACTTTTTGTCTTTTTTTCACCCCTCAAGGAAAACCTGCATCCCTGAAGACTGCACAGCCGTCTCGTGTGAATCTGCCCAGACTGCTTCCTAGACCCAAAGCTTCTGTGAAACACCCTGCGCTGCGAAGGACAGAGAGCGCCGCCTCTGTGGCCAGCGTCCACAGTGAGCTGAGCACTTACAGCAGTATCTGTGAGTCGGTCTTACATCAGACTTTGGGGCCTGTTGAAACTGTACTTGTGAGAGAAATCTAGTGAGCTACCAATTACCAGGAGTTTTGATTCTGTGATTTAGGGGAAAATACACATCCCGCTTCTCCCTTGGAATTGCTCAGAAAATGTTTGGCAGGAGAAGAAAGTTTTTCTCAACGACATTCTCTTTTGATGAATGTGCTAGGAAACACTGACATACTTATCTGTTGAAGGCATGTGGGTGTTTTTTTTTTCCCCATGAATTCTGAAGTGTGCCATTTGAAAATGCTGGGTGGTGGTTGTTGGGTTTTTTTTTTTTTTTGGTTTGTTTAAGGAAAGAAAGTGATCTAGGAACTATTAGAACTCAACTGAAAATCAGAAAAAAAGATACTTTAGTTTCGTTTGCTTTGTAAACAGCTGCATTTTGTAGAAGCATTTTGTTTTTTTTCCCCTAATCTTAAACTTTGGATGCTAGATTCAATGTATTAGGAGTGAATATTATAACTTCAAGCTTAGTTTTAAATATTTTAAACTGAGAATATTTGGAGGATTTTCAATTTGTATGAATTTTGTTTTCTGTGTATAAAATGACACAGAGTTATTTTCTTAAATAAGCTTAAGATGTATTTGGTCTTAGTGTTTATTTGCTCATTTCCTTTTTAATTTCTTGCAACAGTAACTCATGGATTAACAAATGTGAAGAATTTTGGAGTGCCTGCTGTATATAGGCAGCACTGTAGATGCTGGGAAGGATATGAGATATCAAAGGAATGGTCCCTGTGTAAAAAAATAGTTGAAGATAGAGATGATGTTTACATGGATAACTAGAATATCAGATAAAACAAGGAATAATGGAGTGGTGGGGAGGAGGGGAGTTCTCTCTGCCTTAGAGGGGATCAGTTTCTGCTTTCTGGTGAGGAGGCAAGGTCAGATGGAAGTCGTGTTATTGAACCTTCTGGGTCTGGAGTACCGTGTAGGGTTACCATACATTCTTTCTCTGTTTTTTTCTCAAATAACTTCTGTTTCCCTGATTTTACATATGAGGTAATTGCGGCTCAGAGAGGTTGTCGCTGGTCCAAGGGCACTCAGCCAGCATGTGACAGAACTGAGAAAGTTTGTGGCTAAGACTTGGAACTAATGAGTCAATGAAGGAGCAGGTTTCCAAGAGGGTACTTAGCAGCAGGAGCTGGTCTCCTATGAGAGTGAGTAGCTGTATGTGGGAACTTGAGGGGCCCGGGAATACGTTACTCGCAGTGAAATGGGACTGCTTCCCACTTGCTACCTGAAGTTTGAAGTCGTGTCAGGAGATCATGTGAGATCAGGTTTGATCGTGACAGGTTTGCATATATCTGTCAAGTCTTGAGTTGAAAAAGTCATTCACTCGTGTACTCCCTTAAGGTCATTCTCTGTTTGTAACAGGAAATTTTAAAAACAAAACTGCCAGCACAGAGGCACCCAGGTGCTCTCCGGGGGTACTGGAGGGTTGTGTGGTGTTGGCGCTTGGGCCCCTGGCAGGAGGCGCGTCCATGGAGCCACTGCCCAGCGTCCCCGCCGGCAGCCATGTTGCCATGGCCCCCGCTCAGAACCGTGTCTGACACTCCCAAGGAGGGTGTCAAAATGCTTTTGTCCGTTCCTTTTTGTCTTTTAACAAAGGGGCTTCCCGTGGACCCACAGAGCCTGTCTCCTGGCTGTGTGTCCCTGTCTCATCAATGAGTCTCTTTCTTAGATGGATCCACTAGCCTGTTTAATCTGTTCTGTGTAGTGCCTCGGAGCTTAGATTTTTTTTTTTTTCCCACTGCTCCATTCTAATTCACTAAGAGCAAGCATGAGGAATAGGAGCGTGAACATGGCTGCAGTTTTCCTTGCTTGAGCTTGCTGTGATCCTTTTAAATGACTATACCAGGAGGATTTCGCAGCTGTACAGAAACGGATGCGTCTTCGAAAATATATATCAATTCTACACTCACCCCACCGGCTGGCTCAGAGAGGCACTATGATGCTACCTTATTGACGCTGCTGGTTCTGGGATCCTACAGCCTTTGTATAGTTCCTTTGTTAGCCACGTTTACTGGCAAAAGAAGTAGGTCAATGATTTCTGGTTTGATTCTTTCTTTGTAAGCATGCTTAAATTTCATTCAGTAAATTAACTTAGCATCTCTCGATCTCTATCTTTATAACTTGTAATTTGTTAATTGTGGTATTTTTCAGGCATGTTTATATTGAAGTTGTGAATGGTTCTGCATAGAACCAATTTTATTGTGTATTTTATGTGTTTGGGAACTCGGATGAAATATAATTCAGCAATGTCGATGTTCTTGGCACATGAAATTACTTTATAAAAGACTAGTTAATGGTCTCATTTGTGATGAAACAACTGGTAGTTTTTTTGTGTGTTTGCCCAATCGTTGTGCGAGTATAGGAAAAATACTTTCCTAGAATTAGAATGAAATCATCGCATTTTAATGCTTTTACTCATATTCTACCTAAAAATATTTTAAATGTGTACTTTTTCAGAATTACCTTCAAATGTGAAAAAAATCATTTTGAGCGGCAGTGTGTCTGATTTCTGATAATGCTGGCTCATGTTAGGAAATAACCTTTCAGTATGTGTTTTAAATTCTTATGGGGTGAGGCCTTTGGACGCTTTTAAAGAATGTTTTCCTGCTTTGTTTGCTCCTGTCTTTGTGATGTGATGCTGTCAGTGCAGTCGCTTCTGAGATGGCAAGATACTCTTAGAGAATTCTGGTTTGCTGTGCTTAAGGATGCTATAGAAATAACACGACCAAGCTCTAAAGCTGCTGAATCAAAATGTATAAGACAGCAAACCTTTCTTTTGTGGGGGTTCCAGGAGATGCTTTGTGTGTGTTCTTTTCAGCATACAAAATTTTTAAAGTCACAGTGTTGATTTTTTTTTAAAATATATATTAGTACAAAATTTAGCCTGGTAGTTTCTGTATCAAATATGCTCATTTTTAGAGGTTAAATGTCCTAAGCTCTTCCAGGCTCAGAGAGCTAAGGTTCAGTTTTTAAGATCATTGGATAAAAATATGTTATATACTGTAGGTCTTATAAAGAAGGGAAGGTTTGAGGGACCTTTGTGTGAGTATAGAAGGAGGTCTTGGGGTGGGTCTGTAATTTTGCCATATTAGCAGATACGAAGTCCTAGAGCTTCTTATACCTCCCAGTTTGGTTGGGAAAGCATGATAAGCATGTTTATTTTTGAGAGACAGATGGCAAGGGGAAATGAAAGGTTGTACACCCGAGCTGTCTGCACTGTCTGGGAGATGCAGTGGGCAGAGGTAAACTAAAGAAACGGAGCTTTCTCTTTCCCCACCTTCACAGCCACCCCGGTGCACATGGCATGGTACAGTAGAAAAGAGCATCCAAGTTGGACTCCTAGCTTTCTTACTAACACATGGAAGCTAGACAGTCTCACACTCTCTTAGCCTGTGTTCTCACCAGATGAATGGGCGGGGAGACCCAGATCATCCTAAATCCTTGCAGCAGCAAAGGCTTCTGCCTACCTTTAGTTTTCTTCATGATGATAAAATGGTACCTAACAGCTTGGAAGGAGGGTGTTTGACGTAGGGGTCAAGGTGATGGAGAGAAGGATCAGTCTCACTCGCCTTCAGCCCCGTCGTCATTGCTGAATGGCAAATGGGTATTGTGTCACCTGCCAATACCGGTCAGTTGGTGAAAATCACCTGGACAGCAGTGAGCTGCTTCCAGATTCAGAGCAAACCCAGCATGGGTTTGACCACTGATGCCTGCCTGAGGTGAGGAAGCGGGGGAAAGGCAGGTGGTCCCTACGTTGGCCCCGTGTTACAGCACATGCTCGGCACTTAAGCACATCTGAATGGACGATTGAATTAGAAAATACTATCATCCAGACTGGTGTTTTGTCTTCATGCTTTTCTGGACTATGTCTGGGACCTTCCTGTTAGTAGAGGGTTGGGTGACTTTGTGTTTGGAATTTGAGAGCTTGGAGGTAAGTCGTGATTTGATTCGAAGCCAAGTGGGCAGAGGATCTGGCGCAGTGGGAAGTGTTAAGCTGATTCATTGAAAGTTCGGAAAACAAGCAGAAGGTTGGCTCCGTGTGTATATACATGTTTTTTAAACAAAAAGAAAAACTAATGTGGAGCAGGCGCTAGAGCGTGGTGTGAAGTGTTACGTTTGCAAATAACAGTTTGGAACAGTGGAAGCCTTTCTCTAGCAGGGAAATCTTTTTCCTTGTGCTTGGACTTCTCTGAGAATCTCTTCATTTTCTCTGTAGACTTGGTCATCTCTGTCATTTCACTTGAACCACGTTCTGCGTGTGGGGAAATGAAGGATTCATGAGCATCTGTTACTCTGGCATAATCAGGGCAGCTAAGGCCAGGGCTGACAGCAGCATGGGGGCAGTTCTCAAACGGTGTGTAGTAGACCTGGCTGAGACATAGGCAGCCACTTGTGGGGCCTCACACATTGAGTCTACAAACCAGCCGTCTCGGAGTGACTGTGTCTCCTGGAGCACCATGTGCAGAATTCCCAGTGGGTGCTCGGCCTCAGAAGGACCCCGCACCCGTTAGTGGGGGTCCCGAGGCACCGTCTGCACTCTCCTCACACTAGGGGTTCAGACCCTCTCTTGCCTAGAGAGGTGACACAATCCAGCCCAGCCGGGCAGTGGCCCAGTCGGGACCAGAACTCAGGTAGTGCCGGCTCCATTCCATTCCGCGACACCAAGGTGCTTCTGTCAAGCTGTTGGAACTTGTGCCGCTTAAGGGTTTATCATTGGGACAGAATAACTCTAGATGAGAGGAAATGCAGACATTCTCAGCATACCCAGCCAGCTGCCCAGCTGAAATAGAAGGCATCGTGCCTTGTAATAAAGGTCATCCTTCCAGTTGGGGTTTACTGGAAAGCGACAGGCCAGCTTAGAGGAGAGCCTTAGAGAGCTGAAGGATGTGTAAGTGCCGGTCACAAGGTCAGCACCTTAGTAACATGGGAGGGAATGAGGGGGCATGTAGTAGATGATGGAGTGTGTGTGTGTTTGTGTGAGTGGGTGCATCTGTGTGTTTATATGTGTCACATAAAAATGGAAGTGTGTGTTGTTGTGGAATAGGTGTAAATATGTGTGTATGTCACATAAAAATGGAAGTGTCGTGTGTTTATGCGAGTGTGTACATATGTGTGTATGTGTGTGTGTATGCTACATATAAGTGGAAGTGTGCGTGTGTGTGTGCTTGTGCCCCAAGTCAAGCTCATTTTTATCCTGTAATATGAAATGTTGACCCTCGCGTGTTAACACTGATGCGATCGCATACCAGCAAGACTGAGCCTCCAGGGCGGCAGCGAGACAGCTGGCCCCAGCGCCTCCTGTTCTGTGCATGACCGAGATGGGAATATTGTCCCTTGTGAGAAAAGTCTTTGGCTTTCGTGCCAAATCCTTTTACCAAGTCCTTTGGAAACTGAAGGTCTTTATGTTCAAAGCTTAGAAATAAAACGTACGGATTTACTATCATATGAATTTATAATAGGTCTGTAAATTAAATTCAACTTTTCAAAATCTGAATAGGCAACTTATTTGCTGCTGAATATAGTTTTCAAAATGTGTCAAGAAAAGGCAGACTCGAATCCAGATTGTTGTAATATGTGGTTGATACCAATAACATCATTCAGTTTCCTTCATAGATTTTGATTTAGCATAGGTGGAAGTGTTGATTGAAACCCAAAATCCATTTTATATGAAATTCTGAAAGACATGCTCTATGACACTTTGGTTCTGTTTCTTTAAGACTATGAAGTCACTCCCCATCAGTTCTTTGAAAAGTTATGTTGAATTTTGTAGTAGTCACGTCTTCAGTGCTTAACATTTATGTTAGTTCCCTGTGAGCTTTGGAAAACCCAAGTCTCCACGTTTTAGGGAAGAAGGGAGTTGGAAAGAAGGACAGGAAATTGACAGAAACTTGTCAGCAGGAGGGAAGACTATGTAGATTTGGTGTGGTATTAAGCATTACCTGGGCACAGGAAGATCAAACAGATGGCTCCCTGTAGGGGGGACTTGACGTTGATCAGGGCAGAGTGACTGCAAGTCTTCAGCAGGTTCAAATATGACATCCTTCAGGACTGAGGTAGGAGCTGGGACAGTTTAGCCTAATGAAAAGTCTTCAAATTTATAAATATTAGTAAATAGGGTTGACATCTCATCCCTTTCCAGAAAAGTGAGGTGAAGAAAGGGATCAAGATTGGTGATAAAGACATTTGTGATTGTAAGCATTAATAATTAGAATGGAATTGGATGGTTAGAATTGGGTGTTGAAAATTATTTTGAAACAAATGATAAAAAGTCCAGTCTGGGTTGGCAGAGGGGGAAATTAAGCCTGGAAACCAGGCTGTGAATGACCGCACCTCCAACTTTCCCTCTGGTAACATAAACATGCCAGTGGTTTGTATGTTTACCAAAGGGAGATAGATTAAAAAGGTTAACTTTTATGGCAATAGAAAATGATAAAACTTTCTAAGTATTTTTCTTCTGATTTTTCCCCCCTTCCTGAGATGTGGAGAGAAAAGGGCAATGTGCTGTGTTTATACTCTTGAGCATTCTGTGTAACATGGTAACCTCTCAGCAAGAGCCAAGCAGTGCTGTTAAATTTTCTTGTGAGAGCCAAGCCCCTGGACAGTGTGCTTTTTCCGAGATTATTCAGTTCTCGAGAACTAAAAGGAAAATTTCAGACTGATAAGGACATGCTGATGCACCCCTCTTAGTTAGGTCACTGCCGCTGCTCTTCTCTCCATTTCTCTTACCACTTACTAAAATTGGAAGCAGCCTTTTTGATATACATAATTTTATGTGTCATTTTTGGCTGCACTGGGTCTTCGTCCCTGCAGGGGCTTTCTCTCGTTGGGGTGAGTGGGCTCTACTGTTCAATTTTGGCTTCTCAGTGCAGTGGCTTCTCTTGTCAGGAGCACAGGCTTCGGGTGCGTGGGCCTTGGGAGTCGTGGCTCCCAGGCTCTGGAGCACAGGCTCAGCAGGGGTGACACACGGACTTAGTTGCTCTGCAGCATGTGGGATCCTCCTGGATCAGGGATCAAACCTGTGACTCCTGCCTTGGCAGGTGGATTTTCACCACTGAGCCACCCAGGCAAGTCTCTGAAACAGCTTTTTGTGTTCCTTTACATGCCAGTATAATTGTTTCCAAACCTTTCCTTTAAGGTTTTTGACTCTTAACGTGATTCTCAAATGTAGATACACTCAGCCATAAACAGTGTAGTAAGTGATGGGGGTGCTGGTTATGTTCCTAAAGTTTCCATAGTCCTCTCAACCGTACCAGAGCCGGGAACACTGTTTCATAGGACCTCATTACGGCCCCAGTGCACCTTTACCAAAAATGCAGTGTGAAAATATATTCTCATTTTGAATTCAGAGCAGAGGAAACAGACCCTGCTCCTTTGTTTCACTTGCCTCTTCCCCTGCTCCTTACAAATCTTAAGGATACAATAGAAGATTTGGGTTATTTTTTTCAATCCAATGGGAAGCTATAAATGTGAAGAGAAATTTCTCATTGAGGGAGAACCTACGTAAACATACAGCCTACACAGTTGTCTTATGAAACTGAAAGATACTTAGTTTTTCATCCAGGGCTCCAGTCACTATTGGGCAAAAGAAGAAATACAGGTAAGCAGGGCATCTGTTGAAGGCTTTGCCTACAGGTTTCTCTGTGGTTTCAGATTTTCATTTCGGTAGACAATCGAGTTTCAAATTATTGATTTTTTTTAAAGCTGTGTTCTCTATTTCCAAGTGTCACTGTCTTTTGATAATGCCAAGGTTGCCTTGAGGGTCCCAGTGAAGACAGAGAAGCAAAATCAGAGACTAGCAAAATAGCAGACATCCTTTCCAGGACCCACTGACACATTAGACCTAGAGTAGTATTTGGTCACCTTCACTCCGACCTCTTCCTGGGAAACAGTGTAGGTCTGCTTCTGAGGGAGCCCCCTTTTGCTAGTTAACTATCACGGAGTCAGAATTATAGCACAGTCTAAGCACAGGTGGCTGGTCTCAAATTTGTTCCAAAAGTCCTTTCTTCAGTTCCTTTAGTGCCTGGGAACGTCTTCCCCTCCCCGAGTTAATTTCTGTGTGAGTGAGAGAGGAAAGGTTTCTGTGGAATACAAGAGATGCTTTTCTTATTTAGGTGGAATTCCATTTTCTGTTTCAACTCTGAGGCTTAGGCATCTTTGTTCTAGGGCAGATGTTGGAGTTTAACTTCTTGCTGCAGCAGAGAAGGGTCAGAATCTGACCTCATCTTCACAGCTACAGATGAGCTGGTGGATAATACTCATCCCTCGGTACCATGGGAGATTGGTTCCAGAACCCCTGAGGATACCAAAACACCTCCCAGTCTTCATGTGGATGAAGGCTGCCCTGGACCTGAGGCATGAACTTGGGCTGTACCAGGATGTGTGATCGCCCTGGTTACGTCTTAACCTGCATCCCTGCAAACAGGAACTACCTGTTGCCAGTCTTTGTATCCCAGCATCCAGTAACGACGGGCATGTGGGGTGGGTGCTTAGTGAGCACCTGCTAATTCAAGGGGGACAGATAGGTCAGGGAAGATTCATACTGCGGTTATCAGTAAACTGAAATGTACTTTTCTATTCTATTCTAGCTGGTAATGCCGCTGTCATCAAATATGAGGAAAAACCTCCCAAACCAGCATTTCAAAATGGCTCCTCAGCATCCTTATATTTGAAGCCCTTGGTACCCAGAGGTCGTGCACACTTTCTGAAAACACCTCCAAGAGGTATGGGACCTCCCAGTGAAGAGAAGAGGAAGACAAGGCTTTTCAGATCCTTGGCTCATAGGAGGTTAAAAATATTGACAGATTCTTGGTATTTTTATTTACAAAAAGTCTGAGAAGTTAAGACATAACAGATTTTACACTGAGGGAGCTCTTGTTCTGAGAGTCTGTTGGTTCTATAGCTAAAACTTGATACACAGAAATCAGCAGACAGAGCAAAGGTAAAAGGCGTTAAGAAATACAACTTCTTGAGGTAAATTATGTGAAAGTGGCAATCTATAGGAGTGGCATAGAAATGCATGGTTTACTTCATACTTTGGGTCCAATCATATTATCCTCACCCCTACCCACCACCACCCCTTTCTTTATCTCTTCTCTGAATCACTCACTTTGTAATTGTTGCAGCTCTGAAGGTTAATCTTCAGGTTTACAACATGAGTGGTATATACTTATGGGGTCCCCAGCCTCTGGAATCTAATGTCTGATGATCTGAGGTGGAGCTGATGTAATAATGATAGAAATAAAGTGACAATAAATGTAATGCACTCGAATCATCTCCAAACTGTCCCCCTGCCACGCTGCTCCTAGGTCTAGGGAAAACTTGTCTTCCATGAAACCAGTCCCTGGTGCCAGAAATGTTGGGGGACATTTATATGGAATGTTCTCCTGCAGCTTTATCACGGTGGCGTTGAAGCACATTAACAGTTATTCAGTGAACTGAAAGACTGTTTAGCTGAAAGAAGAATTGTGAAAGAGAAGCTTGAGCTGTCCTATGTGAGGCATATTTATATTAGAGAGATTAAAAAACACAGAAAGGTACACAGTCCTCCTTCATCCCATCAACCACAAATAACTTGCATTTCTTCTTTTTCGTTTCTTTTGCATGTATAACCATTTTCCTTTTGGTTTCAAGAAAACTCAGAGCATAGTATGTACCCTCTCTTGTGCCGTGCTTCTCATTATTAATTTAGTAGTATGTCACGAGAGCATCTTCATTTTAAATGACTATGAAATCGTCTCCTGTTTTCTAATTCCATGGTTCCTGGACACAATTCTGACTTTCACTATGAAACCTTTATACTGGGATGAACATCTTTGAAGGTGAACATTGTTCATTGCTTCAGATTCTAGTTACATCCATGAGGTTTCCCTACAAGAGGGTTCACTGAGTTAAACTGTATGAATCTTTAGGAACTTATTATTATGTCATTAAATAACTTTCCAGAAAGGTGTTAATCTCTCAAAGCAGTGTGTCTGTTGCTCTGCGTCCTTCTCAACGCGTGTGTGTGTGTGTGTGTGTGTGAGAGAGAGAGAGAGAGAGAGAAAGAGAGAGAGAGAGATGTATGTGCGTGAAAGTTCCTGTGGTAACTTGAGGCTGATTACCTATTAGTATTTACCAATACTTTTTATTTTCTACTGAATTCAAGAGAGAATAGGTACAGATACTGGCAGAAAGATTCTTCCAAGTGCCAGCTGGTTCTCATCTGTCCAAAGTCTTAAATAAACTTCTGAGGCATCAAATGACCCCCTGTTGGCATGACATCAGTTTATGAATCTGTGCTTTTTATTGATGGATGAGAAAGCCCCATGATCTGCACATACACTGGTACCTGGAAAGAAAATATCTAACTTTGAGACTAAGCTCACTTGCAGAGTTAGAATAGCTTGATTCCTTGGATACCTTTCTAGAACAGAGAACCTCAGTATTCTAAAATGCCCTTTTATTGAATTTATGAGCTTCTGTATCACAGAGGTTTTACTTGAGTGGAAATCAATGCCTTCCATTCACAACAGCCACATATTTTAAGAGATTATCGTCTCTGTAAAATTCCACGGATAGAATGTGGCAACTGTTCTGACTGATCTGCTGGTGCTTTGCCCTAGAAACGACTCTGTCATGTCAGGAAGACGTGCTCATAATCTCCTTGTGACTGACTTTTGTAGCTCTGTGCCTGTCACCGCTCCTGGTTGTATTTGTTTTTCAGCTTTATGGGTGTATAATTGACAATGAAAATTACAATAAATTTGATTTAATGCATATATACATTGTGAAAGAATTCCCCTGCTTACAATTTTATATCATATCCATTTGAAGGAAAAGCCTAAGTATATTGTTTCCTTCATAGCTGAATAGCAGTACAACTGGGTTTAATACTTGACAGTTTCAGAAATCACACCCTTTCTTTCATAAAGTCTGGCCCTTTTTCTGCTCTGTAAGTGGTAGAATAGCATAAAATGTGTAAGACACATGTAAATTCAGTACTGTTAAATTTGAATTTCAGCAGTTCTTGAATTGAAAAACACTGTGGTTTGTCCTAACATATTTAATCGGTGACAATGAATTATATCACCATTAAACCACCATTTTGATCTTATTTGGAATTTCTTTTTATACTTAGGAGGGGGAACTTTATTTGTAAAATGGATTATTCTGTGATATTTCCTGTAAAATGTGTATCTTACAAATATTTCTCTTATATTTTAGATCCTTCGAGAAAAAGTCTGTTTACAGCCTTGAATACAGGTAAGTGACCATTTTAAATACAGATAGAGGAAAAGAATCATTTTGTAGAGTTACATTATCAATTATTTAAGTGTATTCACAGTAATTTTTCACTAGTTGCTTATAAATATAATTTTAGTTTTGTGGCATAAACATAACTGCTTGTGACGTTGGCTGGCATAGGGTTGAAACTTGGTGAGCGTGGTTGCTAAGCCATCTGAGGCAGAAGGATGCTTTATTAATCACAGATAATTTGCTTTTTTAAGTAATGATTTTTTTTCAAATGTGGAGCATATTTATTACTCACCATGTGGAGATGTGGAGAATATACTTTTTCTAAGAAATACTCTATTATAAAATGGATAGTCTTTAACTGTTAAATAATCTTGTGACCAGGTTTAGTAGTTCAAGCCCTTAACATTTTTCTTTTCCTTTTCACACTTCTATTGAACAAACGCACACCTATCTCTTTAAGACTATCTCTGAACCTTTGAACATCAACTGGGAATTAAAAGACTTGGCCTCTTGAAGCCAAAGAAGATTTTATAAAGTGTACTCACTACAGTGTCTGTGTTTTATCTATAGCTGGTTAGGTCCCTATCCACTACTTAAATTCTCCTGCTTAATACGTGGTTATAAGACAGTTTTATGGCTTCTGAGTCCATTGAGGATTACAGCAGCAAATCAAACGGCAGAGGCAGAAGGCTATTACCGTGACATACTGATGACAGATTATCATGCTTCATGATAGCACTGGGAGCTAAGGATATAAAGGGGAGCCCCAAATGAGTAAGGCTTTGTCTTCAGGAAGGTTCCAGGAAAGTTGAAGGATTGCACAAATAAATATACAATCACAACTGCAATAAATTTTAGGAAGGTGCATTGCTGGTTCCTAGTTAAAGGCTATGATGTAGTGAGGAAAGCCTGGATAGGAGGTATAAATTTGTGGACACCCCTCACCCCAACCCCCTGTGTACAGATAGTATACTAAAGAAAATGGGATGAATAACCTTACGTATGGAATAACTTGATGCTCCTGAGGCGTGCTTGGTTTCCTCAGCTTAGTCAGGCAGACAAGTTACAGGCTTACCTGTTATAGGCTCTCGCTTACTATAGAGCTAGAGAGGACCCAGCCATGCAGAGCAGTTTAAATTGTAAAGGCTTCCAAGAGCCGAGTTTGAACATACATATTTACCAAATAAATTTTTAAAGGCCAAAGGAAACTCTTCTGTGTACAATGAGATTTTTATTTTCTTTCATTTTAAATTTCCAGCATATCCTAGTATTTAGGAGATAAAATATTGCAGGTGGATTCTTTACCACCTGAGCCACCAGGGAAGCCCAACACACTACAGAATGACTACATGTTAAATCAGATAACTTTTCTCTGAAAGCTAGGTGATAATTCTGAGTTTAACTGGGAAACTTCCCAAGTGTCTTCCAAAGTGGCTGCACTGTTTTACATTTTCATGAGCTTTTCCACATCCTGGTCAGCACTAGATTTTGTTTTTAACTCATTTTTATCGGACTGCAGTTGATTCATAATGCTCTGTTAATTTCTGCTGTACAGCAAAGTGATTCTGTTATACATATGTCCACTCTGTTTTAGGTTCTGTTCCCATATAGGTGATTAATGAGCACTGAGTAGGGTTCCCTGTGCTATACAGGAGGAATAAGTTATCTCTTTCATATACAGTAGTGTGAATGCTTGTTTTTGTCTGCCTTTTATTTTTATTTTTATTATAGCCAGTGGGTCTAGTCTAGATCTAGTGTTAGTTGCTCAATTGTATCCGACCATTTGCAACCCCATGGACTGTCCCCCATCAGGATCCTGTCCATGGGATTCTCCAGATAAGAATACTGAAGTGTGTTGCCATTTCCTCCTCCAGGGGAATCTTCCCAACCCAGGGATTGAACCCGGGTCTCCTGCATTGCACTCAGATTCCTTACGTCTGAGACACCAGGGAAGCCCTGATCTAGTGGGTATGAACTGGTATCTCATTGTGGTTTCAATTTGCATTTCCCTGATGGCTACTCAGATGTTGAGCATCTTTCAGGACCTTATGAGCCATTCACGTATCTTCTTTGGGGAAACACTTATTCAAGTCCTTTGCCCATTTTAAAATTATTTGTATTATTATTATTGAGGTGTAGGAGTTCTTTGTATATTCTGAATATTAGACTCTTATCAGACAGATGATTTGCAAATAATTTTCTCCCATTCTGTAGATTGTGTTTTCATTTTCTTTCTTTTTTTTTTAATATTTATTTGACTATGCTAGGACTTAGTTATGATGTGTGGGAACCAGGTCTCTGTCTAGGAATTAAACCTGGAGCCCCTGTGTTAGGAGTATAGAATCTTAACCACTGTACCACCAGGATGTCCCTGTCTTTTCATTTTCTTGATAACACCCTTTGAGGCACATTTTTAATTTTCGCGAGATCCAGTTTATCTGCTTTTCTTCTTATATTGCTTATCCATTTGGTATTATGTCTAAGAAGCCATTGCTTGTACAAGGTCATGAAGACCAATGCCCATGTTTTCTTCTGAGCGTTTTATACTTTCAGCTCCTATGCTTAGGTCTTTGATGCAGTTTTGAGTTAATTTCTGTATACGATATGAAGTAGGGGGATCCAACTTAATTCTTTTGCATGTAGATTTCCAGCTGTCCCAGCACCATTTGTGGAAAACACTGCTCTTTCCTCCACTGAACTATCTTGGCACCTTTGTTGAAAACAGTTGGATATGAACACGAGAATTTGTTTCTGGTCTCTCTAGCCTATCCCTGTAGGCTTCCCTGGTGGCCCCGATGGCAAAGAGTCTGCCTACAATGCTGGAGACCCAGGTTTGATCCCTGGGTTGGGAAGATCCCTTGGACGAGGGCATGGCAACCCACTCCGGTATTCTTGTCCTGGAGAATCCCCATGGACAGAGGAGCCTGACAGGCTATAGTCCATGGCGGGTGGGGTCGCGCATAGATCTACGTGTCGATCCTCGTCAGTACCATGTTGTCTTGATTACTGTGGTGTGATAAGTTCTGAAATCAGAAAGTGTGCATCCTTCAACTTGTCCTTTTTTCAAGATTGTCTTGACTGTTCTGAGTGTCTCGAATTTCCATGTGAACATTAGTGTCAGCCTGTCAGTTTCAGGAAAGAAGTTGGTTAGGATTTGGATAGAGATCGCATCGAGTTTGCAGATGCATTTCTGGAGCATTGGCTGTCTTTACAACGTTCAGTGTTTTGATTCATGAATATGGGACGGCTCCCCCTTTTAGTTAGGTCTCCTTTCATTTCTTTCAACAACTTTCTGGTAGTTTTCAAATTACAAGTTTTGCAATACTTCTTTTGGGAAGTATTTGTTGTGTGACATCTCTGTGCCTTGGGAGCTGCTATGGATACTGGTCACAGGGAAGGAACTAGTTCAACGAGTCTAGTATGCCTACTCTATGCAGCCTTTCTAAAGGCAGTCTTAATTTACGTCTCATGTCAGTGATTACATAAAGTATTGTAGGGCTTCCCCGGCGGCTCAGTGGTACAGAACCTGCCTGTCAGTGTGGGAGCTGCGGGTTTGATCCTTTGGTCGGAGAGATCCCACGTGCCACGGAGCACCTAAGCCTGTGTGCCGCAGCTAGCGAGCCTGTGCTCCGGGAGCCGCCGCTCCGGCGTCCGTGCACCACCAGTCCCGACGCCCGGCGCTCTAGCGCCTGTGCTCCACAAGAGGAGCCTCCGCAGTGAGAAGCCCACACACCACAACCAGAGACTAGCCCCTGTGACCCACAACTAGAGAAAAGCGCTCACAGCACTGAAGACCCAGCACAGCCAAAAACAAATAAAAATGTAAACGATTGTAAAGGATATTTGTTTTCGTAGGCGTAGCAATAAAAAAAGAAAAAACCCTCCAGTATATATCTCCTTTCTACATGCGGAAAAACTATTAGCGTTAGGCATTGTCCCTTGTCACGTTGTGGGACTATTGTGATGTCTTGTTTCCAAATCCTGTCACTGACAGTGTAACAGTGACCCTTGATAGGAAAGGTGATCACAATGGCAGATGAACGGGTGACTGAGAAAAGAAATGGACAGTATAGATCACGCCATGGTTTTGTCTGGCAAAGCCTCTAAACCATTAGAGGCTTAGAAATAGGGCATAGGACAGAGTTCGAGAATGCCTGCCTTCAGTTAACCCTTCTCTAATAATTGCAGTGGGAGGAGCTGTATTGTAAGGGGTCAACATTGTGATTTAATCTAGATTTTGAGTAGGAACACGTATTTTCCCAAAGTCATAAACTTGTCTTTTCCAGGCTTCTCTGTTGATGGTTAGTGACTATCATTATTTAAAACTGACCGATACCATACTGTCTTAATGACTGTGGATTTGTAGTATAGCCTAAAGTCAGGTAGGTTGATTCCGCCAGTTCCATTCTTCTTTCTCAAGATTGCTTTGGCTATACGAGGTTTTTTGTATTTCCATACAAATTGAGAAATTATTTGTTCTAATTCTTTAAAGAAGACCTCTGGTAGCTTGATAGGAATTGCACAGAAACTATAAAACTCCTAGAGGAAAACATAGGCAAAACACTCTCTGACATAAACCAAAGCGGGATACTCCATGACCCACCTCCCAGAATACTGGAAATAAAAACACGAATAAACAAATGGGACCTAATTAAAATTAAAAGCTTCTGCACAACAAAGGAAACTATAAGCAAGGTGAAAGGACAGCCTTCAGAATGGGAGAAAATAATAGCCAATGAAGCAACAGACAAACAATTAATCTCAAAAATATACAAGCAACTCCTGCAGCTCCATTCTAGAAAAATAAACAACCCAATCAAAAAGTGGGCCAAAGAACTTAACAGACATTTCTCCAAAGAAGACATACAAATGGCTAACAAACACATGAAAAGATGTTCAACATCACTCATTATCAGAGAAATGCAAATCAAAACCACAGTGAGGTATCACTTTACACCAGTCAGAATGGCTTTAATCCAAAAGTCTACAAGCAATAAATGCTGGAGAGGATGTGGAGAAAAGGGAACTCTCCTACACTGTTGGTGGGAATGCAAACTAGTACAGCCACTATGGAAAACAGTGTGGAGGTTCCTTAAAAAGCTGCAAATAGTCCTGCCATATGACCCAGCAATCCCACTGTTGGGCATATACACCGAGGAAACCAGAATTGAAAGAGCCACATGTACCCCAATGTTCATCGCTGCATTGTTTACAATAGCCAGGACATGGAAGCGACCTAGATGCCCATCAACTGACGAATGGATAAGAAAGCTGTGGTACATATACACAATGGAATATTACTCAGCATTAAAAAAAAATTCATTTGAAGCAATTCTACTCAGATGGACCGAACTGGAGCCCATTATCCAGAGTGAAGTAAGCCAGAAGCAAAAACAACAATACAGTATATTAATGCATATATATGGAATTTAGAAAGACGGTAACGAGAACCCAACATGCGAGACAGCAAAAGGAACGCAGATGTATAGAATAGACTCATGGACTCTGTGGATGAGGGAAAGAGTGGGATGATATGGGAGAATGGCATTGAAACATGTTAATTATCATATGTCTAATCAATCGCCAGCCCAGGATTGATTCTCGGGGCTGGTGCATCGAGATTTCCCGGGGGGAAGGGAGGAGGGAGGGGGGAGGGAGGGGTTTCTGGAGGGGGAGCATATGTAAACCCATGGTGATATCATGACAATGTATGGCAAAAACAATAAAAGGGAGAAAAAAAAAAAACTGACCGAGTATTATGGTGAGCCTGCTCAGGAAAAGGCACAGAGTGTTGGCTTTTGGAGGAGCAGCTTAGAACCTGAGAAAGTGAAGTGTTAGTTGCTCAGCCACGTCCAACTCTTTGCAGCCCCATGGAGTGTAGCCTGCCAGGCTCCTCTGTCCATGAATTCTCCAGGCAGGAATACTAGAGTGGGTAGCCTTTCCCTTCTCCAGAGGATCTTTCCGACCCAGGAATCGAACCGAGGTCTCCCGCATTGCAGGCAGATTCTTTACCATCTAAGCCACCAGGGAAGTCCAGATGCTCAGAAGTAGAGTCCAAACAGCAGTGACTTTTTGGGTGGATCATGTAACCTCCTAATATTAGTTTTCTTTTCTGTGTAATTGAAATGACTGACCACTAAGGCTTCTCCCTGCTCTCTAAGCCTGCGATGGCAGAGCATGTTGTCTTTCTCTTCTGCTTGCAGTGCCATCTTTTAGATGGTACAGAAGACACTGCCTCCTCATACAGACATGCTTCTCTGAGCGTTGAATCTTATGACTCTCAGATAGTTTTCTTTTTTTTTTTTTAAGCAACAAACTGTGGTAGAGATTAAAAGTGAGCAACTTCATATCTTTTCATTTGCGTACAGTAATCACTTGAATTATAGCAGTTTGCTAAGTTCTAAAATGTTTAGCCTGTAAAGGTTTAGAAATCACCCTTTAGTTTTTTTTAAATTTGTGATTTGAAATAAAATGTAGAGAACTTTATATGCTGCAGTCGCCTAACATAAGCAGTCACTTATAATGACTATTACATGTAACATGCAGCAGCGTTTAACTAGTCTTGCGTATTCACGGTACTTCTGTATCACATTCACAAATGATCCTGTGATGAACACCTCTACAGTGAGTACCTTCAAAGTTGAGGGAAGTTTTTGCGATTGATTCTGTTCTTTAATCAGTTGGTATATTGGCTGTGCTGGGTCTTTGTTGCTGCCCCTGGGCTCTCTAGTTGCAGCGAGCGGGGCTACGCTCTGGTTGTGGTGCCCGGGTTTCTTGGTGCGGTGGCTTCTTGCTGCAGAGCCTGAGGTCTAGTGAAGTGCAGCCTCAGTGGTTGTGGCACGTGAGATGGCCCCGTGGCACGTGGGATCTTAGTTCCTGGGCCAGGGATCGAACCCGTGTCCCCCGCATTCTCAACCACTGGGCCACCAGGGAGGTCCCCTGTGATAGATTCTCGTAAGTAGTATAAACAAATCGGAACATATGCATATGTGTCACTGCTTCACTCAGCAAATTGTTTTCCAAAAGCTTCATATCCCTTTATAGCATGATTGACACCATAAAAGATTGCTGGCGTCACCATTTTTTTTTTTAATTTGACTAGTTTAGTAGTTGAAAATTTTGTGTCACTGTTTTAGTTTCAACCTTTCATCAGTTACATCAAAGACAGTTCCGTTACCTCATAGGAAAAGGAAGAGGAGCAGAAAGAGAATGAACTTTGCCGGCCTTGACTGTTGGTGGACATCTTGGGATTGCCGCATTCCACTGGTGTCCTGATCTTGGGTTCATTGCTAAGCCTCTCCAAAGTCTCAGATTTCTCACTTGGGGACACAAGAATATTTTGGGAGGACTTCCCAGTATAGGAGTATTTTATGTAGAGTTGTTATATAAAAAGCTCTCAAATGGTAGCTGCTGGAAGACAGTAATGAGGATAATCCTTTTCATTGTTCTTATGATTCTGGTGGCTTACTTTTAGAGCTCTTTTCCAGGAGAATGAATTATTTTAAATCCCTTAAGCAAGCAGGGAAAACCACTGAAAGTCAAGAACCACCCTTGTGGGGTTTAGCTGTTGTCATTTATTTAAAGATGATGATGCTGTAAGATTCTCACCAACACTGACTCTAAATAAAACTTGGTTTGCTGTTTATAAGGATGATGCCACGCATACCAGGTACTATTATTATGTAGTTCTACCCCACATTAAAGCTGTCAGGGATGCCAGAGCACCAGAGTTGTATTTATCCTGCTCTCTGATTATTTTACACAAGATCATCACTTTGAGGTGCCATGCAGTCTGCCCAGGAAAGTAGAAAATGCATGCTCCTTCCACCTCCCCCCTCACCAAATCCAGCTCAGGAGGATCGGGTTGCTCTCTGTACCCCCTCTTGCAAGTGTAGAGAGATGGTTGAGAATCACACACCTCCACCGAAGAGGTGACACCAGCATGGCCAGTGTTTCTTTCAGTGAGAGTAGGGGTGAGGCTGTCCTCTGTGGTTTTATGATTGTAACTGTCCTCTCCCATTTAAAAGGCAGATGGTGTTTGAGCAACATGTGAAGTTTGGTATTCAAATCAGGGAAAGCATGGATTGTTGGAACAAGGACCATCTGTTTATCAGGAGCTAGATGCTTAATTCACATACCACATACAAATATATTCCAGTTTTAAACAAAATCAGAATGGGAGCATGAAAAGTACAGCCTTTACAGAAAAGACCTTTCCAGGAATGTCACTATGAAAGAAAGGATTACTAATTGTGACAACAAAAGATTTAGACCTTCCTTTTGTCAAAAAATTTTTTCTAGGCATGAAGATGGATGTTAGCTGTAACTGGGCTTGTGATTGTTTCACAATATTGACAAATAACAGGCATACATCAGCAGTACTGCAGGTTCAGCTTCAGACCACCCCAGTAAAGTAATTCTCGTTAATTTTTGGTTTTCCAGTGCATAAACGTTTACACTAAATCTCAGCTGTTAAAGGCTCCGCCTGCAATGCAGGAGACCCCAGTTCGATTCCTGGGTCAGGAAGATCCCCTGGAGAAGGGATACCTATCCACTCCAGTATTCATGGGGTTTCCTGGTGGGCTCAGTTGATAAAGAATCCACCTGCAGTGTGGGAGACCTGGGTTCAGTCCCTGGGTTTGGAAGATCCCCTGGAGAAGGGCATGGCAACCCACTGCAGTCTTCTTGCCTGGAGAATCCCATGGATAGAGGAGCCTGGTGCGCTACAGTCCATGGGGTTGCAAAGAGTCAGACACAACTGAGCAACCAAGCACACATAGTCTATTAACTGTGTGATAATAGCATTATGTCTAAAAAAGGTATGTATCTTAATTTAAAAATGCAAAAAAAAAACCACCCAGTTACGATAGTAACACCAAAGATCACTGATCACAACTTACCATAATAAATATAATCATAATGAAAAAGTGAAATTTTGCAAAAAGTATCACACGGTGACACAGACATATAAAATGCACAAATGCTGTCGGGAAAAATGATGTCGATAGCATTGCTCAACATGGGATCGTCACAGATCTTCAGTTTGGTTTTTTTTGTTTTAAATACCCTCACAATATTTATGAAGAGCAAAAAACAGGGTTATGCGTATACTGAATCATTACAGTGTGCACCTAAAACTAATGTCTATTAAATCTCAACCGAAAGCCATTGTAGACAGTAGTAGCAATCACACCACAAACTGGGACAACATCAGCAACCTGTTCACTCCACTTGAGGCCATTTCAAATCAGGGTAAAGACAACTGCACAGGAGGAAAGTAACGAATCATCAGGGAAATGCAAATCAGAACCTCAGGGAGATACCACCTCGCACCTGTCAGAATGGCCGTCCTCCAAAAGACCACAAATAGTAAACACTGGTGAGGATGTAAAGGAAAGGGCACCCTGGTGTGCTGTCAGTGGGAATGTAAATTGGTGCAGCCACTATGAATATGGAGTATGGTTTAAAAATAGAAGTATATGATTCAACAGTCCCATTCCTAGGTATTTAGCCAAAGAGAATGCCAACACCGATTCGAAAAGATACATGTGTCCCAGTGTTCATAGCAGCACCTTGTACAATTGCCAAGATATAGAAGCAGCCAAAGTATCCATCGACAGATGAATGGATAAAGAAGATATGGGGTGTGTGTGTGTGTGTGTGTGTGTGTGTGTGTAATAGTACTTAGCCATAGAAAATGAAAAACTTTCCAACAACATGGGTGGACCAGGAGAATGCTATGTTTAGTGAAGTAAGTCAGACAAAAGAAGACATACTATGGTACCTATGGCCATACCATCCTGAACACACCCTATCTCGTCTGATCTCAGAAGCTAAGTAGGGTCAGGCCTGGTTAGTACTTGGATGGGAGACTGCCTGGGAATACCGGGTGCTGTAGTTTGGTCTTCCCTGGCGGCTCAGGTGGTAGAGTCTGTCTGCAGTGTGGGAGACCCAGGTTCAATTCTTGGGTCAGAAAGATCCTCTGGAGAAGGAAATGGCAAACCACTCCAGTAATCTTGCCTGGAAAATTTCATGGACGGAGGAGCCTGGCGGGCTACAATCCATGGGGTTGCAAAGAGCCAGACACAACTGAGCAACTTCACTATCACCAGGGTATCTGAAAAATAAAGTTAAGGAACATCACAAAACAAAACAGAAGCAGACTTACAGATACAGAGAACAAACTAGTGGTTACCAGTGAGGAGAGGAAAGGGAAGAAAGGTAATATTGGGGAAGGGGATTAAAAGGGGCAAACTATTAGGTACAAAGTAGGGTACCAGGGTATAATGTACAGCACAGGGAATATAGCCAATGTTTTATAATAGTTTTAACTGAAGTTTATAAAAAGATGAAATCACTATGTTGTACACTTGAAACTAACATAATACTGCAAATCAACTATACTTCACTAAAAAATGGTAAAAGAATTAGACACAAAAGAGGTAATACAAAGGGCTAAGAAATATTGAAAAAGTTTACAAACTTTTTTTTTTTTACTTTTTATTTTATATTGGCATATAGCCAATTAACAGTGTTTTGATAGTTTCAGGTGGACAGCAGAGGGACTCAGCCACACATACAGTGTATCCTGTCTCCCCCAAACTGCCTGAACCCTACATCCAGGCTGCCACATAACACTGAGCAGAGTTCCCTGTGCTATACAATAGGCCCGTGTTGGTTATCCATTTTAAATATAGCAGTGATGAATATTATGTTTCTGAGAGTGTTGGTGAAATGGATGGGGACTAATTGTCTCATACATATCACTGTGGGGGTGGGGGAGGTGGTTAAGTTACCGCAGCCTTTCCTGGATGGAGGCATTTGGGTGACATGTAACAAAGGCCTTCTACCTCAGCATTCCGTTTATCAGAACTGATTCTAGGAAAATGATTGACTTATTTATTGCTTTTCAGAACTATTTAAAAGAGGGGGAAAGTGGAAACAGCCTGAATGATTTAAACAGCAGGTATTGTTTGTGGCATTTCAATCACATTTTTAAAGCCATTAAAATAGTAACATAGAGGATCATTTAATGCCATGGAATGATAATGGCATTATCATTGCCATTATCATTTTCACATGATAATTTTAAGTTTGACGTTTTAAGGTTTAAAGAATTTTAAGTGAAAAATTTAAGTTTAAAAATAACTGGCTACAGAGCACTATGATGTACAGATAATTTGAGTTTTTAAATTCTACATTGAACACACTTTTCCCCTTCGCTTTTAAAAACACACATTGTATGTGGATAAAACATTGTTGCTCTTATTTTCGGCAACCAGAACTAAAAGGTAATGCCACTGGTCTTGGAGAACTTATGATCTTATGGGTTGGGTGGAGATTGAATTTTTTTTCTTTTTTTTTTTTGCGGTTTCATTTATTTATCTATTTCTTTTTGACTGTGCTGGGTCTTTGTTACTGAGCGAGCTTTTCTCTAGCTGCAGCGATGGGGGTGGGGGGGGCTACTCTGGTTGTGGCCCACGGACTTCTCATTGTGGAAGCTCCTCTTGCTGCCGAGCAGCGGCTCTAGGGTGCGCGGGCCTCGGGAGCTCTGACACGTGGGCTCAGGAGCTGTGACTCCTGGGCTGTGGGCGCATGCTCAGGAGTTGTGGCGCCCGGGCTTGGTTGTGGGATCTTCTTGATAAGAGGTCGAACCCGTGTCTCCAGCACCGAGAGGCAGATTCCTTACCACTGAGCCACCAGGGAAGCCCTTCCTAATCATTTCATGTGAATTTTCTGATAGTTACTCACAGTGTGTCTTATAGACCTCCTTCTTCCTACTAAGCAAGAAGACATTATGGAAAAGTTGGACTCCTAGTTGAAACTTTCTGTAACTGGAATAGAGGATTGAACTTAAAAAGTGAGATATATAAATATAAAGACAATCTGGCAATTAGGGCTGTGTTAGGGAAATGAAGAAAATATAATAAATGTAAATGTCAAGTTGGAGTTCTTGGGAAGGTTGGTTGACTAGAGATGCTTGAATCCCTGGTTAAACATTAATCTCCAGATTCTTAATGATCACTAGCAATAACAAATAAATCTGTCCTAGTTGGATGTATTTCATAGCATCTGAGCAACCCTGCACAGCCTATGCTGGAATCATAACATCATTGCTTTCTAATGTCACGTCACTAATGAAACACACACACACACACACACACTTCTATGCAGACTGCAGTGCGATCTGTGATTCTTGGTGTTAGAATCTGCTGTGACAGTATAATATATTGACTGCCATCACTTTTATCATCCATAACTTACCTTATTTCATTTTTAAAGCCTTACTCTATACAATTATTTATTCATTGTTTTTCTTTATTTGTGTCATTAACAGTTCATATCATTGGCTTTTTATAAAGCTATTCTACCACTTAAACTTTTTTTTAAAACTTCCTTTTAATGACTCTGTGATCTTACTCTTACTTTTTATAACTAATTACATTTTTCTCATTTAAGTACTAAAAGTTCCTTAAATTTGTCCTTATTATCCTTGGTGATCCTTAGGTCCTCTTAAATTAAGACTTTGTATAATAAAGATGAACACTTTCTTATCTTTTTTATACTTCTGTATTTGGTATAAATTCAGAAATGACCGTGTGTGCACAAGTAACTGATCAAATAAGTAATCAACTTATTTGAACTTTCTGAACCAGCTTTAAAATCTGTGCTTCCCCACCCTCCCAGAAGTGTATGTGTATCTATCTATCTATCTATATGTATGTATAAAGTAAAAATTGTTGTAACCTTGCAATTATTGATGATTGATAATTTAAAAGAGTGCATGCATAAAAAGCGTTTAGGAGTGTGCCTGACACAGAGCATATTGTATGAGTTGGCTGTTTATTAGTTGTCAAGGCTGCCTTTTTGCTTTGGTGCACTTGAGCTTAACTGCCACCAGGAGACAGACTTGTGTTTGGGAAAGAATGGAAACCCAGCTTGAGCTGTCCTTAGTCTTCCCTGTGTGTGTTTCTGTGTGTGTGTGTGTGTGTGTGTGTGTGTGTGTGTGTACACCTTGCTGTAGAAACGGGAACTACTCCTTCTGACTTTTGACTTTTCCTTTTGACTGGCACTGCTTCTCTTTATTAGAGTTCCTAGCTGTGCTGTTTTTTGGTTTGGGGATTTTTGCCTTTGAAGGAAGAGTTCCCCAGAGGATGGGAAACACCGCAAGCCTCCCAGGGCCACAGGGCATCACTCACAGAGAGGAGCAGAGAGCCGGGCTCTGCTGTTTAGAAAGATCATTAGCAACATAACTTTTCATATATGTGGTGTAGCTTAGGGTACTTCAAGTAGACATTGTAATAAATATAATAAATTGATGGCATGTTGCTATTTTCTTCTTTTAGAGTAGTCCGGACTAAAGGATTTCCCTTCCAACCAGGATAGAGTTTACTATTACTTAACTAACAAAAAACTAAACCAAAAAAATATGTAAAGAGGGTGGTATCATGTCTATTTTTAATATCAGTGTTCAGTCTTCTATTTATAATTTTAATGCTGGTTTTTAATCTTAGTTTTCACAAGTGTTTTTTTCTTGGTGGGGAGCAGGGAGGACAGTTGGCGTGGCAAATTAATTTGTGGAGTTGATTAATTTGATTTTGAATAAAAACTGTGATAAAGTGAAGAAGCAATACCTAAATATAGCTTTTCTAGACTTTAATTCCTTGGTTATTTGTGCTTCTGTGGGTAAAATGTTTATGAGACCCCTGTCTGTGTATGAATAGGCTGTAGCTTGCCCATGGAGGCTGGTGGGGCGGGGTGGGGGCGGGGGAGAGGGTGAGTGAAAAGGGAGTAGGAATTACTCAGAATTTCCTTTCCTGTCTGTCTCTCCACTCGTCACACCCTGAACACTCTAGAGAATTTCTGGAAGAGTAACTGTGTCCTGCACATTCTCATAGCATCCAATAGTTATTTATGGTCAACAGCCACATTCATTTCTGTTACCAAGTCTTGGAAATCTAGGAAACATGCACAAATCATTTTTTTTTACATATTGTTTTCTTATACTTTTTAAAATTAAAATCTATCAAGAGTTTGAGCTCTTTCTGGTTCAATAATATTAGCTTTACCTAAGTGAGCATTTTGCAGGTACAATTCTTTTATGCAATTCTCTTTTATGCCCATGCCTTTCTCCTGCAACTCGTTTTAGTTTTTGCCATCATATTTTAATGTACTTTTTACAAAGGACTCAAGTAAACATTTGCTAGATCTCAATTCTTACTGATACACAATAATCCCACCTTTTTGGTGTTGCTAATCTCAAAACACTACTGTTCTTGAGAGGTCGCCTGATATTCTGTAAGTCCAATAAGTCAAGCAGTAAGTGGAGTCTTTAGAATACTGCTTGTCAAACTAATTTTTTATTCCTCTGGAACTATTATTTTACATCTGATAGAGGTATTGCATTAACCTTTTATTGTTGATTATTAGTGAGATCTCCAGAATATGAGTGGTAAAGTTGAACTTTAACCTTTTCTCAATCTGTCATTAATACAGTAAAAAGATTTTTTTTTAGAAATATAACTGACCTACAGTGCTACCTTAGTTCCAGATGTTATAGTAGGCATCTTATTTAAAACTGTACTGGGAACACTTTTGTCTAAGGTATTTGGTTTCTATATAGGTTTATGTAAAATATCTGAAAAAATGCCCAGTGTTACTACTAATGTGTGTGTGTAGGTATAATTACAGTTTAAATTATTGATATAATTACAATTTAAAAAATCAGAACACGGACTACTTTAATGAAGTCTTAATTCTTTATAATTACTAAATAAGTATTAGTCACGCCTCGCCATAGTTGTTTCCCCTTAAGGATCCTCCAAGCCATCACCGAACGGATGACATTATTGGTTGTTATGTAAAGCGCCTAAGACCACCCACTTTCTCCTCCCCTTCACCATCTCTGAGGAAAACCATAACAACCCCATGGCATGTTCAGTGTGATGTCATTCAGAGGCTGCTGACTGCTGGGGCTGCTAGGAGGAGTCGCTTCAGAGGAAGAGCATTCTTTCGGCAACATCTGGCAGCGGGAGCGGAAGCCAGAAGCACTTGGAGAGCTCTGGGGCTTTTGTGTCGTGTGGGCGCGGTGAGCCGCGTCTGGCTGTAGGCATGTCGCCTCTCGCTCTGTCTCTTGGCCTCCGAGAAGAGTGCAGGCTTGGAAAAGACAGTATGTGAGAGCCCCTGGGAGCCGGTTCTTCTGTGACAGTTTCTTCCCACCCGCTCTGAAGACATGTTGTTGTCTCCCAAGTTCTCCTTGTCCACCATTCACGTCCGATTGACTGCCAAAGGGTTGCTGCGGACTCTGCGACTTCCTGCAGGGTTTTGGAAGAGCGCTGTCATTTTCCACACAGGTGTGTCTCGCCCACCTCTCTCTGTGCTGTTACGCTGGGTGGTGGTGGGGGCATCTTGGTTACCTTGCAGGTGCTTATCAGAAATTTCCTAAGGGGATAGATTATTGAGGGGAAAGCGCTCTAAGGGGCGAACTAGGCATACTTTGTCAAAATAAGCAGCTTCTCTTGGGCTTCAACACATGTGCATAGTACTGTTCCTTGTCTGCAAGCTGCCGTCTGCTTGGTTTGTTCGTTGAAAGCCTAACTGTTGCCTGGGTGCTCCCAGCACTTTGCTCTGTCTGACACCAGCCAGATCTGGGAAAAAATCAGCACCTGTGCAGTTACATTTTCTTTCACGTGATTTCGGAAATGGGAGACAGGTAAATCAGGACGACTAGTTTTCTTGCCTTTAAAGAAGGCGATGAAAAGAGAGGGTTCCGTAGTTCTTCATTCTGTGGTTCCTCACTGAAATTGTGACAGGCTGGTTTGGTATATGAAGCAATTGCTGAAATAAAGCATCAGAATGCTTGTGGACAGGTAGAAAATGAACCACAAATTAAGTTTTCTAAGCTTCACAGTGAAAATGTTTGCAAATCACAAAGGACTGCCTCTGATCTTCATGCTTGTATCTGCTTTTTATTTTCTGTGCCTAGAGATGAAATGAGTGCAGGGTGTATTTTAGGCACATATCACCTGCCTACCCACATTTAGAGGATTCATTTGCCTCCTGTCACTGCCTGTTGTTTGGATATAATTGCAACTATGGTCAATTAAGTTGATTTCATGCTATAAACACGGGAGTGCTGTTCTTTTGAATTTGGGCTGGTTAGTGGTAACCGTGCTAGGATCCTCTGAGTATGTACATATTGAATAGATGTTGTTTTTGTTCCCCATGAATGCCGGCTCTTCTGGGTCTTGTTTTCCATCTCTGTCCCCCAGTGATTTTTCTCAGCTGACTGTTTTTAGTTTTCCCAGGGGCATCTCCCTGCTCTGTGGGATAATTCCCATTTTTCTCCAGCACCTCTTCCTCGTGTTTCATAACTCCCCTTGACCTGTCACCGGAATCTGCTCACCTTTCCCTCTCGGGCTGAGCTGACAGCTGAAGGTAAATGGAACAAGTTCCGAGGGGAACAGTGGCTGTATCTCTCCTAGCCTATATGCCACTGTCATTTTTCCTCAACTTAAAGAATAAAAAGTCGAAAAATAAAAACAAAAGGGTACCCTGTATTTGTAACAATCTGTAATCTAAAATAGCTCCCAAGTGGCTTTTAATTTTAACTTAAAAAAAAAATCCACATTCCAAGTTGAAAAAGAAAATCAGACAGTGCAGAAGGCTGTGCAGTTCCAGGTGAGCCTCTTTCTTACCCAGCCCCTGTGCCCTCTCCACAGATGCAGCCACGCTTGTGGGTGCTTGTTTATCCCGCCAGTAATTTTTCTAGTCATGTGTAAGCTCATGTAAGCTTTTTTACCCCTTTTTGTTTTACATAAATGGAAGCATAATATATACTCTTTTATAGCTTACTTTTAAGCATGAACGTTTTGCATGTTAACACATTTATCTACCGTGTGCTTTTTAACAGTCATATAACATCCCGTTGCTGAGTGAGCCATGATTTAAACCAGTCTTCCATTAGCAAACATTTTAGGTTGTTTCTACTGTTTATTACCAGAGTTTGACGGCTAGTGACCCTCGGGGCACGTTTTATTTTTTGAATTTACATAAAAACATTTGAAACAGTCATTTGCTGGCCATCATAGTTTCTAGAGCTAGAGTGTACTTAGAGGTGATCTAGTTTACCTGATTTTACACCAGGAAGTCGGAGGCCCAGAATGGTGAGTTAACTTGCCCAAGGACATACAGCCAGTGGCCAGAGATAGGACTAAAACCTGGGATCTCTTGGTTTTGGTTTTCGTTCTTTCAGATTTTTCCAGCTGTGAATCTTGCTGTAATTCTGTTAGATCTAGTGAACAGCCAGGATGGAAAAAAAGTTTTGCATGTAGGAAGCATTTTATAATTATGTAAAGAATGTAATTCTACTTACCCCAGTAAGAACCTTTGGTGAGCTTATCCATTTTACATAACTTGAGGGTCTGAGAATCTGTCTTCCAATAAAAAATAGATGAAGTAGTTGCATTTCTTCTTGTCCACATGGGTGATAAGCAGTAGAAAAAGAAGTGGTGTTGCTACTGGTTGCTGCGCTGACGGTGGTGTTGCCCTGGATTCCAGGAGCCCAGGGCTGTAGCCTTGGTTCTGCTGGTAACCAGTTCAGTGACCTTGATCACTTAACCAGACAGGGATACAGAATAAAGGAATCAGACAAGATGGTTTCCAAGGTCCCTTCAACCTCAAATTCTGTGAATTTTCTGGCTCCAGATTTAAAAGTCCTTGATGTATTACTGACATCTGAAAATTATTCTTATCTAAAAGAGTTCTCTGCTTATGTCCCAAACTCAGTGAATACTCCCGATTTCTTTCTCTTCACACCACCATTGTTCGCCCCTTAGTATGTCCTCAAAGCCCCCACTGTTCTTTCTCATTTAACTACAATTCATGGGTTGCAAGAATCCAAGACTCTTAACTTGTAAAATCCCCGTTGTTTTTACCCTCTCTCTACTCTGCAGGCATGCTCTAGTCACTCCAGTTGTGCCTGACTCTTTTGTGACCCCAGGGACTCTAGCCCCCCAGGCTCCTCTGTCAATGGGAATTCTCCAGGCAAGCATACTGGGGTGGGTAGCCATGCCCTCCTCCAGGGGAACTTCCTGACCCATGAATAGAACCGGGGTCTCCTACATTGCAGGCACATTCTTTACCAACTTGCTACCAAGGAAGCCCAGTAATATTGGAGTGGATTGCCATGCCCTCCTCCAGGGATCTTCCCTGAGTCTCCAGTGGCTCCTTCATTGGCAGGTGGGTTCTTTACCACTATACCACCTGGGAAGCCTTCTGCCTACTCTAGTTCAGGCTTTATTATTAGGCTGAAGCATTTGAAATTGCTCTTCTTAGAGGTAAAAAACAGTCAAATATCAACAGTTTTGTTATCAGTCTAATACTTTGGAGCTCTCTGAAGGATTTTATAGTTTTCGTCTTTGCCACCAACCAGCCTTTCCCCTGCTTCCAAACTATCTTTTCACATTGCAGGGTCAAGTCAGTCATTTCATAAACAAGTATTTGTTAGACATGTCCTCTGTGGCAGATACAATGCTAGATGCTAATATCGTAGCCAGGACCAAGTCACACATCGCCCCCTGCCTTCCCACAGCCCGCAGTTTACCACGAAGTCAGGCAGAGACTATCAGTCATGGTACGACATGGACTAGGTGTCCAGGCAGCCCCTGGCAGGCGAGGCTGACTCCCCAGGTCTTCCACAAGAAGAACCATGTCAGCTGGGACCCCAGGATAGGAGGAATTAGCCAAGAAACAGAGGGTGTTCCCAGGAGAGAAAATAGCATGTGAAAGCCTGGAGGTGAGGGAAGACGTCAGCTCCTTCAAGAAAATGAAAGAATTTTTAACACATTGGAGCATGGACTGTGGAGAGGGAGCTGCTAGCAATAAGGTGGTGGTTATAGGGGTTCAGATGGAACGGGTGCTTCCACCAACCCTGTGCAGGGCACTGTGTGCTGTAGTATTAATAAATTGATTGTCAAAGTGTACTGTCCAGTCCAGGATAGAGTTTCCTCTGTTAACTTCTGCTCTTTATTATGAAAAGTGCCAGTTTGAACCTCAGAGTTGATATCCTCATTGACCCAAGTGAAGGCAATTCACTGCACTAAGAGAATTCTTTTTGCTGAGCTAGTAAGAGTAAAAAGCAATTACTCTAAGCAAAGAGGGGAGGTATGTATTTACACATACTCCGAGGAAAGGCGGGAGAAGTATTACTAATAACACAAGATATTTTCATTTACTTGAAGCCACACTAAAGAGGACCATTTTGCCTAGGTATTTGGTGAGTGAGTGAGGCAGAACAGGATTATGTGTTTAATTAGAATGAAAGTCATTGTAATGTTCTTATGTTTGGTGTTCACTTTTCAGACTGTCCCACAGAAATGCTTTTAAAATAGTTTTTTTTGTTTATGTATTGATTTTTGGCTGTGTGTGGTCTCTGTTGCTGCCTTGCACGGGCTTCTCATGGCCGAGGCGTCTCTTGTTGCAGAGCACGAGCTCTTGGGTGCTCTGGCTTGGGTACTTGCGGCGTGTGGACTCTGAAGATGAGCTCGATAGTTGTGGCGCACAGGGCTCAGTTGCCCCGCAGGATGTGGGATCTTCGTGGATCAGGGATTGAACCCGTGTTTCCTGCACTGGAAACATGTCTACCACTGAGCCACCAGGGGAGCCCCAGAAATGCTTTTAGATGCAGTTTGTTAAGACAGCTTCACTTAGAAGGAGTTTATTTGCCTCACACAGCAAGGAGCAGCTCTGACCTTGCTCAGAGGCTCAGCAGTGTCAGGATTAACACCTATGCCATTTTCTTAGCCTTTTTCTCATGAATGTTGCCTCATGACCTCACAATAGCTGCTGCAGGCAGTAAAAACAAGACCCAGGGAAGGAGCAGCGCCCTATCACTCATGCTTGCATCTCATTGGCTAAATCTCAGTCACATGGCTGTTTCTACCTGCAAAGGAAGCTGGGAAGTTGAGTGTTTGACTTCCCCAATCTCTGTAGTGCACGCAGGTAAAGAGGGATTAGAGCCCCATTATAGCAGTCGCCACAAAGAAGGCAAAACCAATTTCTCAAAAGTTAAAACTGATAGCTTGTAAAAGGGCAGTGTATCATTTAACAAGCTGAATCTTGCAACACACCTCATCTTTCTTCTCTTTTAGGATATGAATGTTTCTTGGTGATGATCACCTAGTTTGTAGCTATGTTAGTTGGACACTTAAAAGTTATTTTGTTGTTTGGACATAGAGGTTAATATTTGAATTTGCTCTCTTAAATGAATTAATTTTCAGTTATAATACACTGAGAAAGAATGTCCTCAGCCTTAAATGTAGTTTTATGTATTTAAAATGTGTTAATAAAAGATATATTTTATTAGGAACATATATGGTGGGGCTCTTAGTCATGCATTAAGGAGCTGCTAAATTTTAATTTCTTGGTGTTTCTCTCACACATTACAAAATAAAGAAGCCAGTGAAAGCATCTTAGAAAGCTTCCATAAAATAACTATATATATTTAAAATTTTTTGTAAGAAATTAAAATACTCAAGTCATTTGTAGAATGCAGAAAGACATCAAAAGGACCAAATTCAAGAACAATAGAGGAGAGAGATGGCCTTCCACCACCCGCTTTGTTACTGCTTCTGTAAATCCACAATTTTCTTTTCAGTTTCCTGGAAGGCAGCTTTGAAAGTTACACTGGCCTCATGCCACATCGATAAGCATTTACTAAGAACTGGTTTTGTGAATGGCATTATGTTAAAAAATGTCTTGGCATAGATTGATACCGAACTCTTAGATATGGCAGTCTTACAGCCTCAGCTTTGCTATGACATTAAAATGTGCCCTTTCATAGTTGTTGCAGTCCGTGTAAGAGAGCAGTGATATGTTAAATGAATTTTTACGCATAATAGGTAACATTTTTGATAAGTCTTTAAAAGTTAGATGTTGAAAGAAAAAGGTAAAGTTTTACCATGCCAAATTGTGCTTGAATGTGGTATCTCTTTTCACATAAACATAGAAAATAAACCATACAGTATAGTTTGAAGTTGGATTCAGAATGGGAAGTATAGCAGTGCTTTTCACCTGGAAAAAAATGGAAGAATGTGGCAAGGGAATCATATATAGTAAATGCTTATTTAATTAGAAACATTTAAATATTTAGGTTGAGTTTTAGACAGTAGAGAATCACCCTATACATGAAATAATACAGATTATGGTACTTTTTATTAGCTCTAAAGCATGTTTCACAGCTAGTAATAGTGTTTTATTAATAGTATGCACATTACTGTTTTCTTAGCTAAAAAGACAATTGGTGTGGTTTTAAATGTATCCAAAATTGGACATTATTTTTCTTATTTGACTTAGGTGATACTTTGGGTTATTTCAGTATCTGAGAAAGAAATGGTTAGTTGTTCAGTCATGTCTAACTCTTTTGAGATCCCATGGACTGTAGCCTGCCAGGCTCCTCTGTCCATGGGATTCTCCAGGCAGGAATACTGGAGTGGGTAACCATTCCCTTCTCCAGGGGAATCTTCTCAACCCAGGAATCAAACACAGGGCTCCTGCACTGTGGGCGATATTTTACCATCTGAGCCGCCAGGGAAGCCCTAGCACATAAGAGTCCTTTATAAAAGACATCAATTATGTAGCTCTGGGTAACATGAGTACCAATAAAGCTTCTTTTTGCTTGATAGACTGGGCATTTTCCTACTGTTCCTTGTTACCTGAGTTTTAGACATCTCATGCTCAAAATTATTTTTCCATAACTGGTTACTATTTTGAGAACAACATTCTCTTTTTATTTATTGTTTATAGTATCTGTGCTGTGCTGTGCTTAGTCGCTCAGTCATATTGGACTCTCTGCAACACCATGGACTATAGTCCACCAGGCTCCTCTATCCTTGGGGATTCTTCAGGCAAGAATACTGGAGTGGGTTGCCATGCCCTCCTCCAGAGGATCTTCCCAATCCAGGGATCGAACCCAAATCTCCCACATAGCAGGCGGGTTGTTTACCGTCTGAGCTACTGGGGAAGCTCACTTGTATCATAGAAATTCCTAATGTTGAATGTTTTAATTGGCTGTTCTGACTTTTGTTTCTACTGTCTATTGAAGGTAGTCTATCATCTTTAGTTCACAATAAGGAGATTTTTGATCCACTCTGGAAATTAGTTTTCCCCACTCAGATCTTTTGTCTCTATGTGCCTTGTTTCAGCCCTGCTGCTCTGCTGGGGGTCCTGCTTGATGAAGAACGCGTGATTGCACATGGCCAAGGTGTTAGGGACACCGTCTGTGGCTGAGGAGCACTGTTCCACAGGGCCTGGCACAATGGTGACATCACTTAAGCTGGCTAGCTCCAAGTGGAAAAGTCCAGAAAAGACAGTTTTTAAAATTCTAACAAGGTGCATGTGCTTGAAGTGGATACAGCAAGAAGGGCTTGTAGAGTTTTGTTTGTTCTTGTTTTGGAAACGGTTCCTTGTGGTGACCGAGTATTATTCTTGGTACCGTGTTGGTAGATGTGGCAAATTTAAAGGGACGTCTTGGTGTGCGCCGTCATCACTGAAATCAGCAGCACAGCTCGGCTTTATGATGCCAGGCATCTTCTTAGGTTCCTATTATGATTCTTCAGACAAAATGATCCTTCAGATAAAAGCAAGATGAAAGTTCATATGATGGCTCGCACTTAATATTTCTGGTCATTTGCTTAGTAACAAAGAGAAAGAGCCAGTCCCAGGGCTGCTATCCTGTGAAGCGCCACCTCAGTCACATTTTTATCTTCCTCCTCTCAGGAAAGTGAAAGTGAGGGTCACTCAGTCATGTCCGACTTCTCTACAAGCCCATGTCCATGGAATTCTCCAGGCCAGGATACTAGAGTGGGTAGCCTTTCCCTTCTCCAGGGGATCTTCCCAACCCAGGGATCAAACCCAGGTCTCCCACATTGCAAGTAGAATTTTTACCAGCTGAGCCACCAGGGAAGCCCAGAATACTGGAGTGGGCAGCCTATCCCTTCTCCAGTGGATCTCCCCGACTCAGGAATCAAACCGGGGTCTCCTGAATTGTAGGTGATTTTTTTTTTTTTTTTTAAGTTATTAAATGTTTTCTTTTCTTTTTTTTTTTTTTAATTGTTTTTGCCATACAATGCCATGGGTGGATTCTTTACTAACCGAGCTATCAGGGAAAGACTTATCCATTGTTCATATACATTGTAAACAAGTATAACAAGAGACACTTGTTCCTTATTTTAAGTTGAGATAAAAATTCAGATTTTCTTCCCCTACTATAACATTCATGTTTCAGATGAAATTTTGCTTGTTAGATGAGTAAAAATATTTTCATTTGGCATTTTCGGGATTTTTAATGTTACGGGCATGAAATTTTATTACTTGGCGGATAGTTGCAGTATGCTCTTCTAGTCCTGAAACAAATCCAGAAACTTAAGATATTAAGGTGCACTTCTATTATTTAGAAACAAATTGACAGGAAATTAGTCAACAAATTGACAGAGCTGATACTTTCTTAAAAGTATTTCTGAAAAAAAGACTTTCAAATGTAATGAATTTCTGTTAACTTGTATTTACAGTTAGTAGTCCATTTTAGGACTCCAGCGTTCTTGCCTGGAGAATCCCAGGGATGGCGGAGCCTGGTGGGCTGCCGTCTATGGGGTTGCACAGAGTCGGACATGACTGAAACGACTTAGCAGCAGCAGCAGTCCATTTTAAGAATATGAGAAACATGCTTTTCTTTCCCTGCCAGCCACATAGAAAATGTTTAAGATCAAGTTTGGTTGGTTTTGCAGGAAAAGTTGTCTAAGCAATAATTATCCTGAAATAACAGTATTTAATAAGAATATGCCTTTTATCCTGTAACCTATTTTTGAAATTAAAAAGTAAAACCATTTTACATATGATACGTGGCACTGCAGCAGGTCCAACTATTTAGTACTATAATATTTTAATAGGTATCTTAAGGTACTTCTCCCCATCTGCCTCCAAAAGAATTAGCTTGGGTAATTTTAAAAGTCTAAACACTGTGCTTTGTTGAGCTTGAAATGTTCCACAGTAAGCAAATACCATACCTACCTAGAAATAGAAAATGCTACGTGTGGCTTCTAAATTATGATTACTATGAACTCTTCTAGAGCAAACTCATAGTGAAAGGAATATTGAAAAGGTTTATATAAACTTAAGCTAATGACACTAATTTGTTTCTTAGTTTGTTTATTTAAATGATGGTCAGATGCCACGAAGCAAGTGTCAGCACCTTAACTACCTATAATATGCATGTTGTTAGGCTTGAGGGCTTCTTCCACTCTTGTCAAGGTGGATGCTAACTTCCTCCTTTCATACAATACTGAGTAATGATTTCTTATAAAGTCTCGGTAAGACTGTCTAGATTTCTGTGGCTATACAGTTCATCAGACTGGGCAAGTGTGTGTTAATAGGCTTGTACTGTGTGTGCTTGGTTTAGTCGTGTCCGAGTCTTTGTGACCCCATGGACGGTGGCCCACCAGGCTCCTCTGTCCATGAGGATTCTCCAGGCCAGAATACTGGAGTGTGGTTGCCATGCCCTCTTCCAGGGGATCTTCCCAACCCAGGGATCGAACCCAGATCTCCTGCATTGCAGGCAGATTCTTTACCATCTGAGCCACCAGGGAAGCCCGGGCTTGTATTAGGGGCAGCTTTTGGGACCAGGGGAAATAAAGAACTGATTTGCTCCTAGGGAAAACACCCCAGCTGACAAGTCCATTTGGAAAGCCTTATGGAGCTGGTGAGGGTAGAATAGTATCTTTAGATACTATTAGATAGAGAATGAAGAGCAGGGTATCAGAGTGTCAGGATGCCTACCCGCCGGGTCCCTCTGCCCTCTCTCTCATTCTCACATGCTAATCTGCTCTTCTGTGTGTTGCTTCCCAGCTGGAAACTGTGACTTAGCCGGCATTCCTCTTGATCCTGCTGGTCGCCAAGGTGTCCTGGTCTGCCTCACAAACACATTGATCATTTCCTGCCGGTTCTCACTGCCCTGGCCACACGTTCCCACCCGGGGCCTCCCTTGGCTCACCCCTCAGATCTTCCCCTCCCCCTGTTTCTCCAGACCCTTGCTCAGCACTGTTCTGGGTCTCCTACCAGAGTAAACCTTGTATGGCACTCCTGTCTTGCCTCTGTTTATGCTTCTAGCCACGTCATCTTATTTGAACTTCAGCAGTGCTTTGCTGTCAGCAGTGAACGTCAGGACCCCCTGGGCTCCCCTACTTCTCTGCCTTGGTGTTTTCTCTCTCATATCTGTCTGCCAGACGTGCAAATGTCCACCCACACTGTGTCTCCAGCACCCTTCCTTGCTGGTTGCAGATCCAGGTGTTTCTCCCCCTACCCTCTCACTGCACTGTGTACATAATTCTCTTCTCTAATTATCATGTGGCCATCGGCAGTGGCCTGTTTCTGCTTCTGCGGCGTAGAAGTCCCTTAAGCACAGCCAGCAGACATTTGCTGAATGCACAGGGGTCATGTGGGTCATCGTTTCAGAACTGGATGCTCCCTCTTATCAGAGCACATGTTGCCAGGTAGTTCACATTTAAGACCTCGTTGTCATGGAATTTCCCCCTCAGCATAAACTGCCATCCTCAGTTGCTGAGCAAACACTGACAGAAAGAGCCTGTGGAGAGACAGGTGTCCCAGGAAGTGTTTTAGATCAGGAGGTTCAGATTAAGGTAGAAAGACGGGAATCAGTTGTCTGTCCAAGCTGCTGGCCAAGCCTGTTAGCTCACTGCTTATGTTTTACTAACCCACAAGCCTTAGTTTTCAAGGCAGTAGTGCAGTGGAAGGCACATCCCAGCCAGTGGCCATCACCTTCACAGATAGCTGTGCGTGTGAGCTGAACAGGAAGAGCTGAATATTAGAAACAAGTGCCTTCATGTATCTTTGTAGGATACTGCCCTCTTACACCTGCTTCCACCGCCCCCAAGACACCAGGCAGGTCCACCTGCCCACAGCAAAGCCACACGGTAGATTTTGATAAAAGTTTGGTGAGTAAATGAATAAGAAATCAATAGGTATATGAAACACCAGGCAAATGTTAGTTGCTGAAGGCTACGTATAGTTTTCCATTCGAGTCAAGGCAACCTCTTCTGGTAGATCTTGTCTCTTGCTTGATTTGAATATTCAGAAAGCCAGCGGATTCTGTAAGTGGCTTGTTTTTGCCTTAGGATGGTTGTATCCTCAGCAGCTAGGTTAGTCCCTGTCTGGATGGTTAAGTCTTTCTCTCAGAAAGAAGTGTTTTGCCTTGAGGGTGGGGGTCCGTATGCCTCACTGACATGAGCCTGAAACATGGGCCTGTTCTTCAACTATTTTCTTTAAGAGGAGGATAAATAAGTTCTTTAAGCTGGTTAGAAATTTTATTAAATTGAGGTTTCTGAGTAGAAAGAACAAAGAGTAAACAGTGTTGTCCAGCTATTTTTCAAGTGAGCAAAAGTCCTGGACTCAGGACTTTGGTTTTCCTGATGGAGGTTTCAGTTTCATTGGAGTGAAGTCCAGGAAGGTCTGATCAGACACACAGTGGTAATTATCTTGTCAACATGCATCTGAATCTATGTGGAAGTTAGTTTTAAGATTTCTGAGTAAGTTGATTCTTTGCAATTAGATAGCCTGTTAATGGAGATAATAAACGAGATTTTTTTTTAGTTTTAAATAGTTATATTATCAAAATGATAACATGTTAATAAAGGAAACACAAGGGCAAAGTTTGGTTCATATTAAACTAACTTCCTATAATAATAAATCCTATAGGATTTAAGGGAAACTGTTTTTTTTTTGGCATTACGAGGTACTCTGTTTATGAGCACTGGGGCTTTGAGCATCATTGGAGATTTTTGCATCATCTCTGATCTTCCGTTGGTCCAGGAGTGAGGAGGGAGGAAGGGATGCTCAAACTGGGTCATCAGCTGTCATGTGGTACAGCTGTGTCCTCAGGGAGCACAGTATATGGAGCGGAAGATTGAGGTCACAGTGTGCTTTTCCAGCTCTAGGTAGAGGGCAGTCTGTATGCTTATTTGCTCTTAGGTTAAAACTTGAAGATATGTACATCTGTTCTGAGAATTCACATTCAATAGGAGCTGCAGTGTTTAGATTTCTGTCCAGATTCCCCATGGAAAAAACATGGATTGACTATGTTTGCTTGATGGTTAAGTGTTAGCCTGAAGCTCAGAATTCATTTTACCCACCTTTAGAAAATACATTTAATTTTGATTAGGTAATATATTTCTTGTAGTTGTTTTAGTCGCAGAGTCATATTTGACTCTTTTTGCAACCCCGTGGACTGTAGCCCAACCTCCTTTGTCCATGGAATTCTCCAGAGAATACTGGAGTAGGTTGCCATTTTCTCCTCCAGGGGATGTTCCTGACCTAGAGATGGAGCCTGGGTCTCCCACACTGTGGGCAGATTCATTCAGTTCAGTCGCTCAGTCGTTTCTGACTCTTTGCAACCCCATGTACTGTAGCACATCAGGCTTCCCTGTCCATCACCAACTCCCAGAGCCTGCTCAAACTCATGTCCATCGAGTCAGTGATGCCACCCAACCATCTCATCCTCTGTCATCCCCTTCTCCTCCCTCCTTCAGTCTTTCCCAGCATCAGGGTCTTTTCAAATGAGTCAGTTCTTCGCATCAGGTGGCCAAAGTATTGAAGCTTCAGCCTCAGCATTAGTCCTTCCAATGAATATTCAGGACTGATTTCCTTTAGGATGGGCTGGTTGGATCTCCTTGCAGTCCAAGGAACTCTCAAGAGTCCTCTCCAGCACCACAGTTCAAAAGCATCAATTCTTCGGTGCTCAGCTTTCTTTACAGTCCAGCTCTCACATCCATACATGACTACTGGAAAAACCATAGCTTTGACTAGACGGACGTTTGTTGGCAAAGTAATGTCTCTGCTTTTTAAGATGCTGTCTAGATTGGTCATAGCTTTCCTTCCAAGGAGAATGGGTCTTTTGATTTCATGGCTGCAGTCACCATCTGCAGTGATTTTGGAGCCCCCCCAAAAAATAGTCTCTCACTGTTTCCATTGCTTCCTCATCTATTTGCCATGAAGTGGTGGGACTGGATGCCATGATCTTAGTTTTTGGAATGGTGAGCTTTAAGGCAGATTTTTCACTTTCCTCTTTCTCTTTCATCAAGAGACTTTTTAGTTCCTCTTCACTTTCTGCCATAAGGGTGGTGTCATCTGCATATCTGAGGTCATTGATATTTCTCCCGGGAATTTTGATTCCAGCTTGTGATTTATCCAGCCTGGCATTTCACATAATATACTCTGCACATAAGTTAAGTAAGCAGGTGACAATTGACATACTCCTTTCCCAATTTAGAACCAGTCTCTTGTTCTATGTCCAGTTCTAACTGTTGCTTCTTGACCTGCATACAGATTTCTCAGGAGGCAGGTAAGGTGGTCTGGTATTCCCATCTCTTGAAGAATTTTCCAGTTTGTTGTGATCGACACAGTCAATAAAGCAGAAGTAAATGTTTTTCTGGAACTCTCATGCTTTTTCTATGATCCAGTGGATGTTGGCAGTTTGATCTCTGGTTCCTCTGCCTTTTTAAAATCCAGCCTGAAACTATAAAACTCCTAGAGGATAACATAGGCAAAACACTCTCTGACATAAACCAAAGCGGGATACTCCATGACCCACCTCCCAGAATATTGGAAGTAAAAGCACGAATAAACAAATGGGACCTAATTAAAATTAAAAGCTTCCTCACAACAAAGGAAACTATAAGCAAGGTGAAAAGACAGCCCTCAGAATGGGAGAAAATAATAGCCAATGAAGCAACGGACAAACAATTAATCTCAAAAATATACAAGCAACTCCTGCAGCTCCATTCTAGAAAAATAAACGACCCAATCAAAAAGTGGGCCAAAGAACTTAACAGACATTTCTCCAAAGAAGACATAAAAATGGCTAACAAACACATGAAAAGATGTTCAACATCACTCATTATCAGAGAAATGCAAATCAAAACCACAATGAGGTATCACTTTACACCAGTCAGAATGGCTTTAACCCAAAAATCTACAAGTAATAAATACTGGAGAGGATGTGGAGAAAAGGGAACTCTCTTACACTGTTGGTGGGAGTGCAAGCTAGTACAGCCACTATGGAAAACAGTGTGGAGGTTCCTTAAAAAGCTGCAAATAGTCCTGCCATATGACCCAGCAATCCCACTGCTGGGCATATACACTGAGGAAACCAGAATTGAAAGAGCCACATGTACCCCAATGTTCATCGCTGCATTGTTTACAATAGCCAGGACATGGAAGCAACCTAGATGCCCATCAACTGACAAATGGATAAGAAAGCTGTGGTACATATACACAATGGAATATTACTCAGCATTAAAAGAAAAAATTCATTTGAATCAGTTCTACTCAGGTGGACGGAACTGGAGCCCATTATCCAGAGTGAAGTAAGCCAGAAGCAAAAACAACAATACAGTATATTAACACATATATATGGAATTTAGAAAGACGGTAACAAGAACCCAGCATGCGAGACAGCAAAAGGAACGCAGATGTATAGAATAGACTCGTGGACTCTGTGGATGAGGGTAAGGGTGGGATGATATGGGAGAATGGCATTGAAACATGTTAATTATCATATGTCTAATCAATCGCCAGCCCAGGGTTGATGCTCGGGGCTGGTGCATTGAGATTTCCCGGGGGGAGGGAGGAGGGAGGGGGGTTCTGGAGGGGGAGCATATGTAAACCCATGGTGATATCATGTCATTGTATGGCAAAACTAATAAGAAAAAAAAAACTGTACAGGGATTATCTACTGTGGGATGTCTTACTTAAAGAGACTGGATGTTAACATGACCTGCTTAATAGATCAATGAAGCATAATATCAAAAAGAAAAGGAAAAAAAAATAAAAAAATAAAATAAAATCCAGCCTGAACATCTGGAAGCTCATGGTTCAAGTACTTTTGAAGTCTGGCTTGGAGAACTTTGAGCATTACTTTCCTGGCATGTGAGATGAGTGCAATTGTGTGGTAGTTTGAACATTCTTTGGCAGATTCTTTACCACTGTGCCATTAGGGAAGCCCGCAATGTATTTACTCTGTGGTTTAAGAGTATTTAAAAATGCACTAGAACACCATTATAGCTATTTGGTTCCTATTGTCTTCTCTGAAAATGTAAACATTGTTAGTACTTTCGTATGTATTACATGAAAGCTTTGTTATGAATTTATAAGCAAAAAAGCACATACATCTTGACACAATGAGACACATCATCTAGGATTGCTCTTGAGTGTTTTTCATTTAACATAGAGAGCTTCCTAGTTGTGTGTTACAGCTGTGATGTTCCGCTGTATAAATGTACCATACATTTATTTAGGCATACCTCTACTTATGGATGGACTTCCCAGGTGGCTCAGATGGTAAAGAATCCACCTGCAATGTAGGAGACCTGGGTTTGATCCCTGGACTGGGAAGATCCCGTGGAGGAGGGCCTGGCTACCAACTGCAGTATTCTTGCCTGGAGAATCCCATGGACAGAGGCACCTGAGTCAGACACGACTGAGCAGCTAAGCACAGCACAGCATGGCAGATTCTGGTTTATCTGGGCTTCCTTGGTCGCTCAGCTGGTAAAGAATCTGCCTGCAATGTGAGAGACCTGGGTTCAATCCCTGGGTAGGGAAGACCCCCTGGAGAAGGGAGTGGTCATCCACTCCAGTATTCTGGCTGAAGAAATCCATGAACTATATAGTGCATGGGGTCACAAAGAGTCAGACACGACTGAGCGACTTTCACTTCACTTCACTCCTTATGGACATTTGGGCTATTTTTTAATCTTTTCTCTGCAAACAAGTTTGTGTTAAGACCCCTTATTAGGTGTCATTTTAACCCCATGTAGGACTCATAAGAGAATATATTCTTCCCTACTAGCTGTGAATCCAACAGTTTGTGCTAGGATGTGTTAGAGAAGGCTTATCAGCAAGTTTTATGTTCTTAAACATCCATCTGGGTATGACACTCTGCAGGCAGACATCATCAGAGTCATTTTAAATGTCTGAATGAGATTCTCCATGGTAGCATTGAAAACTGCATCATGATATCCATGATAATTTCTGGTGATTTCTATTACTTCCTGAGGCAGAGCGGTATTTGAATTCTAGGTGTGGTGTTTGGGGTTTTCATGGCTGAACATTTAGGAACTGATGTTATTATGCATGGTTTCCTACTTTTGAAATTCCAGTTCTCCAGCTACTAAGAAAGCCTGAGAGAAAAAAAAAAGCTGGTACCTGGAGAACTTGAGTTTTCCTGAAGCAGTGGCTTACCTCCCCACCCCACCCCCTAATTCTCTTAGTTAGATGGAGTTAACACCCTGACCCTGAACTGGAGCTGAAGGTGAAACAGTAACCGGGCAAAGCACAAATGAGAAAGCAGCTAAGAACCAGAGACTTGCATGATTGGAATGCATTCAAGCTTGGACAGTTGATGTTTTCCAGGGCTGTTGTTCAGTTGCTAGGTCATGTCCGACTCTGCCATCCCATGGACTGCGGTACGCCAGGCTTCCCTGCCTTTCACTGTCTCTTGAAGTTTGCGCAACTCATGTTCATTGAGTCGGTGATGCATCCAACATCTCATCCTATGTCACCCCCTTCTCCTCCTGCCCTCAATCTTTGCCAGCATCAGGATCTTTTTCAGGGTGTACCTCAGTAAAAACTACATTTAAGTTCATTTAGAGTGATTTTAGCAGTGTTCCAAGTAAAATACCGGGTCCTAGAGAATTTTCTAAAATTTCAAAAAACAGATATGCCTTGACACAGCTAACAGTTCCAAAATGTGACAAATAGGATTTTCATAAGCACAAATGCCATTGTTGTGTGTGTGTTCATTTCTGCCATACAGCAAAGTGGCTGAGTTATACATATATATCTGTGTATGTTCTTTTTCATAACAAATGCCATTTTGTTACCAAAAGCTAAAGCAACTGAAATATAATAAAGGAAATATATAGATACCAACTCACTTGTGGATCTAAGCCATCTGAATTCAGCCACAAACTCAGGAGTGACTTACACTGTTGCATGGACAGATATGAAAAAAGAAAAACTATTAATAAGTATTGGTCGGGCCTGGGGAAAGGGGGTCAAAAGGTACAAGCTTGGAGTTATAAAATAAGTATGTCATGGAGATGTACAGAATGGAGACTAAAACTGAAAACACTATTGCTTTTTTAAAAGTTGTTGAGAGAGTATAACTTAAAAGTTCTCATCACAGGAAAAGAAATTTTATAGCTATGTATGGTGACAGATGTTAACTAGATTTATTGTGGTGATTGTTTTGCAATATATATAAATATATTGTGATATATATGTGTGTGTGTGTGTATATAGTGAACCATGTTACACACCTGAAACTAATGTTATATGCCAGTTATATGGAAGAAAATGTCAAATTAGATTTCAGATGGTAAAAAAAAATTGTCTTGGGAATAAGACAAACTTGATAAAACAAACTTTATCAAGGTAAAATAAAAATAGCATCGTAATGGCTTCAACTCTTGTTTTTTAAACACTTTTTCGAAAGTATTGACAGATGCTTAACACAATGTAAATATATTATTTCAAAATCTATGTCCATTGAGAAACACTAAAGTTAATCTCTCTGAACCAAGAAAAGATTAGTCAATCTCCCTATATTTGAAATAGTGTTAGAAATGGAATAATCATTCAATGAGAAAAACATAAATATAAAAGAATGTATATACATATAATCAAGGAATTTAGCCAAACACTGGTACTAAGAAAATAATTTCTGTAGATTTGTAAATTAAAAAAGTCTTGATAATCCAGTTAAAAAATTTTAGTTTCTCAAGGAGTCAAACATAAATATTAATACTTAGCTGCTGCCCAACTTTGGCATAAGAGATAATTTGAAGAACAAAAATTTTGGTGCTACAAAAAGAGTACCTATATTTTCATCCTGTGTAAAAAAATAGTGCTTAATAAATTAATTTACATTTCATATTTTTCCTTAGAAATAACTTATTAGCACAGGAGTAGTTAATACTAAAATTCCCCCTAGAAACTTAAGTAGGGAAGCAACACAACTTAAGTATGTTAATATAAATGATTGATTTCTTGATTTTAGAAATAATTATAACTTAATGGTTTAAGAACTGATACTTTGTTACATAATACAATTGATTAGCATAGAAATCCTAGAAAGAATAGAATGTTAAGGATTGAAGAAACGGTAATGAGATTCCTGCATAAATGTTTATTTTTTAGTTATGTAACAATATTACATCCCCACCCCATCTCCACTTTGTGGGAACAGAAGCCTAGGTTCTTGTCTGTCCTATAGATGCTGCCTACGCCCAGGTTAGGCCCTTCACATCCTTGAACTTCACTTTGCCTATGGAGGGCCGCTGAGAGGATTTATTAATTCTCTGGCTGTGCTGGGTCTTAGTTGCAGCCTGTGGGATCTTAAGTTCCCTGCCCAGGGATGGAACCTGGGTCCTCTGCATCGGGAGCCTGGAGTCTTAGCCACTAGACCACCTGGAAAGTCTGGGTATTTTTAAAACACAATATTTTAGTCATTTTAGAAGTGAGAATTATCAAGTATTAACACAAATATGAGTTGTATTTGTACATGGAAAGCTACCATAGAAAAGGAGAGCTCTTTTCCTGTTTATTTCTTTTTAACTTAAAGAATATTGAATATTTTCCCACTGGTTTTTGGGACATGAATACTTTATTCATGGTTTCTTTATTTTCCTTTAAGAAATCACTGTTTTCTTCCCTCTAAAATAGTAGAGAAAGTATTTACCATCTATAATATGGTCTCAGGTTTGTCACCATAGAATGTAGATGCTGTAGGGAATGCCTATGAGAATAAAGAACCATTTGTTTCTTTTTAGTTTCTTATGACTTTATTTTTTCAGATTTAGATTTGATTATTTAGACTACTCATTTTAAGAAGCTAAGCAGCTTGCTTTCCTGTTTTTCCAATTCTGTTTGATATTTAAAGTTGTCTGAGACACTTGGAATGGTTCCAAGACTGAACAGTTTTTCTGTATAAAACAGAGAGATTCCCAGGGCACTGTGACAGCGAGTGAGCAGTCACTTAGCATCTTAGATGGATTTGGAGCATTAGCATGCGCGTCTTACAAAAAGGTGTTTTTTAAACCATATTACTACTTGAAGGGGGAAGAGAAACAACAAAGCTTATATTTGATAGAAAACAATAGTATAGTCAAGAGTACTATACGCGGGGCTTCCCTGGTGGCTCAGTGGTGAAGAATCCACCTGGCCAGTGAAGGAGACACAGGTTCGATCCCTGGTCCAGGAAGATCCCACATGCCTCGCAGCAGCTAAGCCCGTGCGCCATAGCTACTGAGCCTGTGCTCCAGAGCCAGTGCCCCGCACCAAAAGAAACCACCGCAATGGGAAGCCTGCGCAGCACAGCTAGAGGAAAGCCTACTCAGCAACAGAGACCCAACGTAGCCAAAAATAAACATAAATAGAAGTATTTTATGAAGAGTGTAAAGCTCTGATTGAATCATTTTGCTGTACACCCGAAACTAACACAATGCTGTAAATCCTATAGTTCAAAATAAAGTATTAAAATAAAATATCTTAAAGTATAGTACTCTTAGCAGTGAATTTAAAGATCAGAGGTTAAATGTGAGTAGATTTTCACTGTATATGTGGTGATTTATCAGGGATTAGGAAATGACTCATTTACAGTATAAATCTTGGTAACGCACCAGGCTATCAGCAGGAAAAGGAGAGGAAGTTGATAGGAAACGTATAGGAAGAGGGAAAGGCATTAACAGTTCAGTCCTGTGTGTGTGTGTGTGTTTTCAGCCAGTCTGAATCAGAGCCTGCAGTCAGGGTACTTTGTCACAGGTTCTGTACCACTTTATCTGGAAAATTAGAAACCATGAAGTCAGCATTATTTTTCACACAGTTCTCATGTTTCTGGATTGATCAGTCCATCTGCTTTATACCCCTCATTCTCTGCCCCGTACACATCCTCTTAAGTCAGAACTAAAGCCGTCACCTGTGGTTCTAGTTCCAGACATACAGATATCCGGTTAATCCCCCTTCTCATCCATATGCTTTTCTTTATAAGCAGAACCGAAGCGCTCTGCTGTGGCTCCTCGTGTTTAGGGAACCCAGATGGTGTTGGTTAGGAAAATGAAGGTCACGTGCTGTCCTACCTATATCCATTCCTTTTGCAGTTGAAAAGGGCAGACAGAAGAGTCCCCGAAGTCTGTGCATCCAGACCCAGACGTCCCCAGATGTGCTGTCCTCTGAAAAAGCACTTGAGTTGGCTCAGTATAAAAGCAAATGTGTGAAGCAAAGTGGAATTATCCTGCAGCTCAAGCAGCTTCTTTCCCTGGGCAACACCAAGTTTGAGGCATTAACAGTGGTGGCTCAGCACCTCCTGTCTGAGGTAAGGACGCAGACCCTCTGAACAGCCTCCTCACTAAGGCGGGGGCGGAGGCGGGAGGTGGGCAGGATATGCAGTGCCCATATTCCTGTCTCGTGAATGTCTCCAAGTGAATGACCAATAAGACTGGGGCTTCCCAGGTGGCGCTGGTGAAGAACCTGCCTATTTGCAGGAGACATAAAGAGATCGGGGTTCAATCCCAGGGTCAGAAAGACCCCCTGGAGAAGGGCATGGCAACCCACTCCAGTATTCTTGCCTGAAGAATCCCATGGACAGAGGAGCCTGGCAGGCTACAGTCCACGGGGTCGCTAAGAGTTGGACACAACGGAAGCAACTTAGTATGCACCCAATTATGCTTTTGTCAACTCACCTGATACCTAGAGTCATTGCAGAGTCTAGATTTCTAGAAATCTGGGCTTGAAACGTTTCTGAGAGCTTCTCTTTCTCCTCTGGAGTCTTTTAAACCCACAACAGTGAAAATGTAATTGCCTGTTCAACTACTACACACCTCTAGGCTATATTAGCACTGCTGATAAAAAAAAAAAATTCATCAGCTGATCTAAGAAAGAAACAAAATTTTATTTGAGCCAAACAGAGGATTTTAACCTGGGAAGAGCATCTTGGAAAGCTCCAAGAACTGTTCCACTCCTTGGAAGTCGTGTATATGTTTTTTGAGACATGTTTGACAGTTTACACAATCCAGGTCTGCAAGAACAAAGTGGTAGGTCATGTGAGCCCTCACAGGCTCTCCGGGAATGTTATCTTTGAGGAGTTGTCTTGCTGACGCTAGAATGGTGCCCTTTATAAAGGCTGAGCAGGTATTTCTGCTGATGGGGGAGGTCTGGCCGATGCACGATGCAGATACACAGTCCACAGTGGAGGGAGAGAGAAGGCCAAAAGACCAAGAACATTTTATGTTTAAAAGTTTCTTGTCTTACCATATAATAGGACTTTTATTTCACAGCATTAACTTTTTTTTTCACTTCATGTTTTATCGAACTATGTATAGCTTTCCATATCACACAGTGAGCTTAATAGTGTGAAAAAGAATGATTGTGGGTCAAATTTTTGAGATAACTCTCAGTCCAAGGATTCTTCAGAATTTTCATCCATCCCTAACATAGTCTGTGGTACCACAAACACGAAACAGATTTTCTTTGCTTACTGACTCTTCCTCTGCTACAAGGATGTCAGTTCAGGAACTAGTTAAAATTCATTGAGAAAACCAAGTTTCTATGAACATATGCTACTGGCATAGCAACAGGAAGTTAATTATTTAAGGGGAAATACTGGAATGAGAATGTAGCTTGAGCTCTCTAGGTATTTTTAAATCCCTCTTTTAAAGACAAGGATACATGACTTCTCATGAGGAAAACTGTTCAGTTTGCCTGTTCTGTAGTTCAGTTCAATCCAACAAACCTACACTCGTTTCTTAGGCTACTCTGATGTGATCGCCTGTCTGGGGCAGAGGAGACAGAGGTGAATGAGACTTCTCTGTGCCTTTGACAAGCCTCCAGGCTAGCAGACAGTTTAGATCAGTATTTGGGAAACACTTTACAGCTTTGTTCATATATATATATATTTTTTTTTTTCTTTCTTTTTTGAGGGACTTCCGTGGTGGTCCACTGGTTAAGACACTGCTTCCAATGCAGGGGGCATGGGTTTGATTCCTTATTGGGGAACTTAGATCCCACAGTGCAGCCTATATATATGTGTTGTACTCTCTCACTATATATATACACACACACTCTCTCATTATAAATATATATACACACATATATATACATATACACATACATTATATATTTATAGATATTTGTCTCTCTACGTATACTCTATTCTTTTTTTGAGATGGAGATGTAGACATTTATCTCGTTTTAAATTACAGTAGCATACAGTATTTTTTATGGTTTTTGGCATATGTGTCTAAATATTTATTTGCACAGATTTATCCCATTAGAGTTGTCCTTCAGGAACATTATGCCACTGATTTGAACATAAAATGTTACACAAGTAGAATAAGGAATGCTGCTAAGTCGCTTCAGTCGTGTCCGACTGTGTGTGACCCCATAGACAGCAGCCCACCAGGCTCCTCTGTCCCTGGGATTTTCCAGGCAAGAACACTGGAGTGGGTTGCCATTTCCTTCTCCTGAATAAGAATAAGGAATATGGACCCACTAAAATGTTGTGAGTGATTAAGATAGGAAATTGCTTTTGTGGAAAATAAGGAATGATTAGACATTCAGAACACATCTATGTATTTCATTTCTAAGTGTCCTGTAAAAAAATTTAAAACAATACTTTCAGGTATTTCATAAATACTCCTTAAAAAAGAAGAGCTTAGGCTTATATTCTGTATGTCTCTCTATCAGTTGTCTCCCTGTGAGCTCAAAAGCGTAGATATTTTAGCCATTATTATAAAATTTGGAAACAGAGCTAAATTCTTTCTCAAGGCAACTTAGCAAATCAGTAATAGGCACACACTAGAAAAAAAATCCTATTTTTTCCCTTCTATGACACCCGTGGCATTCAGCCACTACAGTACTTCACATATTTCTTATCATGCTGACAGAACCACTGTGGTATAATCAAGACATATGTTAGTTTTCTCTTCTTTGTGGGTGGAAAAACAGTTCTAAGAATTAAATAAGCTGTTCAGATTTTGTATACATTGTAACCAGCGATGGGAGAGCATGGATTCTGATTTCTGGTTCTATGCACTTTTTACTTTACCACTCAATATTTTGACTATTAGACAAAAATTTTTAAATGGATAGGTTAAATTCTATTTCATCTAATGGAAATCTGTTATTGTTATTAGAATCTTGACTTAACAGTACCACATGGTTTTGAGTTAAAACTCATTCATCATCACTATTTTTGTTTTTCTTTATTATGTAAGAAGGGAATTCGAGAGTTGGTTTCTATAACCAAGTAAGCTAAATTGGAAAGTACATTATTAGATGTAGGGAACAATTTGTTTTATTTAGAGATAAGCCAATTATTTACTATATCCAGCCTAACAACCCCACGTTCAACTCTTCTGGCTCCTTTATCTCCCACATGAAAGCAGTCAAGTCTGATGAGTTAGTTTTCATCCCACCGTGTTTCTCCCCTTCCTTCATCCTCTCTTTTCCATTTCTACTGATGCCAACCTTGTTCAAGCCCTGGATAAACTATCTGCTAGGTTATGATAGTAACTTGTTGACCAGTCTTCAGGCTTCCACTCTTTCCCCTATAATCCATCTCAAGCAATGCTAGTAGATTGATTTTTCCAAAACACTCCTTCAGTGCCTCTCCCAGAGAAGGCAATGGCACCCCCTCAGTAGGGTGCCATAATAAAGAAAAACAAAAATACTGAAGATTTTCTTGCCTGGAAAATCCCATGGACGGAGGAGCCTGGTAGGCTGCGTGCAGTCCATGGGGTCGCTATGGGTCGGACATGACTGAACGACTTCACTTTCACTTTTCACTTTCATGCATTGGAGAAGGAAATGACAGTCCACTCCACTGTTCTTGCCTGTTCTCCCCCAGGGACGGGGGAGCCTGGTGGGCTGCCGTCTATGGGGTCGTACAGAGTCAGACACGAATGAAGCGACTTAGTAGCAGCGCTGCCTCTCCATTGTCTGTATGGCTGACCTGCCCAATATGGTAGCCACTAGCTTGAAGACACCATTGAGCATTTGAAGCATGTTATTGTTGTTCAGTTGCTAAATCCCGTGTGACTCTTTGCAACCCCATGGACTGCACCACGCCAGGCCCCCTCTGTCTTCCACTATCTTCCGGAGTTTGCTCAAATTCATGTCCATTGAGTCAGTGATGCCATCTAACCATTTCATCCTCTGCTTTCCCCTTCTCCTTTTTCCCTCAATCTTTTCCCAGCATCAAGGTCTTTTCCAAAGAGTAAGCTCTTTGCATCAGGTGGCCAAAGTATTGGAGCTTCAGCTTCAGCGTCAGTCCTTCCAATGAATACTCAGGGGTGATTTCTTTTAGGATTGACTGGTTTGGTCTTGTTTGATTTGAAGTGTGGCCTGGCTGAATTGAGATATGCAGTCAGTGTAAAATACACCTGAAATATCTCATTAATATCTCAGTCAATATTTCTATTGGCTGTATGTTGAATTGATAATTTGGATATACTGGGTTAAATAAAATATATTGTCAAATTAGTTTAACTTTTAAACTTAAAAAATGTGACTACTAGTAAACTTAAATTACCTCCATGGCTCACATACTTCTTTTGAGTGACTCCAGTATGTAACAGGGAATATAAAATCCTCTCTATAATTTGGCAGAAGCCGCCCATTTCAGTCTTCCCCTCACTGCCTGTGTGCTCCAGCGGTATATTCAGGCAGGTAAAGGAGAAACAGGAAGGGTTTAACGTTTGTTGAGTATCTACTAAGAATCAGACATTCTCACTTATTAATAAGATCCTCTCCGAAAACACAAGTTGGAGTTTATAAATAAGAAAATTGAGCCATAGACCTGTTAAGTAACTTGACTATCTTCAGATAGCTGATAAGAGGAGGAGCAGGACTTGAACCAAGGACTAGGTGACTAGGAACTCAAAATCCCCTACAGGGACTTCCCTGGTGGCCCTGTGGCTAAGACTGAACTACAACGCATGGGGACTGGTATACTGAAGCTTACGTTCCAGTACTTTGGCCACCTGGTACAAATGGTCAGGGAACTAGATCCCGTATGCCACAACTAACACCCAGCACAGCCAAACGAATAAGTAGTTTGTTTGTTTTTTTTTTTTAAGAAGAGATAAAGCCATGTCCATCACCTTGTTCAAATCCTCTACAAACCTCCTGCCCTTCTTCATCCTTTGTTTAATACCATTAGTGGGTTACCACTCTTCTCCCTAATACCTATGTGTTCAGATCTTTCTTGCAGTAGCATCCCATTGCTACCTGAATTTCCTTTACATGGATTCATTATACAAATTGCCAGAGTTAAAAATGCAAATTCAGTAATGCGTGCCCCTCGGTGAGCAAAGGCACAGGAGTGCTTGTGAGGTGGACGACAGGAGTCTCCCTTCACCTGGGTTCTCAGTCCCTCTGTACCCTGTATGGCATGCCCCTGCCGCGCTCTATGTGGTCCTAGCATTTGAAGATACTTTCCTCCCACAGGACTTGGCCCCTAAACACAAGCCAAACATTCTGTCAGTTGCTCAGCTGCAGAAGGATTAGGTCCAGTAACAGAGAAAACATTTCACTGGGTCAGGCACCCTGAGAGATGCTTTCACCCACAGCTTCATGGCTCCCTGTACTGTCTGTGAATTTCATCTGACATCCAATTTTTAAGGTCCTAATGCCTGTATATTGTGACTCCTTTGAATTTCTTAAAACTCAGCTCAAAGGCACTCTTTTATGAACACTTTCCTGGTCCTTGTAGTTCTGTTTTTTTTTTAATTTGTTTTTTAATTAAAGTTTTTAAATTGAACTATAATTGCTTTACAGTGGTGTGTTAGGTTCTGCTCTATACTGTGAATCAGCCATATGTACACATATATGCCCTTCCTCTGGAGCCTGCCCCCTCATACCCCTCATCCCACCCCTCTGGGTCATCACGGAGCACCATAGCTGTTTTATCTACTCTCTGGATTCTAGGAGCACGTACATTTCCCTGGCACACTCTATTTATCGTTGCTCTTCTTCAGTCGCAAAGTCACATCTTGACTCTTTGCGACTCCATGGACTGCAGCACACCAGGCCTCCCTCTCCCTCACTATCTCCTGGAGTTCACCCCTGTTCATGTCCGTTGACTTGGTGATACAACCATCTCAGCCTCTGCCACCCTCTTCTTTTACCTTCAGTCTTTCCCAGCATCAGGGTCTTTTCCATTGAGTCGGCTGTTTACATCACCATTTTGCAGCTGTTTTTACTTTTTAAAATAGGAAGTTCACTGAGAGCAGAATCTGTGTCTGCTGCTTTCTTAGGAAACCACCCAACTGCATAGCAGTGCCTCATACATAAGAGACACTGTGGTGGTAGTGGTAAAGAACCCGCCTGCCAGTACAGGAGACACAGGTTTGATCCCTGGGTCCGGAAGATCCCCTGGAGGAGGAAATAGCACCCACTTCACTATTTCTGCCTGGAGAATCCCATGGACAGAGGAGCCTGGCAGGCTACAGTCCATAGGGTCGCACAGAGTGGAACACAACCGAAGGGGCTTAGCAGGCAGGCTTGTGTATCTGAATGAACAAATAGGGCAATAAAGAGGGTGGAATCCCAGATGTAAGGTGAACTTATAAAGTCTTTACGCAAATGTTCTTTGCTCTTTTCTAGCTCTTTATAATCAGCAAATATTTACTGATTGCCTAATGTGTACAGTGTACTGTTAAAAATATGGTTGGGAAGGAAAGATACAACAAAGGGGGAAGTTAAGCAGTTTTTTCTTTCAAAATTTTTACTTAACCTTTTGGTTCTCTTAAACCCATTATAGATGTGACTGATATATAGATAAGTAGAGATCTGCATATACATATCTATCTTGTTATTGCCAAGTTTTTCTAAATAGTTTCAGAGCATTAAATTATATGTAAAAGTGATTGGAATCCTAGAACTATCACTTATCCATTTGTTGCAAGTCTATTTAATGACTGTGACTTGACCACTTTGGTAGTAGACATCATTCATTAGATAGCATCATTTCCCCTGGAGGAGGGCATGGCAACCCACTCCAGTATTCTTGCCTGGAAAACCCCATGGACAAGGAGCATGGTGGGCCCCAGTCCATGTGGTCGCAGAGTCAGACACAACTTAGCAACTAAACAACTACAATAATCATTCATTACAGAGTAGAAGCTCTAATGCTTGTTTCATGAATCTGGTAACCAATACCACACTTTCTGTTTCTCAAAGGACACACTGTTGTTAGTTTTAGTTTGTTCTGATTCTTGGTTTATCCTTGCATAGCTCTTAAGTGTTCTGTGTATATAGGCCAAGTGAAGGACAGTGTTGATGGCAGTAATCCCAATTTCTCCATAAAAGTTTCCAGGTACACCTCCCCCCAAATATCTGACCAGTTATTCAGTGTGCCTCCGATATTTTTGAAAGTGGAGTCTAACCCAAAATGGCACCTAAACAAAGATGAATTTTGAATGACACTAGCACTCTAAAAGCAAAAATGTCTCAGACCCAGAAAAGTAGACACAATTCATTGTGTAGTAGTGGGAATGGAGGAGGTCAGAGAGAGCCTACATCTGAGCCGTCAGACCTGGCTCTTTGCTGCAAAGTCCCTTGTGCTGTTGACCGCTCCCAAGCTAGCAAATCAAGGCTCACTGATGGGACGACAGCCAGAGACTAAGTGCCTGTGTCCCAGGGACTCCTAATTAAATTATGGTGAGTTCATCCCCCTCCACCACCCCCCCGCCTTGGAGCACTTCATATCTTTAAAGCATGAGCATAAAAGCATTTTTTTCCAACCAGAGTCCAACCTCCCTCTCCACCCACCCCACCACATTGTGTGAAATTCTGCATGTTACAATACAAAGAGAATTAAATAATCTTGTTATCTGGACCATAAAGGTCTAAGACAGAAACACTGATATATGAGCAGCTAAACAAAAAGAAACAGGCAGTCAGTATCTAAGTGACAAAATGCATTTTGTCATCTACAAAGGGTAAATGTCTTAAAGGGCAAGCTCCCAGGAGAGTCAGATAGAAGCTAACACTGAGCATATGCTTATCATGATACCGGGCACTGTGGCCGGAGTTTCACATAGGATTGTGAAACCAATTTCACATTGGTTTTTGCATTATCCAGTACCTCGGTCCCTCCAATGAGGTCATGTGCCTTGAATTATGGGGCCTGGATGTTCTACATAGGCCCCAAGCTCCTTTCAGACACTGTTCCCATGTCTTCAATTTTTTCCCTTATTTTCCCCAGCATCTGGAATGATACTTGGTTAATTGGTACTGAGTAATAATTCAGAAGGATAAATGTCCTGTCTAGGCATGTGGGGGAAGGGTGTGGTATCTATGATTGACTGTTAGTATTCCCTGAAGGCGTATAAAATGGGTCAATTGCAGAAGACCAGGCTTTCCAGCTTGTGGAGATGGGACGTGCATGACAAGCCAAACTTAGAAGAGGAGGGGGTCGTCTAAACAGGAGCTGGGTGATTGAGGTTCATGGAAGGTTTTTTTTTTTTAAGTGAAACAACTAAAGTGTTTACTAGGAAAAGTACATTTGGATAGACACCTGGGCGGGCTCAGAGAGAGAGCTGCCTGTGGAAGTTTATTCTTTATGCACTCAATGGAGGACTCTCATTGAGCAAGGACACTTATATGCGCCAAGAATATGGGAGGAAAATCTACTAATCCTCTGCAAAACAGTGTGGAGGAAGGCTTTCCATAGTTCAGAATGGGGTTGGCAAGAATCAGGGTTAGAATGGAGGCAGTATTAAGAGAAAAAGTGCAATGGATTCAAGACACATTCGGAAGAAAGAACAGACTGACTTTGGTGCAGCCCATTAAAGAAGAGTCCAAAATGACTTCATGAATTGTCCTGTTACTATCACTGGGATTGCCAGAGGTTGGAAGATACCGACGACTTCTGGGCATTGTTTTCTTAATGTGGACCATTTTTAAAGTCTTTATTGAATGTGTTACAATATTGTTTCTGTTTTATGTTGTGGTGTTTTGGCTGAGAACATGTGGGATCTTAGCTTCCCAACCAGGGACTGAGCTTGTACCCCCTACATTGGAAGGCAGTCTTAAACCACTGGACCACCAGGGAGATCCCAGCTTCTGGGCATTGAGGCAGGTTGAGTGCAGTAGAGTTGGGGGAATGTCCCTAAGGGTGCAGTCAGCCCTTGGTATCTGCAGGATTGGTTCCCGGACAGTCCTCCCCCAGCGCACCCCCAACAACAGATGCCAGAATCCATGGACATCCAGGTCCCTTGTATAAAATGATGTAGTAGAGCTGGTCCTTGGTACTCACAGGTTCCACATCAGGGATCCAACCAACCTCAGATTTCAACTGTACTGAAATTACTTGTCCCCAAGGCCCCTTTTAATAAGCAAAAAGATTGTCTGGTAGATACTTGTGATAGGATGTGAAACTTTTCACAAAATTATTCCTGGAGATTTTATACCAACTTAATTTTTTAGTATAGATATTTTTATTCACGTTTCTCCCCACTTCATCCAGCTTGATGTCCCTCAAACTTTAATTTCTACATCAGGAAACTCATTACTTGTTCACCAAAAAACCTTGGATTCATTGAATTGTATTTTCAGAACAACCTAATGGTGCATTTTAAAAATCAAGCATTTAGAACACCATTAAGGCCAAAATGTACTCATTTGTGTTTAAATTCCAGTCACCGTTAAATGTCCATGACAGTACTAGTGTATTGTTAACTTCCCTAGCTTTTTAGTGAGAAACAACTACACAGTAAAAAAAAAAAAAAAATCATAAAATAGATCTGATCACCAACTCTCAAATCAGCATATCACACTTCTTAAAACGCCAGTGGACCACGTTATAAGCATTCAAGCTAATTTTTCTGGGGAAAAGCATTCATTTTACAATGTCACGTTAAATTCTAAGTCACAACACACGCCATTCCTCTCTTTCATAACTCACTTAGCACAAAGGGTTTGAAGAACAAATTTCCTTTTTCTATTAGCAAGAATAATCATCTAATGACCTCAATTAGAGAGGGGAATAAAAAAAGGCGCACACATCTAAAAATAACTCCATTATCCACTGCAGAGGAGCTTGGTTTTTCTTTCCACTGGACCAGCTGATATTTAAGTCAGTGGCAATCGATCAGCCTAAGGTCTGGCTCTGGTTTCTCATAAATGAAGGGCTGTGGCTTTAAGTAATCGCTGGCTGCCGGTGCCAAAGGCAGAAGCTGCAGCATCAGCTCCTGGGAGGAGAGGCGTCCGAAGCCCACACGCCAACCTGCAGGACGTGAGTAAGGCCGGCCGGGCGAGGACCAATGGCGCTCCTCCTGGCGGAGCTTTGAATGTGGACGGACCGGCCGGGTGGGTGGGTGGCCACCTGTGCGCTTCGCGGCCGCCGCTGGGGGGTGGGGGGAGTTGGAGACCGAAGCTGGAAAATGGGCTGCTCCGGCAGCAAAATGTGCCTGTATCCTCCATGTGCGGCAACAAGGGTAATTCGGATTTGTTTCTAGCGGTTTTCTGGAAGAACGTCAGGGAGGCAGGCAGAGGCTGTCTGATCTTAGCAGGGGGAAATGCTCTGAATGACAAGCAACTCTTCCCCTGCAAAGGCCGGTCCCGTGATCTCGATCCGCAGCGCGGACGTCTAGCCCCGGCAAGGCGGCAGGGAGCTGGGTCCTTGGCGGTCCCAGCGGGGGCATTTCCAGAGAGCTGTGAATTCTGCCTTCTCCTTCCTTAAGGTGCCAGTGGGAGGGAGTCTGCCTGTTAAGACACTGTATCTCTTTGCCGTATTGGTACCAGGATGTGTGCCTGTGTGCTTGCTGTGAGTTGCTGGTAACTTGGAAATTGTTCTCTTTTGCAAGACTGAGCATTGCTTTTTTTTTTTTTTTTTTTTGCATTCTGAAAGAGCAACCTGGTTTTCTTTGACATGTTTCTCTAACATCTTAGAGAGCTGATCCGACATAGCATCATCCTTAGAAAATAATGTGGAGCAGAGTAAAATTAATTTCATTGTATCTTTAAAGGGTTATTATTATTATTTTGACCAGAGGTTTATAACAGACTTGTGTGTCTTTCTTTTAGAAGTAAAGGACTGTCCTCCTCCTAAGCAAAGTTTTGTATTTGCAAATACAGGACAAAGTGCATAGAAGTACATATGTTTGGAACATTAAATATTTATCTTTCACTGATGAGGCCTTCATTGCCCTGGGAGGAGGAGAGTGCATTACGTCTGAAGTACAGTATGCATCAGCAGAAAGGTTCTGGGATTGGCAATGGAGCGTGGCTCAAAGTCAATATTTTTAAAACGGGCCATTCAGTACCTCCAACGCAAGTTTTGCCAGGAACCTCAGAAAATACAGACTTTTTGCGATGTGAATTTCCTTAACAACTAAGGGACATCTGTGTTTTTTTAACAACACAAACTGTTTAGCCTAAATGATTCATATCTTGGCTTCTGAATTCTGAGTCTCATTTTCCTGGTGATAGCAAGTGTGTGTGCTTTACTGAAAAGGGACCCTCTTGAAAACATTAGTAATCTGATGTGTGTTTTCCACAGCAAGAGGAAGCACTGAAACAAAACAAAACCCTATCTCAAGAACTTGTCAACCTCCGGGGAGAGCTAGGTAAGAGCTTTTTTTTTTCTTTTTCCTTTAAAGTTCCAGGGTTGAGGGGAAAATTGGCCAAGTTGGTTTTCCTCTCTGCGTGGTGCCTGGAGTCGCACCCTGGCTGTGTTAGCCCCTCACTCTGGTGTCTGTGCAAACACTTCCTATCGACGACGTTTCTGTTGAATCTTGGCAGCTCGACCTCAAGTTCACAGAATTCCGGGCACTGATCTGACTAAGCTGAGCAAAGTTTCTGATGACCAAACCATTTCTCTTCCTGAAGAGAGGGGCAGACCGGTTTTTGCAATTGTGTGAATTCCTGTTAAATAATTCCATCAGGTTTTGTTTATCTTTTTTTTCCTGAACCATTTTTCATATTAAAGAGGGGTAAGACAGTTCCCTCTCCCATAGCAGTAATTGTATCACACTTCCTTGGGGGTGGTCTGTGAGGAGAGAGCATGATGTTGTTAGAAGGCACATCCTGGGCTAATCTTCCCATTGGACTGGCTGTAAGGACCCAGTTCCACCCGGCGCAGTGCCTCTTAGGTCTGCGGCACACGCCACTCCCCCCCCCGCCCCCCATGCCCCCATCCCCAGGCCGAACTGTCTTCTAGTTCTTTCCTGGAAGAGTGCTGGGTTCACGAGACAGAGGCAGTACTGCCTTTCCTTCCTGAGCCCGCATGCTGGTGTGGGCTGACTGCCCTGCGAGCCCCATCCTCTGCAGGTCTAGACAGTCTGCTGACTGCAGTCACTTCAGACTTTGCTGGAATCTTTCACTGAAAGACTGCATTCCTGGCCCTTTGCGGTTTTCCGTGTGTGTGTGTGTGTGTGTGTGTGTGTGTGTGTGTGTGTAGGTACGTGTATGAATAATGCAAAGGCAACAGCCAGCAGTGAAAACAGCATTCAGTCTAGTTCCTGGAGAGATGGCTCTTTTTTCTGTGGACAGCGTCAGCGTTTAAACGCCGTCAATATAATTTGCTGGCACTTGAACACACTTAAGTTCATCCCCACCCCACCTTCCCACCACACCCGGTCAAAGATCAAGGAGCCTCGAACTTGGAGTGAAGCCTTGCCTCTGTATTCCCTCTTCTCTCCCCCCTGCCCCAATGCAGAGCAGCGCCGGACCCTTGGCTCACCCTGATGCCCAGCCCGGGGCATCATTTTCTCCTGACCTTAGGAAGAAGGACTGTTTATGGGAGAGTAATTGTAAGACAGATGGGACTTCAGGACCCCAAAGACTTGAGAGTTCTAGGAAAACAGTTCAAGGAAACCACAGATAAGAAACAGCCCAGCGCCCAGAGACGCTTGAGGCTGTCTGCCAGGTCACGGAATGTGACTGCTGCCCTTTTGATTATCCAGATGACCAACTTAACTTGCTTTTGTCTGTGCCTTAAATCGTGTAATGGATATAGGGTCAGCAGATCAAGAAAGAGACCTTTTGTGTGCATTTCAGGGCTTGCTCTAATCCGGTAGAGGTGGAGAGGAGCGTCCCTGCGGGTTCACATTTCAGCCTCCCCCCGCAAGACGAGGCAGACACGCCAAGGGAACACTGTTCTCATTCAGTCACTTTGAATGGGGGGATCCTCTTCACCTTTCAGTGAATGGCACGATTGCGTGATCCCAATGGGCCCAGGTACTCAGTACCGCCACTTAGTCACTTAGCCCGACAGGAAGTAGCTGTGGCTGTTGGCACCCACTCTCCACCTGTGATAAGGACCCAGTGCCCTCGTGTGGCTTTCCTGCTGCTCTTGGAGTGTTGGGAGGCGTGGTTGGTCGGTCCGTATCATCCGGTCACCCAAGGCTGGCCTCTCAGGAAGTGCGGCAATACTGCTGGTGAATCAGATCAAACTGCTCAAGTACCAGCACGGAGCATCTGGGGGAGGGTTTTGGTTCCATGAGGGGAGGAGAGAGAAGCCTGTAAATCTTCCTTCTGATGAAACAGTCCAGGAAGAATGCTCTTGAAGCTGCCAGTTTAACTGATGGTAGCATGAGCTGCAAGAGAAAGAAGTTAACATAGCAAAGTTTACTGCTCAGTTTTAGCATGTCAGTTCAGTTCAATTCAGCTGCTCAGTCGTGTCTGACTCTACAACCCCATGAACCACAGCACGCCAGGCCTCCATGTCCATCACCACCTGCTGGAGTCTACCGAAACCCATGTCCATCGAGTCGGTGATGCCATCCAACCATCTCATCCTCTATCGTCCCCTTCTCCTCCTGCCTTCAGTCTTTCCCAGCATCAGGGTCTTTTCCAGTGAGTCAGCTCTTTGCATCAGGTGGCCAAAGTATTGGAGTTTCAGTTTCAGCTTCAACATCAGTCCTTCTGATGAACACCCAGAACTGATCTCCTTTAGGATGGACTGGTTGGATGTCCTTGCAGCCCAAGGGACTTCTCCAACATCACATTTAAAAAGCATCAATT